>OY992538.1:143606629-144206629 GCA_963921195.1 Pegoplata infirma
TATAAACAATTCAAAAAGGTGTCCCAGAGTTTTAAATTTTTACGCGTAAAGTATATTTGAGAATTAAAAAAAAAAAATAATTTGAATCCTTTTTTATCTTAAATTTTAAATAAACGTTTTGTTTTCTAAAAATGTAAAAAATGTAGGCTCAAAAACATTGACTGAGAAACGAAATTTAAAAAAAAAAAAAAAATTCGGGCCCCCTCCAAAATAAATTCCTGCGTACATGCCTGAACCCAGCATATTTCCACTCAGAAGAACCAATCATTGGTGGAAAAATTTTGGAAATCGGATGAGTAATTTTTGGAGATTTATAAATTTTAGGTTTTTTGATAAAAAAGTGGGTGTGGAAGTGGGTGTGGTCGATGAATAATAGCCTATGTACGTCCAAGAGGAACACTCTAAATATTGGTGAAAACATTTTTGAAATCGGATGAGTAGTTTCGTAAATATTTACATTTTAAGTTTTTTGCCAAAAGTGGGCGTAGAAGTGGGCGTGGTCGATGAATCCTAGCCTATGTGCACCCTGGAGGACAGCTCTAAATATTTTAGTTTTTTTTGCAAAAAAAAAGTGGGCGTGGTCGATGAAACCTAGCCTATGTCCGTCCTGGAGGAACACTTTAAATATTGCTGAAAACTTTTCTGAAATCGGATGAGTAGTTCCGAAGATTACTTTCTACAAACATACAAACAAACAAACAAAAAAAAACAAAATTACCTCTTTATAATAATATATGTATATTATTATATAATAATAATTAGTATATATGGGGCATTCCAAGCCAAACCACTTACTTTTAGACCCGACCCCTTTCGAATTATTTTATTTTTGGATATGTTTTAGTACTTATTAAATGCAGCTTGGACACCAATTTTCAGCCTTTTATTTCAAGATGGTGTTGAGTAATGAATTTTTCAAAATGGCGATTTTCTCAAAAAAATTAAAAAATTTAAATTTTTAATTAATTTTGATAATTAAGAAATATAGATATTTTAAAAAAAGTTGGAAACGTTTTGTTGGTATTTAAATGTACTTTTAGAAAAAAAATATGAAAAAATTATTCGAAATAACTATCACTTATTTTTTGACGTTTAAAAATTAAAATCGACTTTTTGAAAAAGTCCGAAACCTTCGATTTTTTCAAAAAAAAACTATAAAAATTGTACTCTAAATTACGCAACTTTTAAGCCATAATTCGAGATGTGATCACAATTCTTTCTATTTTTTTTTAAATTTTTAAAATTGCACCTTTTATTTTTTGGCTCCAATTTATTTTATATTGTGCTCCAAAAAAAAATAAATTGGTAGATATTGACCCTAGCTTACCCTAGATATATTCATTTCAAGGTTAAAATACGTTTCACAAAAATTAAGGACGATCGGAAATGGGTAAGGCGTTTAACATGGTCCTTGAAGTTTAAAAAACGGATTACATGGAAAAATATGATTTTTTTATGTTTTCGCAATTTTTTGGTATTTTAAGTTAAGTTTGAATTCAAGTGATTACAGAATTATGATATGGAGTAAAATGCCTTTCTAAGAAGGTACTAAAAACTAAAATCGGTTGAAAATCAGCCAAGTTATTATAACTTCCCCAGGCATCTAGCGTGTGTCATACCACTTGATTAAAGAATACGAGTCCCTTTTTTAAATTTATTGAAATTTTCTACTGTAATAACATTTTTTCATTATTAATGTTTCAGGTTAATATTTTTTGGTTTTTCCAAATTTTAAAACAAAATTTTTTTTTTTTTAAATAGAGATTTCAAAATGGTGTTGAAAATGAAGGCATTTTTAGCATTAATTTAAAACATGTTAGCAAAACACAATACGAAAAATACTTGTCATCTAATTACATTTCAACTTGAAGAATAAAAGAATTGAATTACAGTAGAAAATTTCAATGAATTTCAAAAATCAGATTGTATTGCTTAATCAAGTGGTCTGCCATACGTTAGATGCCTGGGGAAGTTGTAATAACTTGGCTGATTTTAAACCGATTTTAGTTTTTAGTACCTTATTAGAGAGGCATTTTACTCCGTATTATAATTCTGTAACCACTTAACTTAAAATACCAAAAAAATTGAGAAAACAGAAAAAAAATCATATTTTTCCTTGTAATCCGTTTTCTAAACTTCAAGGCCCATGCGGAACACCTTACCCATGTCCGATCGTTCTTAATTTTTGTGAGGCGTCTTTTTTTACCTCGAAATGAATATATCTAGGGCAATGGTTCCCAACCTTTTTTGGCCCATGCCCCACTTTTAAGTTAAAAAAACTAAAATGTCCCCCCCAGACTCAAGAAAAATATGTAAATTTTTAAAATTTATTTTAAAATTCCAAATTTGTTTGTAGTTTAGCAAACTTTTTGTTAAAATCATCTTTTAACAAAGTTTTTAGCAAAAGTTTTTAACAACCAACTAAATAATTTAACTAAAATAATCATTATTTTAGTTTTTTTAGGCAACAAAAATCTTAAAAATTTGCCCGTTGCCCCCCTGAAGCATTCAAATTGCCCCCCAGTGGGGCGAGAATCAAAGGTTGGGAACCATTGATCTAGGGTAAGTTACGGTCAGTATCTACTAATTTAATTTTTTTGGAGCACCATATAACATAAATCAGGGCCAAAAAATAAAAGGTGCAATTTTAAAAATTAAAAAAAAAAATAGAAAGAATTGTGATCAAATCTCGACTTATGGCTTTAAAGTTGCGTAATTAAGAGTAAAATTTTTATAGTTATTTAGAAAAAAATCGAAGGTTTCGGACTTTTTCAAAAAGTCGATTTTAATTTTTAAACGTCAAAAAATACGTGATAATTACTTCGAATAATTTTTTCATATTTTTTTCTAAAACAACATTTAAATACCAACAACACGTTGTCCAACTTTTTTTAAAATATCTATATTTTTTAATGGTCAAAATTAATTAAAAATTTCAATTTTTAAATTTTTTTGAGAAAATCGCCATTTTGAAAAATTGATTACTCAACACCATCTTGAAATAAAAGGCTGAAAATTGATGCATTTAATAAGTACTAAAACATATCCAAAAATAAAATAAATCGAAAGGGGTCGGGTCAAAAAGTGAATGATTTGGCTCGGGAATGCCCCATATATTGAAGTATAGATTAATCCATGATCGATTCTAAGACATTCTATGAATATGCGTCTGTCCGTCTGTCTGTAGATAACACGATGCAGTCCAAAATAAAACATCTAGACTCCTGAAGTTTGGCACAAATATGTCTCATGTTAAGTTCGTGAATGGGCAAAATCGGTCCAGGGGGAAAAAGGTCCCCCTTGAAGAACTGAACCAATCTCAGAAAAAATACACTTATTTAACATGTTTTTTTGAATTTTTGTTAAATAAATGAAACATTTGGTATATTAGAAGGTGCTCTCAACCTCAACTACTGTATTTACCGAGATACACTAAAAAAATAACTATACTGAAATTAAGTAAACACTGTTATTAATTTAAGTAAACATTTTTTTTATTTATTTCAGTATAACTTAATATAAGTGGTTTTACTTAAAACAAAGAAAATAAACTTGAAGAAAGTACATGCAAATACTTAAAAAAACACAAGAGTTTTCCTTAATTTGTTTTTTGTTAAATTAAGTTAAATATTCTTTACATTTATGGCGAATTGATTGCATTCAAGAACAAAAGGGTTTATTTAAAATTTTTGTTTTATTTAAAATAAAAAAAATTAAATTGTATGCAAAAAAAATAAATAAGTGCTTACCTAAAAAAGTATAGACATTTTCAAAACCTTAAATCAAATAAGTACCATTCTTTAATTCTTAAACGCATTTTCTTTAATTTAATCAATTTTTGTTTTAATTTAAGAAAAAAGTAATCTGTATTGTATGAATTTCATTGACTTCATTTGAATCCATATCTTCATCAGTTTAAGAAAGAATTTATTTAACGTAAGGAAAAACTACTTTAGGAATTTTCAAATTACTATTACTCTTCTAAAGGTATTTTTGTAGTCCTTAACTCGTAGAATATGACCGCCGAAGAGCCGAAAACCCTACGCATATTGTTGTTCATGGTTTGACAACAGCTACATTTTTAACCTTATCTCGATTTTCTACCCACCTAACGCCCACTTTTTTTCAAACAGAAAAAAAGTTAATCGAATTTCATTAAACACTAGCTTTTAAAGTTTTCAATTTCATGCATAAAAAAAAGTTACAACACAGAACAAATTTTGTACATATGAAGGGCTTACTGCAAAAACTTGATAAGCAACATTTTATTTTTTGTTGTTTTCGCCTTCTACTGATGTTCCATTGATAAATTTTTGGCAGAAGTCTTGCTTAAGCCCTTCGTACAAGTATCTTGAGAATGAAAGTTCTGCAAAAGTAATTTTTTCTACATTATTTCAAAAGTTTTAAGTCAAAAACCACTATAAAATGAAATGTTGCTTATCGAGTTTTTACAATAAGCCCTTAATATATATTATGAATTGCATTCATTGACTTCAATTCATGCTATGTATGAACAAATTTATACAATGTACATATGAATCTTTTAATAAAGAATTAATTTTCAAAAATATTTCAAAAACAAGTTAGTTTGAAATAAAAAAAAATTGTCAAACAATTAATTTTTGTTTTTTAATTTTGGCAAAATATATAATTTTACAAATATAATAACAAAATTTGAATAGCGAACATTAGAGAGGTAAGTTTAATAATCTTGAATAAATATTTTCTTAAAACTCATCACGTTTTTTTTAACTGTTCTTGTAGATCTCAACCAATCAGTAAAATGGTTTCCATATCAAAAGTCTGTAGAACAAAAATTACACCACAAATTGGCCGACTCAAGAAATGGTTCTTAACGGATTTTCTTTGAATTATTAAGGAATACAGGTCACGCCGTCAATATCCATTTTTAATGTGCCAATTTTACATAATTGTGTCTCATTATTTGTTGTGTTTTAAAAAATAATTATATTTCAATAAAAAGCGTATTTTCAGCGCGATTAACGTTTTCATTTTATTAATTAGGTGCGCAAATGTCCACTTATTCGAAAATGCTAACTTTTAGTAAGAAAAAAACGCGCTTATAAACCAAAATCCATAACATTTTTTTTCATAAATAGTATGAACAAATTCTTACTCAGAATAAAACACTTTTGGGGAAAAAAAATCATGTTTGATTCATACAGTGTATGTACAAATACATACCATGAATGATTTTTTTTTTCTGTGAAGGATTTTAAAAAATATCAAAAATATCATCATGCGTCAAATTTGACAAATTACAAGTAAATTGATTCAAACTTCACACACATACAACAAAACTTGGTCACCCCCTAGGATTAATATTTAGTTAAAGTCAATTCCAAAAGAAAAAAAAAATTGCCACGCCCCTTCCTATCGTTCAGTGGGGAAAATTTACATTTTTTGTCCAATTTTGCCTACAGGTCGCAATTCTTAACCGATTTTAGTTTTTTTCTTTTTATTTAGCTAATAAAATTCCTCATTTTTAAAATCCCTGTAATCGTCTTTCATTGTGTTTGGAAAAAAGTGGGCGTTAGGTGGGTAGAAACCGAGATACCGAAAGTCGCAACAAAAATTTGACGCCGGAGTTAAAAATAAGCAAAGTCAAAAATGTAGCTGTTGTCAAACCATGAACAACAATATGCATAATGTTAATATCCGACTTAAAATGGCGCCGCAGTGAATAAAAAACTAAAAGGGCGACGGCTAGGGGTGTGGCAAAAAAAAATTTTTTTTTGGAATCGTCAACTAATCTTTAATTCTAGGGGTTAATTGGCAAACTGTTTTTTGTTTTTTCATGTATAGTAAACATAAGCTTTTGCATATGAACTCAACGAGAAAATTTTGTCTACGACCACGTTTTCCTCCATAACTTTGGAACCAAATGAGTGTCAACCATAAAATTTGGATACAAATATAGGGGAAGCCTTAGTTATTAAAATACATATATTTTTTTCAGAATTTTAAAAAATACGGATTTTGAGACATGGGTCTATGAACATTAAACCTAAAAAAATTACCTTTGAGTTTTTAATATAAAAAAAATTAAGGACGCCATTTTGAAGGTAATATTCTCACCTTTAAAATGGTGCCAATATGAAAATGTTATGTTGTATACTTTAAAAGTTATGAGCGACTTTGTATGGTCACTTTTTTTAAATTTTGACGTTTTTGCCAATTTTCAAGACGTCATATTCCAAAACCCGAAAGGTTTTGGGGTCGACAGGTTAATGATTTTATGAACATTACCCATTTCCAATATTTATGGCGAATTTCATTAAAATCAGTGATGACAAATCCGAAAATGACAGTTTTCTGTACGGTTTGACATGGAATGGCCCAGAATAAAATTTTTTAATCATATTCTTAACACAAGATGGAAAATACAAGGCTTAACTATTTTGTTTTTTTTTTTAGTTCAAACCTCATGAGAATGAACCGTTATTAACAATTGGAAAACGCTTCCAACCAGGATCATCTGCAAATAATTTATGTAAGCCGACATCAATTGCTGTGTCCACAACTGGAGAAGTAAGTAATTCATAATAATATAATTAACTTTGTATTCAAACTTTTTAGAAAAGGATAGTTAAGCTAATATGAAACAAGTGTTAATTATGAAAAATACATTCGTTTGTAATTTTTATAATGTTTAAATATTTGCCTATTTGAAATTACATATTTCGTTTGTAGTTTTTATTTTAATTAGCTACACTACTAGAATTGAAAACGAAATTCAATCACCAAAAACGCGGTTTCAATTAATTTATTAATTGAAACTCCTTCGATGAAGAAAATTGTTATATCAATCATCAAATAGATTTTTTTTTTTCAATCAAACACTTTTTCGATTTTGATCACAAATTTTATCAATATATCAAAAATAATAAAATAATTATTGAGTTAACGAATGATTTATTTAACGAATGAATGTTATGGCAAAATTATGAAGAAATTTATATTTTTTGCGTTCCAATATTTTTTCCAACTACAAAAAAGCAAATTGTATATTTTTGAATTAATTTATTTAAATAATTAAAGCGAAAAAAATATTCACTAAGAAAAAAAATATTAAAATCAAACAGAAACAACTTTAAATTAAATATAAAACAGTGACGAAATAGAACAAAGTTTGTTTTATTTAATTTAAATATGTTTCTAGTTGTTTTTAACATGACACGATTAGTAGACAACATTTTAAAATTAAGATGTAACAATATTGTTTTAAAAATGGCCATGCTAAATTTAAATATGCAACAAATTTCAATTTAAAGCCAATATTAATTTTAATATGCGACGTTTTTTTCTTTTGCAGCTTTTTACTTACCTAAAAACCATGAAACTTAAAATAAAACAATACACATTTTTGTTTTAGTTTTTTTTTTTAAATTATTTTTACAATATTTTTTAATAACACAGCAAAAAAATTAACACTACTCTAATTGTACATCTAAGGTAGAATTACATCCAAGGCTTTGGCTTTAAATATTGCTTATTGGCTTTATTTTTTGCTATACATAAAAAAATCAAAGCCAAAGCCTTAGATGTACTTCTAGCCTAATTGTAGCACTACATCTAATTACAACAAATGTAATTAAATACCAAAAATAAAAAATAAACACACTTAAATTAATACTATATACCATATATAAAAAACTAAAGTTAGAAGTTTTAATTTTCTGCCAATTACATACATACACAGAAAATAATATCGTATATTTTATTTTAATTAAAATTTTAATTGTTTTTTAATTTAATATTAATTAAACTTTTAATTAATATAATTAATTGTTTAATTAAATTTTTAACTTTATTTTAATTAATATTTTAATTGTTTTCAAATTTAATATTAATTAAGTATTTAATTTATATAATTAAATGTTTAATTAAATTTCTAGCTTTACTTATTTTTTTTTTTGTTTTGTTTTCCGTGTGTGTGCGAGTTTGTGTTTTTCTCTTGCATTGTATTACATACAAAAAAAATACATAAGTATAAAAAGTTTGTTGAAAGTTTTTTTTATTTTTCACATAGGTTTTTGAATTCTCATTTTGTTTATAGTTTTATGTGTATGTATATGAAAGGTTTATAATCAACTTTATAAAATCATCTCACAGACATAGTCATTACGGCATAAATAAATTTGGTAAAGTTTGAAGAAATATTTTTTTTAAACTATTTTATTCAAAAAGAATGTTTTTACAAATTATTTTTTTTTTTTTAATATAATATTTTTAATTAATTGTTTTAATTTATACAATTAAAATTTTAATTATTTGGTTTTTAAATTTTAATTAAATTTTTTAATTTAAAGTATTAAGTTTTTAATTAAATAAATATCCATTTATTTTTAATTAACGACATACAAATATTTTTAATTTATTTGCGCATTTTAGTGATTGGTCCGGATTTAATTAATTTTTTAATTAAATCTACGAATTTTTTAATTAAATATTTTTTTTATTTTTTTCTGTGTAGATACATCCCCCTCCTCGTTTTCTTTGCCATTATTTTTTTCACTTTGTTTTTTACTTTTCTTTCAGTTTTATTTTTGTTTTTATTGTTAATAATATTCTTTTTCACTTTAGTCTTTTAATTTTTAATTTTACTTTAGTTAATTTAATTAATTTCACTTAAAACTCGTCACATTTAGAGATGTGAAAAATGTGCGTCTTTTTTTTTAATTTTCATATTTTAACATTGTATCTGCTTAAAATAAAATTGCCCAACTTTACTATATTTCTTGAAAAAAAAAAAAAAAACTTTAAATGTCAAAAAACAAAATTATTCAACTTTAAAATAACCACGAAAAATATTGTTTTTAATACAAACATTTGAATAATTTTTTTTTAATTTTTAACGACTTTAAATGACAGCATATTAAATTTAAAGTGATCAATTTTAAATTAAAATTGTATGCAATTTAAAAACAAACATATTTTGTTTAAATCAATCAAAAACAATATTAAAATTTAAATTTTTCCAAAAATATGTAGCATACTTAAAATAAACATGAAAATATTTGATTTAAATATGTTTTTTTCCCTCAGTGTAGTACATATCGCTCATTTACTTGTATAGTGTTATAACTCAAAATATGTCGTTTTTGGGTAAACCATACAGAATTATTTGATATGTCCTGCTTTATATTGTGTCAGAAATTTGTAATTATATTTTTTAAACTCACCGTTTGGGAAGAGAACACGCCATTATAACATTTCCTATGTACGGGCCTTTTGCAATGTAAAACAAGTTTCAATTGTAAACTTTAAACAGGTTTTCTGTAAAATCAAACATTTTACGTTATGACACTATACACGGTGAGCCTCAGCGATGTTTAGGTTGAACTTTAGTGTCGACGAAAAGTGTAAGTGCAGTTCGATTTCTACAAGATTCAATGTTACAAAACTGTTAAGAGAATTTTTTTCGTATCTGCAGTATTTGCAAAGTTATAGGCATTTGAAAATTCCGCGAAAATCGAAATTTGGATTTAAAGTTAGGGTCTCATGAGGTCTCCAGATGGGGCCCCCATATGGGGTCCCCAAAATACCTAAAGTATTTTTTCCTTAAGTTAAGTAAGTTCTTTCTTAAACTGATGAAGATATGGTTTCAAATAAAGTCAATGAAATCAATAAAATAAAAATTATTTTTTTCTTAAATTAAAACAAAAATTGAATAAATTAAAGAAAATGCGTTTTGGAATTAAAGATTAGTACTTATTTGATTCAAGGTCTTGAAAATGTCTATACTATTTTTAAGTAAGTTACGTACTTATTTATTTTTTTGCACACAATTTTAATTTTTTTCGTTTAAGTAAAACAAAATTTTTTAATAAACCCTTTTTTTCTTAAATGCAATCAATTCGCCATAAATGTAAATAATATTTAACTTAATTTAAACAAGTAAAAAAGTTAAATTCGGCCTTGCCGAATGTAGTGATACCCTCCACAATTTCAAAAAGAAGCGCACACCAAGCGCACACCAGACTGCAACGTGCAGATTTACCGCCCATTTAAATATGGAGCCCGTCCTTCAAAATGGCTCTTAGGGAGTAACTAGTACTTAAGTTAGATTGTAAGATTTATTTACTTATTGTTAGGCCAAGAATGGGCAGATTCAATAATCTGAAAAATAAAGTATTTGAAAAAAAAAACATGGACTTAAATCTTTGATACAATTTTTTTTCAATTTTAAATTTTTCGAGGTTTTTTGATTGTAGCTTTTGGTGCAAACCGTAATTTCAAAATTTAAATACACATGGTAAAAGCCCTTGTAAATACGCAAAATTTGAGCTTGATTCGAGTGATGTGCTTGCAATGGTTACGAAACTGCAGCTCTCCAAATATGGGAAGAAAAAACGTGAATTTTTGAAAAAGTCTGTTTTTTGCGAAGCTCACTCCCAGTTATATTCCGAATGGTTCCGAATGCATTGTGAACTTTATAGTGTACCATTTCCCACTCATTTTACTAACACACCCGAAAAAAAAATTGATTGCAAAAATTTTATGAGCTTTTTAAATTTTTTGCAAAATTATATTTAACTATTGAATTATTTGACAGCAAAATGTGCATGGCTGCACTAAAAAAAATAACTATACTGAAATTAAATAAATACTGTTATTAATTTAAGTAAACAAATTTTTTTGAATTTACTTCAACTTATCTTAATATAAGGTGGTTTTACTTAAAACAAAGAAAATAAACTTGAAGATAGTACATGCAAATACTTAAAAAAGCACAAGAGTTTTCCTTAATTTATTTTTTTAAATTAAGTTAAATATTCTTTACATTTATGGCGAATTGATTGCATTTAAGAAAAAAAGGGTCTATTAAAAAATTTTGGTTTACTTAAAAGAAAAAAAATTAAATTGAGTGCAAAAAAAATAAATAAGTACGTAACTTACTTAAAAATAGTATAGACATTTTCAAGACCTTAAATCAAATATGTACTAATCTTTAATTCCAAAACGCATTTTCTTTAACTTAGTCAATTTTTGTTTTAATTTAAGAAAAAAGTAATCTTAAGAAAAAAGTAATCAATAAAATATTGATTTCATTGACTTTATTTGAATCCATATCTTCATCAGTTTAAGAAAGAATTTACTTAACTTAAGGAAAAACTACTTTAGGTATTTTGGGGACGCCATCTGGGGGCCCCATATGGAGACCCCATGAGACCCTAACTTTAAATTCAAATTTCGACTATCGCGGAATTTTTAAATGGCTATAACTCTGCAAATATTGCAGATACGAAAAAAAATCTAAAGGCATTTTTGTAGTCCTTAACTCGTAGAATATGACCGCCGAAGACCTAAAAGCCCTCCGAGTCATAGTTTTTGAGTTATTTCATGATCAAATGTCTCAAGACCCCATTCCCATATCTCGAACACCAAGCAATATAGAGCGATTCTGACCAAAATTTTGGATCACAATCAATAGTGACCCTATAATAGTGTACGCACATACTCATGGGCGGACCCCATATATTGGGGCCCCGTAGGGTCCTCACATTGGGACTCCATAGGGTTCACAGAATCCGTAAGTTTAAGAAAATTTTTACTTATTTTAAAAAAATATTTTTCCTCTGGATAAAAACAATTAAACTTATATTAAGTACAATTTTACTTACTTTTAAGATATATTTAAGTAAATGCTTTACTATGTTTTAGGAAAAAATATGCTTGGAAAAGAATAAATATCTTTGGAGCCCTCGCATACCCTTCTTTTTTTAAATTAAGTTCAACATGCTTTAAAAATGGTAATTTTTTTTTTCAGTGTAAAAAGCGCGTTTGGTAGTATTTTAATGCCCTATCTTCAATTAATTCGCACTCAAAAAAATTTAACGTTTAAGCGGTTTTTCGGTGGTTGTAAATTTTTGATACTTTTTTAATTTAATGGTTATATAAAATCCTATATCACTCAAAAAAAGTAGAAAATAAATGTATTTTGATAGACTTTGACATGTCTAATTCGAATAGGATTTCAAAATTGGTGCATTGTTTTTTGTAGTCGCGAAAAATCGCTAAAATTTGTAATAACTAGGCCAACTAAAAAAAAAGGCAAATGCTTCTTTTTTATTTCATAATATAAATCAATTTAGATAAAACACAAATTCTGATCATGAAAAACTAAAGAAAATAAGCTGCATTTGTTAGAGCTTTTTTTTTGCTTATTTTGGCAATAACTGCTTATTTTTCGTTTATTGACTTATTTTTGCTTTTTTATCTCTTTGTAAAGCTTTTTTCAGCTTATTTTTGAATTATTAGCTTATTTTAGCTTTTTTTTCAATAAAAATTAAAGGTAAACAAAAAATATTATTAAAATTTTTATTTTTCAAAAAAAAATTAAATTTACATTTTTATTTTTTCCAAAAAAAAAAAAATCCAAAAAATTTCGAGAGTTATACTTAGAAAAAAATAATCAAAGTAAATTCAATTTAAATTACTTTTTAATTATAAAAAATGTGATTTTTATTTTTTTATGAAAAACCTACAATCTAAAAGGCAATCCTATAATATAGGACGTTTTTGATGAAAATCCACTAAAGGAAAGAGCTTTTTTATAATTTTTACTGCCTATTTTGATGGTTTTTGCGGCTTTTTTAGTAGCTTAAAATATTGTTTTAAGTTCTTATTTTTGGTTGCCCTAGTAATAACCTTAATAAAATTTGTAATAACGTTAAAAAAATTCGTAATAACTAGGCCAACCAAAAAAAAGCTAATTCTGATCATGAAAAGCTAAAGAAAATAAGCTACATTTGTAAGAGCTTTTTTTTGCTTAATTTGGCAATAACTGTTTTTTTGCGTATTTTTCGTTTATTGGCTTTTTCTGCTCATTTTTGAATTATTAGCTTATTTTAGCTTTTTTGTTTTTCTAATAATTTAAAGGTAAACAAAAAATTTTTTTCGAGGATTATAAAAAA
The DNA here is from genome assembly GCA_963921195.1 of Pegoplata infirma. Lineage (NCBI taxonomy): Eukaryota > Metazoa > Arthropoda > Insecta > Diptera > Anthomyiidae > Pegoplata > Pegoplata infirma. Next base: position 143,619,571 of record OY992538.1, read on the forward strand.
AATATTGAATGTCAATTTAATTAAAATTACTTTTTTCTTATAAAGAAATCCGTTGATTTCAATTTATTTTTTTATTAAACACATAAAATTTTATTGACATCCTATAATATTAGACGTTTTTGATAAAAATCCACTTAGGAAAGAGCTTTTTTTTTAATTTTACTGCTTATTTTGATGTTTTTTACGGCTTTTTTTTAAGAGCTTAAAACGCTGTTTTAAGTGCTTATTTTTGGTTGCCCTAGTAATAACCTTAATATGGATCAGTATTAATCATCCTTGGAATAGTTTCAATATTCAGAGAAGGACAATACTGTAAAATCAGATTTTAAATAATTGAATAGTTCATGCGAATAAGGACGAATAGACCACTTTTTCGCAAACACGTTTTTTTTTGCATAAATGCATTTTATTAGCAGAGCCCTACAATCCTATGCAGAAATTTTGGGGAAATTTTGACTTTTAAGGATAAAAAATTTACTTTGAAAGTGCAATAATTCGTATATTTTTATATTTTTGTTTAAATTGGGAGTTAACTAACGCACAATTTTGATTAAATACAACACAAAAACATACAAAAATTTTACTTTCGGTAACAATGTGTTAAAAGAACATTACGAGGAACAAACCACACTTATTATATTGGCAAAAAATTTTACCGTTCTTGAGTTATAAGACTTTAAAGTGTGGAAAGCAAAAAGGGCGAATATCCATCCTTAACAAAATATTATATAAAAATTATTTAGCTGCGAGTTTAAAATTGATATTAGCTAAAATTTGAAATTGTACACAAAAAAAACAATCTTAGCACATACAAACTTTTAGTGTTAATACTGCATCCAATGTCAGGAATAAAAAACAAAAATTTTTTCATGTCCTTTTATGTTACGTCGTAACATGCAGTCAAGGGTTAATATTATAATTCCTAAAAATGTATTTAGTGTCATAAAGAATTACTACTGCATCAAATGGCAGGAATATTAAAAAAAAATTAACAAAAAATTTTTTTTTGCATGTCCTGGCAATCCTTAAAAAGTGTATCCTTGAAGTCCTTAAAGTGTTACAAACATATACCAACCATAGTTCGTCAAGTATTGCAAGTCTCAAGAAAATGTAGTCAAAATCTGCTGCAAAATAACACATTTTTATTCAAATTTCAATACATTTTTTTGGATATTCGCCCTTTTTCCATTTAAACAAAAAATTGAAGTCCAATTTTTGGCAAGTCCTCTTTCGAATACCTTACTAAAATTTTGTGTATGGGTAGGTGTGACCTAAATCTTTAAGCTAATACCAAAAAGTTGACAAAAATAATATTTTTTAACCGTTTCCTGCGTTTTTATTGTCCCCTGTAAAATTCTACAAATGGTCTATTCGTCTTTATTCGCATGAACTATTCAATTTACAAAAAAATTATAAATTTTTTTTTTCAAAAATGTTCCTTTTAAACCACTGCAGTTTCTAACCTATTAAAGATAACATAATAGTGTTTCTTACGAATTTGTTGAGATTTTTTTAAAGCATTTGGTAGTATTTTTCTAAAAAAAATTAAACCGCTGAGAACATTTTTATTTTCAAAATATTAAATAATTTCCCAAGAAAAAGTTGGTTTAATGCAAATATCTCGATATTTAGCAAAGATTTTATGCATTTTTGAACATTCAACCGCCATTTTTTTGGGTGCGATTGCTCAAATTAATGCACGCGGGCGGATTTGAGTTACTTAATTATAATGTTATTAGCCTACAAAGACTTATCAATGTGCCACGAAAAAAAATCGCATTTTTTTTTTTCTAAAATATTAAAAGTTATTGACAATTGTCCATATGAGGCATTCCACACCAAATGTCCCGCTACAGAAAAACATGTGTCCCGTAAATTTCTGAATAGGTTGTTTGGATAGCCCTATATGTAACTAAGAAAATTGCGTTTTTGGTTTTTCAAATTTTCGAAAACTGGGCTTAGGAGGCGTGGTCAAATATTGGAAAAATTTTAAAATTTGTGGCGAGTTGCCTTGATTAAATATTTATCACATTAAAACGGAATGCACCATAATGTCAAAAATTTACGTTCTTATATAGTTTTGTATGGGCTATCGATAACATTTTTTTTTTTGGAAAATTTTCAGAACCCGTTCTGAAATTTTTCATTTTTTAAAAAAGTCAATTTATCAAAAATCCGGCCACTTTTTTTTTCTTTTTTATTTATTTTTTTAAAAGTTTAGATGTTTGTCCATCCACACAAAAAAAATCAGAAACACGTTCATCTTTTTTTTTCGAGAAAATCGCATTTGAACTTTAAATTTCATAACAATTTTGTTATTTGCTTGTATTTCTTTGTTTTAAAGTTGCGAATGAGTAATATTAATTGCATAAATATTCGTCATACGCTCTGTTGACACAAGAAAATACAAGCAAATTACTAAATTGTTATGAAATTTAAAGTTCAAATGCGATTTTCTCGAAAAAAAAGATGAACGTGTTTCTGATTTTTTTTGTGTGGATGGACAAACATCTAAACTTTTAAAAAAATAAATAAAAAAGAAAAAAAAAGTGGCCGGATTTTTGATAAATTGACTTTTTTAAAAAATGGTAAATTTCGGAACGGGTTCTGAAAATTTTCCAAAAAAAAAATTTTTCAAAAAAAAAATTTTAATCGATAGCCCATACAAAACTATATAAGGACGTAAATTTTTGACATTGTGGTGCATTCCGTTTTAATGTGATAAATATTTAATCAAGGCAACTCGCCACAAATTTGACCATTTTTCCAATATTTGACCACGCCTCCTAAGCCCAGTTTTTGAAAAATTGAAAAACCAAAAACGCAATTTTCTAAGTTTCATATAGGGCTATCCATATCACCAATTCAGAAGTTTACGGTACACATGTTTTTTTTCGCTGGACATTTGGTGTGGTATGCCTCATATATATATGGGGGTTTTCGTGTCAACTGACACAACTTTTGAAACTTCCGATTAGAAAATAAGAATTTTTTCTTAAAAATTCTCAAAACCCCAGTGGTCCCCTAAAATCACGTATCTCAAAAACTAAGCAAGATAGAGCGAAACGGACAAAAATTTTGGATCAAAAACTATGACGATTTTTAAGGAACCCAACTAGGTCTAGGCCCATCGGGATCTGGACCTATCGGGTCCGAACCCAATGGGGTCCTGAACTAAGTCGAAATAAAAAAAAAATCAGTTAACTAATTTTTGGCAAAACATTTTTGCTAACTTTACCAAAAAAATTGTGGGTTCAAAATCAGCAAATTTTCTTGTAGGTTTACAAGCTTTTTTTGCTAACATTACAGTTTTTTTTTTTGAGTGTATGGTCAAGTAATAAATTTCATTAGTTCTTAAAGTTAAATTACAACAAAGACTTTGTCTTTAACGTTTGTTCCCAGACTATGGGAAAACTCGCTAGAGCCAAGGCCTTTGTTGTGTTTAAAATATTATTTTTTCCCTAACACATACATGTGTAGAAAAAAATGTAAACATTAAATTTATTTCTTGTTGTACAAGACCAAACTCTCTTTTTCATATACTACAAATAATAAACAAAATGTGAACTACAAGCAAGCATTTTTTTTTTTTTATTAGAAATGTTTATTTATTATTAAAAATTTTGAACATTTCTTTATATTACACCTAGCTTAAAGCTAACAAGCAAGCATGAAAAAAAAAATAAAGGTGGAAGTGCATAGGGGTGCGTTGCGTCCGATACGTTCTCACCTATGTCTGCTTTCTATGCGTTGAAAACTTTAAGTTACATAGAAAGCGCGTTGAATGCGACAGCTTTTCATAAATACCTTGCTAAATCCTCATGTTTTTGCACTAAAATTGGTTTATTTTTATTTAGGAAAATTATATTTTTAATATTTTTTAAGTTTTTGTATAAATTTATTAAAAAAATATTGTTTATTTTAAAACGAAAACAATACAAAAGAAAATTGTCAAAAAAATGTTCTAGACGCAAAGAATGGTGAATATTTTTAAAATTTTTTGAGTTCTATGCGTTTTGAACTTTTGTATTGTAACTTGCTTCATTCATTTATACAGTTTTAACTTTTTGGCAATCGGACGCAAAGCAAGTTTGTTCTATGTACTTCCACCTTAAATCAACTAAACAATTTCATGTAATGAAAAATTTACTAAACTTGTGGAAAAAACTTCCTCAAATTAAAGAAGGTAAATATGATGAACTAATTGGAAGTAAATTACGTCCTAAAACTGAATTTATTGAACTAAATTTTGTTTTAAGAAATATGTCTTACAAATAAAGATTTTTTTTTTCATTTATTTAGGGAAAATTTCTTTGGCGGTAAGAATTTTTTCCATGTATTAGGGAATTCCATTTAAGGAAAATTATGGCCTATTTAACAGTCCATGAACTAAAATTTTTTCCTAATAGTTGGGAAATTTTCCAAAATTTTAGTTAAATTTAACTAAACTGTGGGAAAATTTATAAACTATTTTGAAGAAAATTTTTCCAAAGTTTAAGTTAATGGTTTTTTTTGAGTGTGGGGATATTTAAAAAAAAGACCAAAATGACCCATAAAAATGGGAGATAGGGTAAATATGTTCCGAGAAAAGAACCGCCATCACTAAAGACATGTCTTAACATTATTTACCTCAGAACTAGACTTAATACTTTTTTTGAGTTATTTGAAACGCCTTTGGAAAAAATTGAAAAATTTCAGTGGGCCATACAAAAAGAACTCGAGCTAAGTTTTCAAAACCCTTTGGGGGTTTTGCTCTACTGTTGGTATACTTTCATTTTTTTTTTGGTCCCATACAAGATACAAAATCGTGTTGCGCAGTGATATAAGCCCATTATTCATAATACTTATAGTACACTTATTAGTATTATGGAGGACTCATTCTCTTAAATTTAAAATTTGGTTTATTCCAAGAATTAATTAATCTTTTAATCTTTTCTTAATATAGTTTTTCATAGCTGATGGATATTGCAATCAAAGAATTTTAAAGTTTAATGCTGCAGGACGTTTGTTGCGTAGTATACCACAACCACCAGGTATGTATTTTCCCAAGTTAAAAAGCTGTGTTTGCTTCACGTAAAAATCGGTCAAACACCATTAAAAAAAAACAATCAGCTATATACAAAATTTAATTGTGTGTAAAAATTTCTTTGATATTGTATTGGGTTCGCTGTTGAGAACCTCTAAACTAACCCGACATATTTATTTAGGCCTAGGATTCACGACCCCCTCACTCATAGCAGGCGCGGATCCAGGAATTTCATTTGGAGGGGGAGATTTAAAGAAAAAACATTTTTTACCAAAATATATAAATGTTTGTTTGGGAGCGGGGGGGGGGGGGGCACAGTGGGGAAAAATGGAATTTTTTTGTCCGATTTTGCCTACATGTCGCAATTCTTAACCGAATTTAGTTTTTCTTCTTTTGAAATTTAGCTAATAAAATTCCTCATCGGTCTGTCATGGTGGATTTCTAAAAATCGTTTTTGTTTTATTTGAATATTTTTTTAAAGTTTTAATTCTGTTTTATATATTGTTGGACTTTATATTTTATAACTGAAGTTTTTATTTATTTCGGTTTTGAGCTTCTTCCGAAAGCTGTCGACATCTCCACTTAGCCTGTGTTGTCAATTAATTTTTTTCAGATTTTCTCATTGTACAACAAAAATAATTATTTCTCAGAAATAATTAATATGGACTCAAAACCGAAATAAATAAAAACTTCAGTTATTTTTTTAAAGTTCAGAAAATATTATTTTTTTTTTTAGAATTTTTGCTCTAAAAAATGTAATAGGCAGGGGACGAATAAGATGTATAGACAAAATTAAAGATATTTGAACGCCTTATAAATGACATTAAGCATTTATTAATTTGTTATTATTTTAGTTTTTATAAACATATAAAAACTTAAAAATGTTCACTTTTAAGTACTTATATCATTTTAAATAATGTACCAATATCAACGAATTTTTTTTAGATTAAAGCTTATCATTTTCTTAACTATTATTGGTAAATAAAGTATTTTTGCAAAATTGTTTAACTCTTTTTTTCAAGGTTGGCAATCGATTCCTACCCAGAATAACGGTATTTGGCTATTGTACCAAAACCGATAAAGATATGAACATTTTTAAAAGCAATTATGAAAGTCGATTAAATTTCTAGTATTTTTTTTTCAAAAAAATTTTTTTTTTTTCAAAAGTAATTTCCGTTTAAATAAAGTTTTTTTGCAATAGTCTTTTTGAAATTGTGGAGGGTATCACTACATTCGGCAAGGCCGAATTTAACTTTTTTACTTGTTTTTTAATTATTAAAGTATTTTGTAATGATTTTTTTTTTATTTTTTTCTAATTTTTATTAATGATTAAAAATAAAATAAATTTGAATATTTTTTTCTGACGTTAGTCGCAGAAAACAATTTTTGTTACAAGAGACAAATTAACGATTGTGATATCCAGAGACTGGAACTTCATGCATCTAAAAACATTGTTTTAAGCGCTTAAAATATGCATTAAAAGTCCTAGAATATGCAACAAAAATTTTAAAAATATGCATTTAAATTTTTTTTAAATTAATTTAAGTAAAAACATAACAGCAGAATTCATTCTTATTTCTAACAAAATTAAAAAAAAAAATAAAAAATATTTACTTTAGTAAATCTTAAAATAAAAATTATTTATACCCAACAAACATTTACCTTTGAAATACATTGAATATTATATTGATAGCAAGTTTAAAATTTAAACCTTAGCCTTGAAAACCAGTTGAAAATAACATAGTTCTCAACGTGAAAACCAAGAACAATATATATAAGAGGATATTCAATGTTCTGACGCCAAAATAAGTTTGGCGTCTTGGCGTTTCTTACATAGGCCAAAATGAAAGGGTGTCAGGTGTTTTTTGCGGGAAAAAACGGGAGTTGGTTGCATCCAACAGTTGCGCATCTCATAAAATTGAGATTTTACAGCGAAAAAATTATATTAAAACTTTAAAAAATTAAAAAAAAATTATGAAAGAATTAAGAAAAAATTTTACCAATAAAAAAAAATAAGAAAATTAAGAAAAAAAAAAATTCCCAAAATATTTTATTTTCAATTTTTAATTTTTTTATGGATAAGTTATTTGTTAATTTGTTCTCATTTTTTTTTTTAATTTTTTAAAGTTTTAATATAATTTTTTCGCTGTAAAATCTCAATTTTATGAGATGCGCAACTGTTGGATACAACCAACTGCCGTGTTTTCCCGCAAAAAACACCTGACACCCTTTCATTTTGGCCTATGTAAGAAACGCCAAGACGCCAAGACGCCAAACTTATTTTGGCGTCAGAACATTGAATATCCTCTTATATATATTGTTCTTGGTGAAAACAATTAGTTCCCAAGTAAAATTTTCAAGTTTATTTAGATTTGATATATAGTTTGAGATATTTTGAATGTATAATGTTTCTCCAATGTACACAAATATTTTTAGCTTGAAAATATGCTTACTGTCTAATTGAATTTTAGTGTAGTTTTCAAAGAATTCTCAGCCTTATTTATAATGTTAATTTAACATTATTTTTCAAATGAACCTCAATACTATTTTTTATTAAAAAACTGTAAATACGAATTTTAATAATATTTGCTTTTTATTTGCACTAAAAATTGTTAATAAAAAAATTACATCGAATGCCATTTTTGAGGTCGTCTCCTTCCAGGTCTTCTTCTTCAGCCGTCTGCTCTTTAAAATTCGAAATCTTTAAAGAAAAGAAAAGACGTTATTAAATGTATAACTTTTTTTTCATAAACTCATGTGTACTTACTTTTTAAACGTTTATGCAAGTTTTTATACTTATAGCATTCAATTACTTAATTGGCACAAATGCATAAAAATACATAAAATTTCTAGATTTTTCTTCTTAATTTTTAAAACAAAATTTTAAGTTTTCTGACAATTTGAAATTCGGAATTGAACAACATTTGAAAACAAAATTATTTCCACCCATAATCAATGTTCGATATTAGGTTTGAGAAACATGGCAAATCAATTTGATGTTTATATTTTTTTGAAAAGAATTAATAGTATAGGAAAAAACAAATATTTCCAACATGTTTCAAATTTAGTTTAAATGTTTTAATTTTGTCACTGACAACGATTTGAAAAACACCCTTGATATTTAGTGCCAGTTTGATTTTTTTTCAAAGGCTGGAATTGATGTTTGTTGACAAATAAATACTTCTTTAAATTATCAAAAGTAAAGTTAAGACTATTCGATCTGAAAAATTTTTAAAAAGATGGTTCCACAGCTACGGATGTGATTAAAACATAGAATTGCCAGAAATTTGTTTTTTCAAAAAGCGGGACAAAGGCAAAAAATTTAGGAAAATGGCGGGATTTTTAAATTTTTGGGGGACAAAAACAATAAGCTTATATGCAGTTTGAAAAAATAATTTTAAATTAAAAAAATGGAGACTTAAAAGTTTTTTCGAATATTTTTGGCGGGATAAAATAATGCATTTATCAATGTTGTATTTTATTTAAAAAGCAAATTGAAAAATATTTGAACAAAAATGAATAAAAAAGTTTTTTGACAATAAAGTAAAATACAAATTATGTTGATGTTTCATTTTCGTTTTTGAAATGGGGTTTGGAAATGATAAAGTGGATTTACCCTAACAAATGTTTTGGGCACTATCTTCTGAAAAATTTGATAAAATAACATTAACTCTAAGATCCTGTCGAAGTTCAAAATTAAGTACCTAAATGTATACATATTTAATGCAGAAAAATCTGCTTAAAATAAACCCATTTTGAGCCATATCAGAAAATCTGTCTTGACAGAAAAATCTGCTGGTCTTAGCTGAAAAATCTGCTGATTTTAGCTCAAAATTTTGCTATTTTTACGAGAAAAATCAGCTGACTTCAAATGAACAATCTGCAAAAAACACTTAGCCATTGTATTTTTTCAATTTTTTTTCTAGGTATGATTTGAAAAAAATCTGCAAAAATACCCAAAAAGCGTCAAAATGGCATCATTGATAAAAAATAAAATTCGAAAAAGGTAGTTATTTAAAAACCATTGCGAAAAAATTATAACAATTTTTTTTAAAAACTTGAATTTGTTTTAAAATATTAAAAAATATTACTAAAAAATGCCATTATATCAAAAATATGCAAATATATGCATTTTTACCAAAATATGCAAAAATATGCACTAACAAATCAATGCCATTTTAATGCAAATTGTTGATTCGAAAAGACATCTCATTGACAATATGCTCAGACTAACAAGAACAAACATGCATTTGCATGAAGTTCCAGTCTCTGGTGATATCCAATTTTTGTTTTTTTAAAGGTTACGTGTACTAATGGTTCCTTTAACAGTATTGGATTTTTAATATTTTGTTTATCTAACCAATATGTGGTCACTAAGGCTTTTTTACATTTATAAATATTGTTTTTCTTTCCTAGCTATAAAAAAAAATAGTAAGATTATATAAATTATGTATTTAGTAATAGAAATTTGATAATTCCAACTGAAGCCCAACTACTTTCTGTGTGTAGACAAAACCTCTCAGAATCTGAGAATTTTTCTATAGAAAAAATATATTAAAATCTGACACTTTTATTATTGCAACATTTTTGATAATCTGCCACATTTATGGGAAAAATGTTTAAGAATCTGACACATTTTCCTTATAGAAAAAGTTTCAGATCCTGAGAATTTTTCACAATATTTTGGTCCTTTTTCTTATAAGAAAACGCCTCAAAATCTAAGGAAAACACCTCAAAATCTGAATGTGCAATTTTCTATAGAAAATTCTAAGAATCTAAGCACGTTTACATTGGAAAAATGTTTCTGAATCTGAAACTATTTCTGTATGAATAATGGTCTCAGAATCTATGACTTTTTCTTTGGGTAAAATGTTCCAGAATATGCTACTTTTTATAGGAACAATTTCTTAGAATCTAGGAAAATTGTATTAGAAAATAGGAAATTTTTTTTGAATCTGATTATGTATTATAAAAATATTTTAAATGAAACTTGTATATTGAAAATATGTTTCAGAATCTAATAGTACATTCACACTTACCTCGAAACCCCGTTGAAACCTCGTACTTTCAATTTTAAACCTCCACTGTTCACACTCTATAATTTTGACACTTATCTAGTAAACTAGAACAAAAACAAGTAAGAGTGTTAAATTCGGCTGTGCCAAATCTTTTATACCCTCCAACATGCAAAAAAAATAAATGCATGGACGTTTTTTTTTTTTTTTTGGGGGGGGGGGGTCGAAAGTGGTAATGGGGGGGCAAATTTCCTGTTGAATATGTGTTTAAAAATTCATTCTTATGCTTTACAAGTTTATCATTATTAAAAAAAAAAAATATTCCACGCCCATAAAAGGGGTGGGGGGGGGCGGACCGAAAAAACGACATTATCTAATTCTCTGGGTCGAAATGCAGGACTTTGAACTTCCAGTAGCATAAAAATGTTGCATTTGTTAAACAAAAACACAAAAAATCATGTAAAAAAGTGGTATTTTTTATTGGTTGGTTTAGTTCTCTAAGGGGGAACTTTTTCCCCTTGGTCCGATTTTGCCAATTTCCGAACTTAACCTGCCTAGGAATATAAGACATATTCGTGCCAAACTTCGAAAGTCTAGCTCTTTTATTTTGGACTGTATCGTGTCCTCTACAGACGGACAGACGGACGGACGGACATCGCTAGAATGTCTTAGAATCGATCACTGATCAATAAAATATATACTTTATAGGGTCCTAGACCGATATTTCAATGCGTTACACACGGAATGACAAAGTGAGTATACCCCATAGATGGGAATTTTTAATTACCATTGAAATTTAATTACCATTGGTTGATATCAATGGTAATGAAAAAATTTTCATTACCATTTAATGGTAATTAAATTTTTTTAATTGAAAAAATAATTACTAATGGTAATGAAATGCACCAATTGTTGAAAAACACCAATTATAATTGGTTTCGAAACCATTGGTTTGCACAATTTTGTTTTTTTAAAAAGTTAAAAATTTAAACATCAAAGTATGTTTTTACAAAAAGAATATGAAAATGTTAAAGACAAAAAACAGAACGCAAATAAAAATTTCAAATATTGTGTATACAAAGGCAATCAACGTGTGTTTGGTTTATAAAATGTGAAAAACTAAAACACCATATAACAAAAAACAACAGATATTTCCAAATATTAACGATTTTGACAATATTGTGACGACTTTTACTAATGGTAATTATTTTTTTTAAATGATGCCATACCAATGGTAATTATTTTTTTTTAATTTTCATTAGTAATTAAGTTGATAAGTAATTTAATTGGTACAATTGATACAACCAATGGTAATGAAAAAAATTTCATTACCATTGACATCAATTAAATGGTAATTAAACCATCAATTAATTGGTCCCTTTAATTAATTAGTCCCATCTATGGTATACCCCCATACTGTGGTTGGAGGGTATAAAAATATCTTTTAAAAATGAATTAAATACTGCAGTAATTATTTTTTTAGACATTTTATTTTTTTTTATTCCAAATAAATTAATATTTTAAAGAATTTTTGTAAATAAACTGAATTATTTATTTTTTATTTTTGTCGTTTTCCCATTTTCTCTCTTTCTCATTGTCGCACAGTGGTAAAAATATGAAAAATTATGAATTTTATAAGGTTTCAATCGTACTTTCATTGAAACCTCACTACAAAAAGGTTTCAATTTGTGAGGGAAAATACGTATTTTCAAATGAGGTTTGACACGAAACCTCGTTAAACGGGGTTTCGAGGTCAATCTGAACGTACTATAAGACTTTCTACAAAAAATGTGTCATAAACTGTCCCAAGGAAAATGGCTTAATTTTCTATAAGAAATTTCGTAGAATCAGAAATGTTTAGAATCTGGGAGTTTTCTTTAGAAAAATGTATCAGCATCATAAACATACATTTTATAACATACATAACGTCGTAACAAATCCTTATATATATATAAAAATGACATGTTAGTTTGTTTGTTTGTTTGTATGTTTGTTTGTTTGTGTCGCTTTCAGAAAAAAGCTACTGAACCGATTCAAATGAAATTTGGCATGTAGATAGAGAATTTTCTGGAATGAAAAATGCGACCAATGGCATCTCGATTGGATGCCCCGCCCCCTTTTACGCCCACTTTTGTAAATTCAAGGCTTTTCAATACATTTGCCTGTTTGTTACGATATTTGGTTGATTGTTACCAATTCACATGGGATACATATAGCAATTTTTGTGGAAGTGAATATAGGCCTTACCGCATTCGGATTCGATGCCCCGCCTTTTTTACGCCCACTTTTTGTTAGTTTATGCCGTTTTCACGCCAAAACGATGTAACGAATTCAAAAGGAATTTGACATACAGTGAGTTTTCTGGAATGCAATAGTGGCTTTACGCCCACCTTTTTTATAAATTCGACATTTTACAATATATTGGTTGTTTGTTTTCTTTAACATTCCACTTTATATATTTAAAATATCTTTCTTGAATTATCCTTATCCTTATATATATATAAAAATGACATGTTAGTTTGTTTGTTTGTTTGTTTGTTTGTTTGTGTCGCTTTCAGAAAAAAACTACTGAACCGATTCAAATGAAATTTGGCATGTAGATAGTACGTTTCCTGGAATGAAAACTGGCACCAATGGCATTTCGATTGGATGCCCCGCCTCCTTTTACGCCCACTTTTTGTGAATTTCCGATTTTTCAATATATTTGGTTGTTGTACTATATTTGGATGTTTGTTACCGATAAACATGCAATTTGGCATACTAATAGGGCGTTTTTGCAAGGAAATATATGCCATCCCGCATCTTGATTGGAAGCCACGCCTCTTTTTACACCCACTTTTTGTAAATATATGATCCTTACAAAGGGGCGTGGCATTCTTTGGTTTTTCTGTCTGTCTGTACCGATTTACATTAAATCTTCACCACAGATAGTACTAACCGAGACGGGAACTATAGGCCATAAGAGAGACCGATCTGCCAAGTGGGCGTAAAATGCCACGCCCCTTTGTATTATATTGAACATTATTTCTGCCTTTTCAGCAATTACACTTAAACGGCTGAACCGATTTTAAAAAAATATTCACCACATACTACTAATCCAAGCGGGAAATATAGTTCATAATAGGGCGGCGATCACACAAAGAGGCGAAAATGCCACGCCCCTTTGTACTTCATTGAAAGGTATTTCTATCTGTTCCGTAATCACGCTTAAACGTCTGAACCGATTTTAATGAAAATTTCACCACACATAGTACTAACCCGGACGGGCACTATAGGTTGTAATAGGAGGGCGCTCTGACGGATGGGCGTAAAAGTCCACGCCCCTTTGTATTAAATTGAAAGTTATTTCTGCCAGTTCCGTAATTACTCTTAAACGTCTGAACAGATTTTATTGCAATTTTCAACACAGATAGTACTAACCGAAGCGGGAACAATATGCCATATCAGCACGTTATTGGGCAAACGCGTTTTAAAATGCCGCTCTTTGTATTAATTTCAAATTATTTTTGACTGCCATAATAAAGCGCGTTTGGACAAAGAGGCATTAGTTGCATCGCTCTTTTGTACTATACTAAAAGTTGTTTCTGTTAGTTCCGCAATTACGCATCAACGGCTGAATCAATTTAGATGAAATTTTCGTCACAGATAGTACTAAACGAGGCGGGAACTATAGAACATAAAATGAGCGATCGGACAAAGGGGCATAAAATAACACGCCCTGTTAAATTTATTGCACCTCCTTTCTGCCTTTTTCGCAATCACGCTTATTCGGCTTAACTGATTTTGAAGAAATTTCCACAGCAGATTGTACTAACCGAGGCAGGAACTATAGGCCACAAAAGAGTGTGGTTTGACAAAGGGGACCCACGCTATTTTGTATTACATTGAAAGTTATTTCTGCCTGTCCCACAATCAAGCTTAAACGGCTTAACCAATTTTAATGGATTTTTCACCACATATAGTACTTTCGAAACGGGAATAATAAACCATAATAGAGCGTGTTTAGACCACGGGGCGTAAGTTGTCACGCCCCTTTGCACCACACTGAAAGTTATTTTCTGTCTGTTCCGTAATTACGCTTAATCGCCTTAACTGATTTTAACAAAATTTCAACACATATAGTACTTACTAACCGAGGCGGGAACAATATGCCATATTAGCGCGTGATTGGGCAAAGGCGTGTATTTTTGCCAGTTCCGCAATCACGCAAAAACGGCTGACCCAATTTTTAATAAATGACTAACAGATGCGGGCCCATATCAGTGTGCGATCGAACAAAGGGACGTAAATTTCCACACCCATTTATAATATATTGAAATATATTTCTGCCTATTCGTTTATCACGCTTAAACGTCGAGTACTAAACAAGGCGGGAATAAAGGGTCATATCAGCGCGCGATCGGACAGAGGTGGTGTAAAGTAATGCGAAATTGAAATTTTCACCAGATAGAGTGCTAACCGAGAATGCAACCATAGGGCATTACAAACTGTTATTCATTATATAATATTTTTTTCAACCCGGGCAACGCCGGGTGCGAAACAGCTAGTTCCAAAATATATGCAAAAATAAAAATTTAAATTAAAAAAAAAAAATTAAAATGTGAAACAAATCTAAGATTTTATGTAAGTTAAATTGTTCTTTACATGTTATTGTATATTGTTTGATGTGTATGTACTAAATGTTATTGCTTTTTATAATTTGTTGTTGCCAGATTCAATATAAATAATCCCTGAAGAGGTAGGAAAACAGCCTACGAAAAATATGAAATAAGTGTTATATTTGCATATAGGATAGAATTTGACCTTGAAAGCCTGATTGGAAATTCGAAAAACATTAATATAAAATTTTTTTCTCAAAAATATTAAAAATATTTTTTGGGCCCCCTGCGAAAAAAAATCCTAGATACGCCACTGGTTTCTGCTGTTGTATTGTGAAGAGACACTAAAACCACTGAAGATTAACAATTAAGAAATTTAACAAACCTTTCTTTTATTTTCATGATCTGTAACTTCAAAATATTTACACCACAAAAAAATTAGGACCCTATACCCCGTTCTTCCCTCTTATTTTTATTGGGGAATAAACTTGACCCTTGACGATTAGGCAGTTTTGCCAAAACTATTGGTATTTTTCTGGGAATAATCGCAAAAACCACTTAAGCATTCTTTATTTTGGTCTTGAAAGGGTTAAAGAAAAATAAAAAGGAGACAAAATTGATACTTTTTGTGTAATTCAAAAAAAAAAAAACTAATTTTGACAATATTTGGAGAGGAAAAAGGGCCAACACTGTTTATTGTGGTGCCACTGAATATTCAATAGTGGCAAAAATGACACTATTGTGCCGCATTTTCCAGCAGTGCTGTGAATAGGCCCGTAAAGCTCTTCTTTGGTTAACATTGTGAAGGGTATTTTAAAGATTCGGAACAGCCAAACATAGCCTATCAATTGTTTTTACATTTTACAGAGTACAAAAAATTCAAGGTGGATTTTTTGCTAACGTATAAAAAATATCACATACAATTTTGACATAATTTTGTCGTATATAAATAAAAAACATCAAATTTGTGTGGGATAATTTTTGCACGTTAGCAAAAAAATCCAGCTTCAATAAACACTTGTTATGTCTAAAATAAAAAAAATTTTAGAAAAATTTAAAAAAAATTGTGTGGAGAATAATTTACTTTACTTTTATTTTTTAGAGTTCCTTTCGTTGCAAGTACCCCATGCTATAACATTGTTGGAACACCTAGATTTACTATGCATAGCCGATCGTGAAAATATGAGAGTGGTTTGTCCCAAGTAAGTACAAAAGTCAAATGAGTTTATTTGAATATAGAGTGTTAACACATTTTTTTCCTAGAGCTGGCCTGAAGTCATCACAGGGGGAGGGTCAACCTGCGGCGACAATACAAGAACCTGATTTAGGAAGAGTTTTTGGAGTGGCTGCTTATGGTGACATTGTTTATGCTGTGAATGGTCCAACATCTATGTTGCCCGTACGCGGTTTTACTATAGATCCCCGCTCGGAAACAATTATTGGTCACTGGGGTGAATTTAAGAATCCCCATTCAATTGCTGTTTGCGTGAATGGCTCAGCACTATATGTCAGTGAGATTGGTATAAATCATCAAAGAAATCGTATTTGGAAATATGTTTTAGTTTAGACATAAAAAATAAATAACATTTATATAAACATACATTAATATATTAATCTGTATGTTTAAACATATGTACAATTAAGTATTATATACGTACAAAAATTTACCCCACAAAATTAGAACATATGCGTACACTTAAAAAAAAATGTTGTTGATGGAATTTACTACAAATGACAATTGTTCGATTAAAAGTCTTTAACATTACTTTCGGTAAAATTAACTGCAAAAGTGGTTGTTTTTAACTATCGATTAAATTACTACAGAAAGGAAAAAAATCAAGCTGCACCAAAACAATTACAAATACCGGAAAAACTACTGATAGTAAATAGTAGATTTTGCTGTTACAAAAATAATATCAAATATATATAAAAAAACTTATACAAAAAATGTAAAAATTTATTGCATTTTTATTTTAAATAAAAAACTCTTAATATCAAAGGATATTCGTTAATACATGAGTATGTATTCTTATTGTTGCAATTGAAATTACGGTCTTAAAAGGGAGCAGGCGCGGATCCAGCTTTTATATTTTTAATTTGTTTACCAACATTTTTTTCTTACAGGGAACCCAAAGTCTGATTTTCGATTACAGTGACTGTCACTAATATTTGGTTTTTTATTTAAGTACCAAAAAGCTCATTAAAAATAATTACTCTGTTAAATACTCTGTAAAATGACTGTAATCTCAATTCGACAGATATTTACACTTTTGGAAGCATTAAAGCGGGCAAATTTAACAAGATTGTAATTAATTTATCTTTTTTAATGAATGTTTTTGAACCAGAGAAGTTTTACTCTTAAAATGGATTTACCTAAGACTTTGTAAATATACAGAGTTTTTTTTTTGGTAAAATTCTTTTCGGTTTTATAAATATTTTACAGATACTTCAATAAGTAAACTGATAATCAAGCTCGAGGCCTTAGTTTTCAATAAATTTTATTTATTCAATTATTTATTTTACTATTCGATATTTCGTCATCCGACGGATGACATCTTCAGGATCTTAAAAAAATTACAAAAAAATATACAAAAAATTAACACAATATTTTCACAACATAAAACACTGTCACACAAAATTGAAAACATTAAAAATAGCAACAACATAAACTTACAAAAATATAAAATTTTTATTAAAAAGAGTAACAATAAACGCACAATTAAACGACTTCCCGCTAATCTGATCTTTATTGCACTAATTCGTTGATTTGTTTATGATGTGTTGGTAGCTGCTTGCACAATTGTTTTCTACGTCTTTTTTAAAATTCATCCTATAGGTGGGTAATATGGAGTTCACACTAGCGACCTTAAACAAGTTGTTTAACAAAACACCAGTAGCAGAATAAAAACGTAATGGACACAGAACAAAGACTTTTTTAAACATCTCACTCTTGAACACTTCAAAACAGCAAGTGTGAACGCCGTATAAGTTGCTCGGTTTTCACGTGAAAATCTGTCAAACTCCATATAAAAAAAAACATAAATTTCACACTGGCTTTACAAAAGCGTAAAAATTTCGCTGAAGAGGTATTCTGTTCACTGGTGAAAAACCGGCAAAATAACCCGGTATATGTTGCATCAATACGCATCAACACTATAAGCAACATTTTTTTAAATTGTACAGACCATTTAAAAAGCGGTGAAATTTAACATTCAGATATAAAATGAAGTAATTATAAGTGTTTGGGACTGTAAATATTATTTTCATCACATAAATTACCAAAAAAATGATAATTAAAGATGTTTTATGTATGCTGATGCGCGAAACATAGCCAAACATAAGACTGTCAAATTTTCGCTACAAATAAATTGATGTTTCGAAACATTTTTTTTCACCGGTGAACAACTTACTTAGCTTATGCTCTTTTTTTGTTTTTATAATGTACAACATTTCTAATGTTAGTCCAGGGGTAACTCATGAATAGTAGTGTCAGTAATAACGAAGTCGTTATATACAGATGGCAATCTTTTTTTTTGGGAACGATTTGGGAATATCGAAAAATAAACATTAAAAAATTTTAAAATTATGAATGAAAATTATTGTTGTGTCACTTGAAAATAAAAAAATACATAATAAAAAAACGAAATGAATATAATTAAATCAAAACAACCAGCAAAATTAAACGAAAAATAAAAGGTAAACAAAATTTCCAGCTTTCCCAGATACCATTTGTAAAACTAACACCACCTTTAAACGTCAAAAAGAATTGACTCTTGCATAGTCTTTATATATTTAAGTTTTTGTGTTAGTCTCCTACAGGGTTGCAAAAGTTGGTACAATTGTACTTTTTTTGGTACAATTAGAAGCTCGAAAGTACAATGGTACACCAATGGCATATTTGGTACAATTTAAGATCTTTCTCAGTTTATCCTTTTTTGTGGAATTTCCCTTGATTAAAACTCAACATTTTATAATTTCTATGAGATTGAATCCATGTTTGGCCAGATCTGAAATTGCTGTGGAAATAAATAAAAACCAAAGCGGATTTTTTTTTTTAAATTATACATAAACAGAGGTATTCAGAGTCTTGCTGCCAGCGCTGGCAATGTAGTAAAAGAGTACTTCTTTCAAAAAATACATGTGTTTTGAAATGTAATTTGAAAA
The DNA here is from genome assembly GCA_963921195.1 of Pegoplata infirma. Taxonomy (NCBI): domain Eukaryota; kingdom Metazoa; phylum Arthropoda; class Insecta; order Diptera; family Anthomyiidae; genus Pegoplata; species Pegoplata infirma. Next base: position 143,638,374 of record OY992538.1, read on the forward strand.
AGTGCTGTTTTACCACCAGTACTATGTCTGGCAAGTAAGACTCTGAATACCACTATTATGTATTCTGAAATGTATTTTTCAAAATTGAAATTTATAAAATTTATGATATTATAACGAAAGAATAATACAAAATAATGCTTCAATCAGTGCTGTGAAGATACATGATTTCACTGCATCAGCAATAGCGCTCTTTAGTGCTACCAAATAGTGCTCTAACATCGCTTACATGCAATAATTCAGGCGGGTAGGATACACGGTTGGGAAATGTGGCACAATAGTGCCATTTTTGGCACTATTGAATGGTCAGTGGCACCACAAATGACAGTTTTGGCCCTTTTTCATTCTTTCCGAATATTGTCAAAATTTATTTAAAATTAAAAAAAAAAATTATTTTTACTAAAACTTAATTATGTAATACAAACACGAAAAAAGGATCAGTTGTTCCCCTTTTAAGAACCCTACCATTTTTTGCAACAATGTAAGTTTTTGTTTTCTTTAAATTAAGATTTAAAAGTTAGTGTAACTCGAATGTTTAGTCCCTGAAGGTAATTGATTGGTCCTACAGGAAAATTGATCCGAAAAACCTATCTATGCCTGATTCAACACGGACTAAGTAGTAATAAAATACTAGTGCTAAGACCTGTAAAAATATGTCAAGGGATCTGAAAGATCAGTTCGCGACAAGTACTGGGACATATCAAAGGTGTTTATTAAGGTGCTAATTAGTGACAGGTCCCTTTCGTACAAAAGTACCACTTTAAGACCGGTCCTCGACTGGTCACCTTTCCCGCATGGATGATTTTACTGTCAAAACTGGCAGTATGCTGCACAGTGTGTCCTTTGTATGGAAAAGGCGCGCATCGAAGTTTTTTCATTATAACTTTTGAACGGATTGGGCTATTTCTAAAATTTTACAGTTTTGGAAACTAGAAACTTAGAGCTATTTTTGGATGTCGTTTCAAAGATGTACTGTCAATACTCTACCTTAAACGGGAAGGTAAACTTGGTTAACTAACCAACAAAAAAAGTTAAAAAAATTCGATTTCCTCGAAAATTATACTTTACTAGTCGAATAGCCTGTCCCTGCCAGGCGGAACACCAAATCACTTTTCTCAATAGTTCTAATATTTTACCAAACTTTATAAAAAATTATGTTTGTGCTTCAAAAATTTAATATTGCTAGATTGAGTTGCATCAATATTAGGGCGGAGTAATTTTTTTCGACAAAATCGTCTAGCATATTCGGATTCTGCATAAAATTCTAAGAAAAAATGCGGAACAAACCAGGTCTCAAAAATCAGTTTTGACCCCCCCAATTTTCAAAAATAGTTTTGCACGATATACGACATTTCTAGCTGGGCTTATTATTTCGAATATATTGTTTTACTAATAAATTTCGCTTTTATTTTGTATTAAAAGGTGTACCTGGTATTTTTGGGTACGGGGAATCCATATTTAATATTTATTTTGCTCTAAACCGCCGCTAGAGGGCGCTAAAAAACAAAAATCTGGACTTAAGTTTTTAGATTTTTTTTTTTATGATGAAGCCAGATACTGTTAGGAGCCTATTACACATTCCCATTTACAGTTTAATTAAATTCCAAAAACTCGCGATTTTATTCGCGATTTTAATTTTTTAAAAATCCATATAAAATTAAAAAGTGGTAAACTACACCATTGTTTTATTGCCACAATTTTTTAAAACTTTTTCGTTTAAAGTAGAGGATTTTAGGTTTCAATTTCAATTTTGATTATTAAAATCCGATGTTTACTTAAGGAGTTATAGATCTTCAAAGTACATCGATAAACGATTTGAAAATCATAAAATCATTTATTAACAAAATTAAAAAAAAAACACATTTTTTTCATTTTATATGGGCATAATTTAAAAAAAAAAATATTAAAAATACAAGACTTTTTAAAATGATGACTGATTTTTTTTTTTGTAAAAATGTCATACTTTCATAATATGTTAATTAAAAAAAAGTCAAAAGAATTAAAAGTTGACGAATATGCACTAAAAAAATGCATTTGCATTTAAAATGCATTTCTTTAAAAACACAATTTTTTTTAACTTTCAAGTTTAATATAGAGGACTTAAGCTTTTAATTTCAATTTTGATTTTAAAAATCGGATATTTGCTTAAGAAGTTATCGCTCATCAAACTACACAACTTTTTCATATTTTGTGATTTTTAAAAAATTAAAATCGCGAATCAAATCGCGAGATTTTGGTATTTATTAAAACTGTAAATGGGAATGTCTAAATGGCTCCATAGTGTATCTATGTACACAATCTAAAGATCCCAGGTCAAAAAATACCCTTTTTCTCGTGCTGATTAATGGAAAAGGCGTATATCGTACACTCAAAAAAAATAAGTTAGTAAAAAAATTTGTAAAGTGGTTTGTATCTCAACTTTACTACTTTTTTACTAAATTCTACTAAAAAATCAATTTTTAGTAATTCTTTTTAGTAAAATCGCTTTACAAACTATTAATTTTATACTGATTTTTTAATAATTTTTTCAGTTGATTTTTTAAAAATTATCGTACTAACTTTTGATAATTATTTTGTAAATTTTACAATATTAGTTAGTAAATTTCGTTTTTTTTTCTAGAAAACCTTTACACTATAATTAAAAAAATTTTATTTTATTAAAATATTTGGAAATTAAAAAAAAATAAGTAAAAAAAATATATTATTAGTTATTTTTTTAACGATAAAACTGCGCTTTGATGAGTATGAATATGTTTATTATTTTTAATATTCATTTATGCTTCATTAGTTTTTTTTTAATTTAAAAAAAATATATATTAAAAAGGAAACAAAATAGAGACAAGAGAAGACATGCAAAATTTAAAAAAACAATGCCGACCTTTTCAAATGGAAAATTTCCATAACATCAGTTTTTTTTTTCTTTCTTCTTTACTTGCGGAATTTTTTTGTTTATGCTATCCACGAATATTTTTTTCTCACGCACATAAAGGGTTGATTTTGTGTAATTTACTTTATGCCCACTGTTGCCAAGTTGGAGGTTTTCCCGCTAAATCTAGCGCTTTTTGTTTGGATTTAGCGGGGAAAAATTGGGTTTAGCGGGAACGGTGCTTGAGCGGGAAAATCTAGCGCTTTTTATTTGGATTTAGTGGGACAAATTTAGAGGTTTTTTCCAATTTTTCAATCGAAAACGCCAAGTTTGTCTAATTTTAGCGCTTTTTTTGAAATTTAGCGGGAGAATTTTGTATTTTCCCGCTAAAATTTTTTCGACCGTTTCTTGCGCATTTTTAATGAAAAGTAAATTTTCGTAGAAAAAATAATTTGGAGGTTTTTTTTTAAATTTTTCTTTTTTGTCAATCAAAAATGCCAAGTTTTTCGGTTTTCAGCGCTTTTTTTTTGTATTTTAGCGGGAAATTTTTAAATTTTCCCCGCTAAATTAATTTTTGGCGGTTTCTAGCGCTTTTTTCGTGAAATTTAGAGGTTTTTGGTTAAAAATAGTTGGCAACAGTGTTTATGCCTGTCTTTGAATATTTTAGTCACAAAATAACATTCGATCGGTGAACATCGCGCGACGGGTAAAATGAATAAAAAAATGTACAAAAAAATATTACAACAAAAAAACCATAGCAGGTAACCAAATCTTAAAGTATTTTTTGTTTAAAATTATGTAACTCGTTTTTTATTTTTAGAATAATAAAGCAAAATAGGAAATGATGACAACAGGTAACAATTGTATATTTATGTGATCTATTTAAAACATTATGTTGATATTTTTTTTATTTGAGTTCACCGTACACCAATTTATTCAACATCAATCTTCAAAGAATTAATTTTATATGGTGGTATGTATATTTTGTATCAAAAAATTTGTTCAATATTTTCTCTTTTTTAGATCGAAAATTCTAAAGGTGCATACAGACGACGCAATATTATGTACAATATTCAATTATATTGATGGTGTGTGGGTAAGATTGACCATTGTACAATCGTCAATATTACCCACACACCTTCAATATAATTGAATATTGTACATAATATTGCGTCGTATGTAGGTACCTTAACAAAAACTGACTTGCATGGAAATAGTTATTGGCGACAACAAGCGCAATACGCAATTTACATGATGTATACAAATACCAAGAATTAAAAATACACAATTTACAATTTTTTACAAAAAAAGTTAATATTATTTACAAACCCGTTTTAAAATCCATTTTACAAAAATTGTACAGAAAAATTTAGTAATACTAATTTTTTTAGTATTTTTAAGATTACTAATTTTTGAAAACCAAAGTTTGTAATGGTAACTGAAAAAGTTATCGGGCACAAATTGAAAACTTTATTAGTAATGGTAACAAACTTTTTTGTAAGGAATACTAACAAATTTTTATGAGTGTACAAACTATTTTTGAAAATTGGGGGGGTCAAAACTGATTTTTGAGACATGTTTTGTTCGGCATTTTTTCTTAGAATTTTATGCAGAATCCAAATATCCTAGACGATTTTGTCAAAAATTTTGCTCCGAACAATTCACTCCGCTCTAATCAATATATTTCCCAAACTGGAAAAAAATTTAATGAGTATAAAAGTTTTTATTGATAACATTTTAGAACCAAATTTAGCACGCCCATTTCGTCTCTCCGTCCATAAACCGGATATCAAAAATCCATCGTGTGGATCTGTCCCATGGTCACTCCTATATACATGGCAATTTTTATCTTTCTTTTTATCATGAAGGGTTTTAAAATTAGTTAAAATGTTAAAAAACATAAACATTTTTCCACTTAAATTTTTTCTTATAATTCTCCGTACACAGTTCAAATATTAAATCTGACTTCATAAGGATATGATCCATTGTCAAGACTTTATGCTTCACAATTTTCAGCTTCCTTAGTCATTAGGGGTTTCAGAAATAGTTCAAATATTTAAAAACTAAATTTCGCCGTCTTCCGCCACTCACCCTGACTTAAAGGCCGAAAATCCGGCTACAAACTGAACAAAATTCACAACGAATTTTTTGTATATCCGCCCTTTCACTGGATATCCAGGTCAGAGTTGATCTTTGCCATAGTCCGTACCATATGTATTCTACTTTTCATCTTTCAAGGTCATAAGATGTCTTCAAAATTAGGTAAGATGTAAAAACATAATTTTTCCACGCCCATTTCTTTTCTTAATTCTCCGTCCCTACACAGAGAGAATAGTTTAGTTGTGCCAGCCGAATTTAGAGCCAACTGCATAGTTTAATAACAACAACCGAAATTTTCGGTTGCCATAAACAAAATTTGTTTTGAAAATGTAACTTCTGTTGGTCCAAATAAATTTCGGTAATCGCAACCGAAAATTTCAGTTGTTGTAATTAAACCATGCAGTTGGCTCTTAATTCGGCTGGCACAATTAAACTGTTTTTTCTGTGTATTCCAAAATTTTTAAATCTGACTACTTTATGATAAGCTCCATCGTTAGTACTATACTTTTTTTTCTGTGTATTCCAAAATTTTTAAATCTGACTACTTTATGATAAGCTCCATCGTTAGTACTATACTCGTACCCACGCCCCTTTTCCCTCTCAATTCTCCGTCCACAGTCCAAAAATTTTAAGTCTGACTACTTAAGGATATGCTCCAGTGTCAGAACAATATGCTTGCAATTTTCGGCTGCGTAGGTCATTAGGGCTTGAAAGTTAGTCAAATAAAAAAAATAAAACAAAATATTGCCTTGCCCCTTTTTCCTCTCAACTCTCCATCTACATTCCAAAAATGTTAAATCAGACTACTTTAGAATATACTTCATAGTTAGGACTACATGTTAGGGATTTTCAGCTTCCGTATTCATTGGGGCGGAGCTTAAAAATACTCTAAAATGTTAAAAAAAATAATTTTGCCAAGTCCCCTTTTTCTCGTAATTCGCCGCCCACAGGCAAAAAATCCGACTTCGTAAGAATCTGTCCCTGGTATATATAATATATACATTCCAATTTTAAGCTTTTAAGTCCATCAATGAGATTCAAAAGGCGCTGGATACACAAAAACTAAGAGAAACACAAAAAAATAAAATACATATTCAGAAAATAGATGGAAATAAATTTACCACGCCCTTTGCCTTTCTTATTCTCCACCCATACACTGGATATCAAAAATCCAGGCTCGTGTTGATCTTCCACATGAAACCTTCTATATACATGCCAATTCTGTGCATTTTCCGCTTCCTTTGGGGGCTTAAAAAGAAGTTAAAATGTTAAAAATCTAAATTTTGTCACTCCCCATTTTCCTTTCAATTCTCCGCCCACAGTCCAAAAATTAAAAATTTGACTACTTCAGGATATGCTTCATCGATAGGACTATACAGCTTCATAAGTCATTAGAGGACTTTAAAATAAGCAAAAATGCCAATTTTCATCTTCATAGATCATTGGGGGTCTTCAAATTCAATATTAAAAAACACAGTTTTGCCACGCCCCATTTTTCTCTTAATTCTCCTTCCACAGTTTAAAAAAAATTAAATCCGATTACTTCAGGATATACTTCATTGTTAGAACTAAATGCTATGCAATTTTCCGCTTCCTAAGTCATTTGGGGGCTTCAAAAGAAGTAAAAATTTAAAAAAATCCCAATTTTGCCACACCACTTTTCCCTCAATTCTCCGCCCACATTGCGAAAATTTTGAATCCATTTACTTGGGGATATGCGTCATCGTTAGGACTATATTCTATGAAATTTTCAGCTTCCTAAGTCATTTGGGGGCTTCAAAAGAAGTAAAAATGTTAAAAAAATCTAAATTTTGCCCTCCACTTTTCCCCTCAATTCTCCGCCCACATTGCGAAAATTTTAAATCCGACTACTTGGGGATATGCGGCATCGTTAGGACTATAGTCTAGGAAATTTTAAGATTCCTAAGACATTTGGGGGCTTTAAATTTAGCAAAAACGTAAAAAAATTTCATTTTTCCACGCCTACTTTCCCGCTTATTTCTCCGCCCACAGGCAAAAAATCGAAAATCCGGCTACGTTAGGATCTGCCCCAGGTGTTTTACTATAAGCATGCCAATTTTCAGCTTTGTAGCTCATCAGTGGGCTTCAAAAAGCTCTGGATAGACAAAAAAAGAGGAACACACACATAGGGAAATTATATACAGGGTGATTCAGTCACGACCCGCCGAATTTTACCAGCGTATTCCTTGGCTCATTTCACGAAAATATGTCTATTACGACCATCCCCCGAAAATGCATGTGTGCGAAATGGGAGAGGTTTAAAAATTTTCGGAATAGTGGTTAGAGGGTAGTAGGGTAAAATTGATAACTTCTGAACCTGTCGTCCGATTTTTTTGTTTTTGGGCTTTTTGGAAAGTTTATTAGAACACCTTTCAGAATCAATAACAAAAAAATTAAGATAAAGAGAAATCGTTGCGATACAAAAAAAAGACATACAAATTTGCATATAACCTCAATTTATTCAGCCAGATGGCAGGTAACTTATATTTTTTTCTCTCTTAAAAGATAGCCCTACGTCTTACCTTTCCAAAATGCCCTAAAAGAAGCCCAGAGGTCTTACAGTTCCAAAGTTATGACCATTTGCCTTCCAAAAATTTTAATAAAATAAAATCTTAAACTTGTTAATTTTCAAAAACAAATAAATTTGTGCTGTTATTTCGCCTCCAAACCCAAAAAAAAAATTGTTTGCATTTCAGTCAAATGGTCATAACTTTAGAACAGAAAGACCTCTGGGCTTCTTTTAGGGCATTTTGGAAAGGTAAGACGTAGGGCTTTTAAGAAAGAAAAAAATATAAGTTACCTGCCATCTGGCTGAATAAATTGAGGTTATGTGCAAATTTGTATGTCTTTTTTTCAAATTTTATTTTGAAAAGCTCTGTATCTCGACGATTTCACTTTATTTTAATTTTTTTGTTATTGAATCTGAAAGTATTCCTAATGAACTTTCCAACAAGCCTAAAAACAAAAAAATCGGACGACAGGTTCAGAAGTTATCAATTTTACCCTACTACCCTCTAACCACTAATCCGAAAATTTTCAAACCGCTGCCATTTCGCACACATGCATTTTCGGGGGATGGTCGTAATAGACATATTTTCTTGAAATGAGCCAAGGAATACGCTGGTAAAATTCGGCGGGTCGTGACTGAATCACCCTGTATATAGATACCACCGAATTTTTGTGATGTGCATTACAACTATATGGTTAAACCCAAAAATCGGAATTCACGACCAGCTTTTTGAAGAATATATTACAAATAGTCCAGAAAAAAATCAAACTACTTACGATTTATAAATAACGATTTTATTATTCAATGTAGATCTCTTTAAAATATTTTTAAGAGGGATTATTTACACTCAAAACAAGTAAAGAAGTAAATTCGGCTGTGCCGAATCTAGAATACCCTCCACTATAATGATAATTAGGGCAAGTACTTTCATGAAAATGCATATTTTTACTCAGTACTGTAAATATAACATAAATTAAATATCTATCCAAATCAATGAATTTGCAATAAAATGGCATTGATTTGTAGTTGCATATTTTTGCATATTTTGGTATAGATGCATATTTTTGCATATTTTCATATAAATTTGCTTTTTTTTAATTTCATCAATATTTTTTCAAAACTTCCTTAGGAAAATTCAAAATTCTTATGAAAAAATATATTTATTTATATAAATCATATTCTGATACATTTTTTTATAGAAAATTGATTCTGGAGGTATAATTTTTAGATTCTGAGAAATGTTTCCTATTTAAAATGTTTTTTTTTAAGAAAAAAAGTTAAAAAAAAGTTTTTAAAAATTGTATAAATATTTTTTTTTCTAACTGAATTTTCATTTAGTCCGGTTTGAGTCCATAAGTGGAGATGTCGACAGCTTTCGGAAGATGCCACCCTTCCATCATCAGCACTCCTTCGATTGCCACACACTTAATGTGTGTCAGACAGCGACGTATCCAGGATTTTGAAAAGGAGGGGGCACAACTCCCAATTTTTTTTTGTCATCGAATATTTATATTTATTTTAAACCTAGCATTCCAACCCACTCCCTCCCCCCCCCATCCATCACGATTTGATCTGTATTATTATAAAAAAAAATGTCTTGAAATACAGGTTTTTTTATAAAAAAAATTCCAAAAATTTACAGGAAAAATGTTTGAATCTACGAATTTTCATTTGAAAAACAAAATTTTTGATGAAAATAATGTCTGACAAATTCTCAGATTCAGAGATTTTTTTAAAGAAACGTTTCTTGGTATTTGCGATAAATATCAAAATCATCAATTAAGCAATTTTTTCAAAAATCCATTGAATTGCAAAAAATGAGATAAAATAGTTTTTTATAATCAAAATATAAAAACTAAATAGAGTTTAACCTCCTTATTCCAAATCATCTTACCAAACTTTTCAATCGTAAAGCTTTTTTTCCGATATTCGCGTTCAATGCATCGAACTCGCCTTTTTATGGATCTACTGCTACTTAAGTGATCGAGTTCCATTTCGAAACATTCAAATTAGAAGACTTAAAAAAATATTTTTATTTCTTTACGTAAGAGTTATAAGTGAGAGTCATATCAAAAAATTTATTAGAATCTAAAAATGTTTCTATAGAAAAAACTTTTCAGAATCTGAGAATTTCCTATATAATTGTATCTCAGATTTTAATATAGAAAAAGTGTCTTAGAATCTCATAGCTTGAAAATTTTTTGTAGAAATTTATTTTAATGATCCTGATACATAGTTTTTTTTTTAGATAAAACCAGTATTATGTGTTTTTAAACATATTTTACTGATATTTCGTAAGAAATGACTTTTTTTATTTTTTTTAAATTTTTTCTTAAATTTAAAAATTTTTCAAATCGAAAAGGGGGGGGCACGTGCCCCCTGTGCCCACCCCCTGTATACGTCCATGGTGTCAGATTAAAATTAGCCATTTAAATGAAACTTTTGAAGAAATTAAGAATTGGAATTACTCCTCTTGTGTTGAATAACCCGTATTCACCATTAATTCGTATTGTATTCATTTGGCAGAAAGTTAATCCATCTTAACTTTTAACAGAGTTGTATTTTTCCCATTGTTAACCCTTAGTAGGACTTTTCAAGTCTTGAAAAATATCCGTTAGGTTTGAATTTTTGTTTCATATTTCTAATTCTTAGAAATATTACTAAATTGCAATGTACCTTATTTTTTTTTTTTTCTTTTATAAAATTTTTAACTTCAGAAATATTCAGTGACTCAAAGAAAAAACTTCTCAAGTAAAAAATATTTTACTAATTGTTTCCATTCAAAAAAACATTTTTAGGAATTGTCGAGGGCCTTAAAGAATTGGACAAAGCCTAATTAATGTTGACAAATTATTTTTTTTAGAAAAAACAATCATTTTTAGATGCATATTTTTGAAGTTTTTAGTGCATATTTTGGATTTTTAGATGCATATTATAGGCACATATTTTCGTTTTTTAGATGCATGAAAGTACTTGCCCTAATGATAATACATACAAAATATTTGAAGTCTTTCTGGTTGTTTCGAAAAATATGAATTCATCAGTTGCAGATGTAAATCGCTTTGAACGTTTTGCTAAAAAACATATAGACGAGGATAACATGCCTTCATGTTCTAATGCAAATAATAACAAAAAAATGGGGAAAGTCTTATCAAATCAAGATAAAAACATACCTATTCGTAGTTCTCAACGATTGAAAATTTTATCAAGTCAAACTACTAAGCCTTCAGAATATTCATCAAATCAAGCATCTCAGCCTTTAGAAATCGTGTCACATAAAACTGCTGCTGAAAATGAATCTTATGGATGCAACTTTGAAAACAAATATGATTACTCACATAGTGGACCTTATTGTGTAATTATTGAAACGGTAAATGATGAGGATTCCCGTAAACCAATCAATGCCTTTTAATATTTCGTTATTACTAAAAGAACATAAAATTTGTGATGTAATTGAGACTATAAAAATTGGTTATGGCAGATGCAAAGTCTTATTTAAAACTTTTAATGCTGCTAATTTGTTTATAAATAATCAACAATTTATTCAGATGGGATATAAACTAAGGATATTTTCTCATTTTATTAACAAAATGGGCATTATTAATGACGTCCCAACGAATTTGTCTGTGAAAAGTCTCTTTGATAACATCGAATCTCCAGTACCTATTTTAAAGGTAATACGTGTGATGAAAATTGATGATAATAAAAGAATTCCAACAAACAAAATAAAAATTTTGTTTAAAGGGCTAAATATTCCAAAATTTATTCATTTTAATTATTTAAGAATTCCCGTAAACTATTACTTCAATTTTCAACAATGCTACAAATGTTTTAAATTTGGACATTTTGCAAAACATTGTAACAAAACACAAAAAATTTGTAGCACCTGTTTTGTGGATCATTCAACCAGTCAACAATGTGCGACTGTCTTCTCTTGCACTAATTGTGGTGGTAATCATAAAGGGCAGTTTACACGTTAACTACCCTTGACCACCCTTATCTACTATTTCCCAGTATTGGTGATACGGTTTGCCGGGTTTAAATAATTTTGCGTCGTGCATACTGTCGAGAGAGACAGACGTGTTTTTTTGTGCATTTTTCCGAGAATATTATTAAATTCGAGATTTAATTTTTTAAATAAAATTGAAAAAAAACAGCGATTTTGGACGCTTAGTGCTTAAAAAAAGAATACCCCTAGTGTTAAAAAAAAATATTTGTGTTTAATAAAACAAAAATATTTAATACAAAACAAAAAAGAAATTAATTACAAACAAAATACAGTGTTTTTTTTTCTTTGATTTGTATATTTTCAATTCTTGTGTTTATTATTTCCAATACGTTGTTGTTGTGTTGTGTTATAATATTGTATGGATTTTATAAACTCTCATCCCGAAGAGAGACGGCTCAGTTTGAACGGTCGTAATGCGTATATTACGATGAGCGCAGAGAAAAGAAAAAGCGAAAACCCAATAAAAGGAAATTTATACGATCCCCTTTACAACAAGAATTACCTCTCCCGTAAAACAAGTACATGCAAATGTTTCCCTTTAACTAACCAACCATCTACTAGCGCGCAAAACGACCAAAATAAAGCCAACAACAAAACTAGTGGAAATAAATGTACTTGCTTTCCAGTGAGTAGCTTAAATTTAGACAGCAGAGCTGTAAATGAATGCATTGTTAGCCCGAATACAGTCGGTGCTCAGGGAATTAATACACCTACCCTTAACACGCCTCTTGCAAATGGTTTTAATTTTAACCCAATTATGTCACCAAGTATTATCAACGAAGATGTAAACTCCGAGCAATCTTCAAGTGTAAAGTTAACCCCTAAACCCGTTCAAACTGGCCTTGATAGATATATTACCATATTGAAGAGGAAGCGAAGCCCAAGGTCATCGAGGACCCCACGACCAGCTAAACAAGTAAGAGAGCATGAGGCCGATGCAGATACAGGTAATCGATTCTCTATATTAGATAGCGAGTCTAATGATCCGGAACCACAAGGTAAGACCTCTAAACCACCCCCAATTTTCCTTCGAGAGGAGTGCTCGAATGCTCTCGTTTCAAGCATTGTTTCGGTTATTGGCGAACAATCATTTCACGTTATCCCAATAAAAAAAGGTAATATCCGTGAAACGAAAATTCAAATTTATAGTGAGGAAAACTTCCGTAAGTTGAATTCTCATTTCGAGGGGCAAAAGAAAAGTTTTTTCACATATCAGTTGAAAAGTTCAAAGGGTATGTAAGTAGTTATTAAAGGCGTTGACTCTGGTGTTGAACCGTCTGAAATTCAGAGAGCGCTAATAGACAAAGGTTTTAAGATCAAGTCCGTTGCTAACATCAGAAATAAGGAAAAATTCCCCCAACCATTATTTCGTGTTGAGTTGGAGCCAAATGACCTTACGTTGAAAAAAGGCGAAATCCACCCTATTTATAACTTACGGAACTTGCTTTATCGTAGAGTAATTGTAGAAGAGCCACATAAGAGGAAAGGTCCCGTCCAGTGTATTAATTGCCAAGAGTTTGGTCATACCAAGGCTTACTGTAAGCACCCTGCCGTTTGCGTTATCTGTGGCGATTTGCATAGCTCGAAAGAATGCACAAAGTCTAAAACGGACTCAAACTTAAAGAAGTGTAGCAATTGTGGTGATAATCACACTGCTAATTACAGAGGTTGTCCGGCATATTCTTTTGAGAAACGATTTTTCACGAATAGGAATCAAGGTCCCCGTAGAGAAACTCAACATACTCAGGAAAACTCGGCTCCACCTCACGTACCCATTAACGAACCAAAATTCAACCAAAATGCTTACTCTTTTGCATCCGTCTTAAGGGGACGGCCTGTTGTTCAGAATACTCCGAGAAACACAAGAGTGATCCCGGAAACCCGATCGAATTCTAATGAAGAAAACACGCGTGATCATACCCAGGGTCAGAGTTTTAATTTTAGTAGGCTCGAGGCCACAATTAACACTTTAGTACAGTCAATGACTAATTTTACCAATATGATGGGTAATATGATGCAGGAAATACTAAGAATGCAGTCTTTGATATTAGAGGCTGCATTAAATAAGCCATGAACAGTTTGAAAATATGTTACTGGAACGCAAACGGCATACGCCAGCATAAAGAAGAACTCGAATATTTTCTCAGAAACAAGCAAATTGATATAATGCTTGTTTCTGAGACCCATTTAACCCCTCGCAGTCTATTCGCTTTAGATGGTTACACATTGTATGATACAAAAGACCCCAGAGGCAGGTCATGTGGAGGCTCAGGCATCTTAATTAAAACTCGACTAAAACATTATCTTATGTGTGATCTTTGTGAAGATTATCTTCAAGCCACTACTTTATGCGTAAACGAGTTTGACATGAACCTTGTGATTTCGTCAATTTATGCTCCCCCCAGATTTAAAATTACTGATAATCAGTATAGAACTTTTTTCGAATCTCTAGGTTCACGCTTTCTGGCTGCTGGCGACTACAATGTTAAGCATACATTCTGGGGGTCACGCCTCATTACCCCGAGAGGTCGTGTGTTGTTTGATACAATTTCTAAAATGGGTCTGGATGTGGTCTCAAGTGGAGAACCGACATACTGGCCTTCAGATCGTAATAAGATTCCAGATCTTATTGACTTTGGAGTGACTAGGAATATAAAAAGAAATTTTGTAAGTGTAGAATCTTCATTGGAACTTTCTTCAGACCACACACCCACTATTATTACTGTATTTAACCCCCGAGAAATTGTATCCCCCACTGGTGACTTGGCACTGTCAGGCAAAGGAACAAATTGGCTAAAATATAAAAAGTTTCTCAGTACTCATTGCTCGGAAAACATATCGCTAAGAACACCAGAGGTAATTGACCTATCGCTCAAGAATTTCGAATCTAATCCCAAACTAGCTGCTCAACTTGCTACTAAACCCCCCCGACAATCCAGACAGAATGTATATTCTTCTGTTGATGTCGAACGACTCTTAATTGAAAAACGGAGAGCTCGTAGAGAGTGGCAACTGCACAGATCTCCACGCTTAAAAGCACAACTTAAGGAATGCACGAACAACTTACGAAGATTGTTAGAATCTCAGAGAACGGCCGCACTAAATAGATTTCTTGAAAATCTGGAGCCTACATCAAGAACCGACTACTCGTTATGGCGTGCTACAAAAAATTTAAAAAGACCTGTCTTATGTAAGCCTCCTTTGCGCAAAGCAAATGGAGATTGGGCCAGAAATGATACTGAAAAAGGAAATCTGTTTGTTGAGCACTTGAAAAATGTATTCACACCAAATGAATCAAGTGTTATAGTAGAGTTGCCACTAATTTTACCCCAGCGCATAGCAGTACCCGTTAGGTTTGAGATGCGAGAGGTCCAAAAGGCAGTTTGTGAATTAAACCCCAAAAAGGCATTTGGTATTGATAAGATCAGTAATAAAATGCTTTTGGAGTTACCCCGAATAGCATTAAGAATAATTCTTTTTATTTTTAATGCTATATTACGCTTTCAACATTATCCCCCAGAATGGAAAATTTCTCTCGTTAAAATGATACCCAAGCCAGGCAAAGATCACACAAAAGTGGAATCGTACAGGCCTATCAGTCTGTTATCCAATTTATCAAAACTTTTTGAAAAACTGTTAGTGAACAGATTAACAACTCATGTCGCTCAGAACAACTCTATCCCCGATCACCAGTTTGGATTCAGAAAGAAACATGGCACAATTGAGCAAGTTCATAGACTGGTAGGTGAAATTAGAAGAGCCTACGAAGAAAAGAAATATTGTTCCGCACTTTTTATTGATGTCTCACAGGCGTTCGATAAGGTTTGGCATGAGGGTTTACTCTATAAGATAAAAAATATGTTACCACCAAATACACATAAGTTACTCGAAAATTACATAACAGATCGTAAGTTTACAGTGAAGGAAAACGATTTTGTCAGTACCCCGCAGATCATACAAGCTGGAGTTCCACAAGGTAGTATTTTGGGACCGCTTTTGTATATTTTGTACACCTCTGATATGCCAACTAATCGAAATACGCATACCTCCACATTTGCAGATGATACAGCTATTTTAAGCTCCCATAACAATCCACTTGAAGCAACTCGTATTTTGCAGAGTCACATTCTCGAATTAGAATACTGGTTAAATAAGTGGAAGATTAAAGTGAATGAGCAGAAATGCATCCACATAACGTTCACGTTAAGACGAGAAACTTGTCCCCAAATTCGGATTAATAATCACATTGTACCTCAACATACAACAGTAAAGTACCTCGGAATTCATCTCGATCGTCGTCTTACGTGGAAAAACCATATAGATGCAAAATTAACCCAAATAAAATTGAAAACTATTGCACTTAATTGGCTAATTGGGAGAAACTCGAAACTTAGGTTAGACTGTAAACTATTGATCTACAGCTCGATTATAAAACCTATATGGTGCTATGGTATTCAGTTATGGGGCACTGCCTCTGCGTCTAATGTGGAAAAAATACAAAGAAAACAGAACAACATTTTGCGAATGATTACTGATGCCCCCTGGTATGTTAGAAACTTGAACATACACAGAGATCTAAATGTTTCCCTTGTTAAAGATGAAATTGTGAAACATACCCAGAACTACTTACGAAAACTGGAATCACATCCAAACAATTTAGCACGCAATCTTCTAAATAATCGTGGTCACCAACGCCTTAGAAGGAGGGCCACTGCTGACTTGGCACACTAAAGTGAAGGATGATGCTTTTGAAAACATTGGATAATTTATGAGCAGATGAAATTTTGTCTGGCATTGGCTGGACTTAATATTAAGTTATATTAGTTTTAAGATTTGAATACTTATTGTTAGTTCACATAATTTTAGTGAAGATTCAATAAAACAAATGAATGAGAAAAAAAAAAAAATAATTTTGTATGAAAAATTATTTGAATTTGACAATTGCTATCCTCCAAAACTGGGAAATAGTAGATAAGGGTAGTCAAGGGTAGTTAACGTGTAAATCAAGCTTAAACCTATTGACAAAGAGTGTCCTTATAGGGAAAAAGCTTTAATGGTTCAAAAAGTAATGACGATTGAAAATATAACTAAAAATGAGGCTAGATCTAGAATTGGTGAGGCAGTTTCTAATAATCGATTTAATTTGCTTAAAGATGATGCTGACGGAGGATTTATCCCTTTACCAAAATTTGATAAAAGTAATCAAATTAGGAATAATAACCAGGAGGCTGCTAAAATATATCAAAGGAAAATGTCCTATGCAAAGGTAACGAAAATGTCAAACAATAAAGTTCGGGAAATAGGAAATGCCATCAAAACTATGGATGAGGTAAAAGAAATTTTGAATCCTATAAATGTAGAGCGAACTTTTGTTGAAAATAATTACAAGGTAACTGCTATGGAGAAAATTCTTTATAACATTAGTATAGCGATTAACAATTTTTGTGTTTCTGAATCTAATTCTTCTAATAATGGTAATGATAATATGAAAATGGTTTTATTTTCTATTAAGGAAAATATTGATAGTTACAAAAATTCTATAGATAGTAGTATAAGTAACAGTTATGATACTGTTGATGGTAATATGAGTGATAGTTCAATTTAAAATTCAAAATGGCTAGAATTGCACAATATAATATCCAAAGTCTTAAAGCTAATAAGAACGAACTAGATTTTTTCTTAAAGAATAATTCTATTGATATTTGTATTTTAAGTGAAATTTTTGCTGTTGATAAAACTAAATGGTATTCAAAAATTGTTGATTACAATATTGTTTATAAATGTAGAGATGATAATAATTACGGTGGTGTTGCTTTGATTGTTCATAAAGATATTAAATTCAAACGTTTAAACTATAACTCTTCTCATGAAGTCTTAGTTATTACGAGATTAAATTTGAATCCAAATTTAACAATTGCTTCAATTTATTTCCCTCAATCTGTTAAAATCGTAGACTTTCGTTTGGAAATAACCAATTTGATTAGCTTTATGGAAACTATGGAAAATGCTTTTATTTGTGGTGACTTTAATGCACGAAGTACTAAATATGGTGACTATTATGATTCTGTGAGAGGTAATAATTTGTATAATATATTAAATAATTCTTCATTTTATTGTTTGAACAATGGCCATTATACGTTTAAAAAATCTTTGCTTGATCCGCTGTGTATTGGGTCTGTACTTGACTTAAGTCTTTCTAATAGTCATCTTAAGATTAATTGGGAAGTTTACCCTTTTTCTATTGGTGGAAGCCATCATTTCCCAGTAATAATGTCGATTGATAATGTTAATTATACATGTAATAAATTTGTTGCGAAAGCAGAGCTAACTTCTAAGATTCATTCCTTTAAACTGTCTCCCAATATAAATGATATACAGGATCGATTAACTAATGCTATTAACTCTTCTACTTATGAAGTTGATCCAAACTCTAAACGTACACCCAAAAAGTGGTGGAATGAAGAATTAAGCAAACTACATAGATTTAAACTATTAGCGCAGAGACAATTTAACAGGGAAAAGTCAATAAATGCAGCAAATAGTTTAAAACTTATCACTAAACAGTGGAGAAAAGCTATTGCTGATGCAAAGAAGAAAACGTTTAATGAATCTTTAAATAATATCCCTCTGAACACAAGACAATTTTATAAATTAATAAGAAGTTGTAGGGATGCAGGTGCGGAAAATATATCATCATTATGGAACCCGGATAATAATTTAAGATTTTTACAATATTTGGCTGATCAGGTACCTTTACAAGATGATAATTTGGATATGTTAATAAATGGTCAATTTGTACCGATGAATGATTTTGCAACTGAAGAATTAACTTCGGTTATTAGGGAAAAGAGTAAACCATCGGCAGCTGGCCACGGTGGAATTAAATACTATCATCTTAGATGTCTTTCAGAGGATTCTATAGAAATCTATCTTGTAGCTATAAATGATGTATGGAGAAGTTGCAACATTATTGAAGACTGGCGAATAATTAGAATTCAACCTATTCCAAAACCGGGGAAAAATTTAAATGATTATAAAAACTTTCGTCCAATAGCCCTTTTATCTGTTATGGTTAAAGTAATAAATTTAATGATTAAGAAGAGACTTGAAAGTTTTCTTGATAATAATAATATTATTCCTTTGAGATCATTTGCTTACAGGAGAAATTTCTCGGCCAGTATTTGTATAAATAGTGTTTTAAATCACATAATGTATGCAAAAGAGAATAAATTAATAGTTACATTGGTATTTCTGGATATTGAAAAGGCCTATGATTGCGTAAATCTCATAAATCTATTTAATATCTTGTCAGATTATAACTGTCCGGAACATATTAAAATTTGGTTGTTAAAATTCTTATCGTATCGCAGATTGCGTCTTGGAAATGATGAAATTATAGTGCGAGGGGGTCTTCCTCAGGGAAGCTGTTTAAGTCCGGCTTTATTTAACATCTACACTGCTGGTCTTCACGTCATAAGGGATAATTATACTGAAATTTTTCAGTATGCTGATGACTTTATTATAGTGTCTGTGGGAAGAAATTTTGATGAGTCTGATAACAATTTGCAAATTAAACTCGACCAATTTGTTAATTTAGCTAGTATGATAAATTTAAATATAAATGCGGAAAAAACTAAATCTATGTATTGTGCAAAGGGTTCAAGAAAGATTCTTTCAATTCATTTGAATGGAATCCTTATTGAAAATGTTAGGAGAATTAAGTTTGTTGGTCGCATTATTAATTGTAATTTGTCGTTGAGGGAACATTATGATATGGTATTTGATAATTCCTCTAAGAGTATTAATGCTATCAAAATGTTAACAAATGTAAGGGAAGGTCTTGCTCCTAATATTGCGTTGAACGTAGCTAAGAGTTTAGTTTTTAGTAAAATTGAATATGCAAGGACATCAATGGCACATGCCTCATTGCATTTGAATAGGAAAATTACTACTTTTCAGAATCAAATTTTACGAAGATGCTTAGGTTTAAATCCCTCAACTCCAAATCATATTATTTATGCCATGGCTATAATGTTGCCACCAAGGGAAAGATCTATCTATCTTACTGCGAGGGAGTTAATAAAGTTGAAATACTTTAATCAGGAATGTTGCAGTATGCGATCCTAATCTCAAGTCGAGTTATGGGTTTGTTTTAGGAAAGTTTATGAATATATTTTGCAATCTGGCTTCTAAATCATATTGTGATAATTTTACTAAACATGAAGTAGTAATGAATTTAATTAAGGGAAATAAAAGTGAGCTATCATCTGACATGGTTAAATCTATATATGTGGAGAAAATAGAATCACTCAGAGCTGACGGCTTCTGTATCTTTGCTACAGATGCTTCAGTAGGGGAAGAATCACCTGGTTGTTCTGTTTGTAATATTTCGTGTAACCAGAATTTTGTTTTTAAAATTGAGGATAAAGTTTCTTCATTGGTTGGTGAACTTGTGGCAATAAAGAAGGCTGTTGAACTGATTATTGAGGATAACATTATCAATGCTACAATTTTTACGGATAGTAAAAATGCTTGTTTGTTATTGAACAATTGTGATATGGATAATTCTGTAGTAGGTGAAATTTTAAGTCTTATAAACTTTTCTGATATCTGTAAAATAATTTTCGTTTGGATTCCTTCTCACAAAGGAATTTTAATTAATGAGACTGCTGATTATTTTGCGAAATATGCTACTTCGGTAGGGTGTATCGAGTATGTTAAATTGACAATGGAAGAGGCATTAAATAGGATATACAATGAGCTTTATAAGGATTGGTGCGATGAATATAGGGAAATATCTAGAGATAAAGGACAACTTTTTTTTGAAATTTTTCCTGATCCTCCAAAAAAGTTTTGGTTTATGGGACAAAAATTCTCACCATATGAAATAAAGTTAATTAACCGTTTGTTAGTAGGTCATACCTATAACAAGAAATATTTATTTATGATCAAAGCAGCATCATCAGATAATTGCGATCATTGTTATGTTTGTGAAGATGATAACCATATTATTTTTGATTGTGTTAGATTTAATTCTGTTCGAATAAAATATCCTGCAATTTTAAAATATAATAATATTACACAATTATTAATATCAAAAAATATGTTAGTTTATAGAAGCTTACAAGGGAAGTCTCCCTGGTGTCACCCTCCGATCTTCATGAAATTTGGATATGTTGTTAAGAACGAAAATTAATTCGACACGTATTTTTTTTAGCGGCCCAAACTCATTTTTAGGGGGGGTCGATTTGTATGGGGGGAAATTGACCTTTTTCAGTTTTTTACAATTTACGCCTATTTAAACAAAATTAATATAGGCATGTGTGGTATCAGATTAAAGGTATTAAAAATACCTATCTCGTGGTACTAACAACGGGCCGAAGAAGTTAATATTTTTCGACTTATTAACGAAAATGTCCTAAAATTTTGGTATTTTACTCAATATGACGAAAAGTTGTGCATGTTTGGAAACGTTCTTAGCACACGTAGATAGGTTTTCCAAAGACCTTTCATTTGGTATGTAACATGACTAGGTTTCTTTGCATAATTTAGGAGATAAACGAAAAAAACTGAAAAATGGCCTTGTCTTCCCCCCTCCTTTTTACCCCCTAAATATGAATTTGGGCCGCTAAAAAAAATATTTGTCCCTTTATTTTTTGTGCTCTACAAAATAAAACCAATTCCATAAAGATCCGCGGGTGACACTAGGGAGACTTCCCTTGTTAGTTGACTTTTTAAAAGAATGCAATATCACCATTTAGATGAATGTATGCTCAGGAATTTTTCGATGAGAAATTCAAGGTAAATGATTTGTATTGTCTTGAATTTCTCATGGGAAAGTCTTTGTGAAATTCTTAGTTTATTGATTTGTTAAATTATGTACGTTAATTGAGATTTGTTACTCATTTATGATCCTTTGATTTATTTTGTTTAATTGTTGTATAATGTAAGATATCTTTTTATTATAATTCTATGTGAAAAACTATTTGTATTATGTGAATATTTGTCATGGCCATGTCATTCGTGGAATGGGCCACATGAATAAAAAAAAAAAAAAAAGAATATAATTTTCTTTTTGTGTGAAATTATGAATATTAAATTGTAAATTGTATTACAAATTATTTTTTGTCTTATTTGAGTGCAGATGAAATAAAAATTAAGTTTGAAAAATTTTTTTTAATAAAATTTTTGTGGTATTGATACAACGCTGCTAACTTTGACAATTTATTGTTAATCGGTCAAGTATTTCAAAAGATATGAGGTAAAATGTAAAGGTACCTCTAATTTTTTTCTGTATTTCACACAAAAAGTTGATATAACTGGACACCTGTTGAATGTATGTGAACGAAACATGAAACATAATGTTATTTTATCATTCCTAACTCTTAAAAAAAATTGGACGGAATCGCACAATGGGGCGTGGCACTTGACATGTAAGACAAAATTTTAAAATATTTTGAACATAAATTAGAAAACATAAATTAGACTTTTGTATAAATGGTACTTTTTATGAAAGGTACTTTTTATAAAAGGTACATTTATAAAAGGTACTTTTTATAAAAGGTACTTTTTATAAAAGGTACTTTTTATAAAAGGTACTTTTTATAAAAGGTACTTTTTTTAAAATTTATTTTTATAAAAGGTACTTTTTATAAAAGGTACTTTTTATAAAAGGCACTTTTTATAAAAGGTACTTTTTATAAAAGGTACTTTTTATAAAAGGTACTTTTTATAAAAGGTACTTTTTATAAAAGGTACTTTTAATAAAAGGTACTTTTTATAAAAGGTACTTTTAATAAAAGGTACTTTTTATAAAAGGTACTTTTTATAAAAGGTCCTTTTTATAAAATGTACTTTTTAAATAGGTACCTTTATAAAGGTACTTTTTATAAAAGGTACTTTTTATAAAAGGTACATTTTATAAAAGGGACCTTTTATAAAAGGTACTTTTTTAAAAAGGTACAAGATACTTTTTAAAAGTGCATTTTTTAAAAAAGTACCTTTTATAAAAAGTACCTTATATAAAAAGTACTTTTTATAAAAGGTACTTTTTATAAAAGGTACTTTTTAAAAAATGTACTTTTTATAAAAGGTACTTTTTATAAAAGGTACTTTTTATAAAAGGTATTTTTTATAAAAGGTACTTTTTATAAAAGGTACTTTTTACTAAAGGTACTTTTTATAAAAGGTACTTTTTATAAAAGGTACTTTTTATAAAAGGTACTTTTTATAAAAGGTACTTTTTATAAAAGGTACTTTTTATAAAAGGTACTTTTTATGAAAGGTACTTTTTATGAAAGGTACTTTTTATTAAGGGTACTTTTTATAAAAGGTACTTTTTATAAAAGGTACTTTTTATAAAAGATACTTTTTATAAAAGGTACCTTGTATAAAATGTACTTTTTATAAAAGGTACATTTATAAAAGGTACTTTTTATAAAAGGTACTTTTTACTTTTTATAAAAGGTACTTTTTACTTTTTATAAAAGGTACTTTTTACTTTTTATAAAAGGTACTTTTTATAAAAGGTACTTTTTATAAAAGGTACTTTTTATAAAAGGTACTTTTTATAAAAGGTACTTTTTATAAAAGGTACTTTTTATAAAAGGTACTTTTTATAAAAGGTACTTTTTATAAAAGGTACTTTTTATAAAAGGCACTTTTTATAAAAGTTACTTTTTATAAGAGGTACTTTTTATAAATGGTACTTTTTATAAAAGGTTACTTTTTATAAAAGGTACTTTTAATAAAAGGTACTTTTTATAAAAGGTACTTTTAATAAAAGGTACTTTTTATAAAAGTTACTTTTTATAAAAGGTTCTTTTTATAAAAGGTACTTTTTAAAAAGGTACCTTTATAAAGGTACTTTTTATAAAAGGTACTTTTTATAAAAGGTACATTTTATAAAAGGTACTTTTTATAAAAGGTACTTTTTTAAAAAGGTACTTTTTATAAAAGATACTTTTTAAAAGTACCTTTTTTAAAAAAGTACCTTTTATAAAAAGTACCTTATATAAAAAGTACTTTTTATAAAAGGTACTTTTTATAAAAGGTACTTTTTATAAAAGGTACTTTTTATAAAAGGTACTTTTTATAAAAGGTACTTTTTATAAAAGGTACTTTTTAAAAAATGTACTTTTTATAAAAGGTACTTTTATAAAAGGTACTTTTTATAAAAGGTACTTTTTATAAAAGGTACTTTTTACTAAAGGTACTTTTTATAAAAGGTACTTTTTATAAAAGGTACTTTTTATAAAAGGTACTTTTTATAAAAGGTACTTTTTATAAAAGGTACTTTTTATAAAAGGTACTTTTTATAAAAGGTACTTTTTATAAAAGGTACTTTTTATGAAAGGTACTTTTTATAAAAGGTACTTTTTATAAAAGGTACTTTTTATAAAAGGTACTTTTTATAAAAGGTACTTTTTATAAAAGGTACCTTTTATAAAATGTACCTTTTATAAAAGGTACCTTTTTAAAAGGTACTTTTTGTAAAAGGTACATTTTATAAAAGACACTTTTTTTAAATCGCAATTTTTGAAAACGGTACAGAATTTTCGGAAAGTACTTGTTCCAGAATGTCCTAAGGATCCTACATTCTAAATTTCAAGTTTTAATAACGATTATTTCAGTAAATAAAAAAAGTACCAAAAGTACTTTTTTACCCGTTTTATCCCTGTAGAATCAACATTGGCAAAACCCGGGCCTTAGTGTTTTTTTTTCCGGGAGGTGAACCGACATTGCAAATTTCAATTTTCTAGTACCATTATATAAAGAAATATAAAATATAACAAAAGTACATATTTTTACCCTTTTTATCCTATTAGAATCATCATTTTCAAAAACCCAGCCTTAGGGGATCTATATTCCGGGAGGTAAACATACAGTCCAAATTTCAAGTCTATGTGACATTTTTTTAAGGAAATATAAAAGGTACCAAAAGTACAGATTTTTACCCTTTTTACCCCCTTAGAATCAACATTGGCAATAATCCAGCCGTACTGGATCTATATTCCAGGATGTGAACATACTGTCCAAATTTCAAGTTTCTATTACCATTATTTCAGGAGATATAAAAAGCACCAAAAGTACAATTTTTTACCCTTTTTACCCCCTTAGAATCAACACTGGCAAAAATCCAGCCTTTATGGATCTATATTTTGGGAGGTGAACATACAGTCCCAATTTCAAGTTTCTATGATCATTATATCACGAGATTTAAAAAGTATCATAAGTACAGTTTTTTACCCTTTTTACCCCCTTAGAGTCAACATTGGCAAAACTCCAGCCATAGTGGATCTATATCGCGGGAGGTTAACCTACTAGATCGACTTAAAATCGATCAAGGATCATGAATATATATACTTTATGGGGTCCTAAACCAATATTCCAATGTGTTACATACGGAATGACAAACTTATATATACCCTCAATCACCAGAGTGGAGGGTATAATAATTCTACACCCAAGTAAAAAAAATGATATGACGCAATATATAATTTAATATGGGTTCGTGTCTATTTTGATATAATCTTGTACGAAAAATGGTTTCATAAGATTTGATCGAATATTATCTAATAATATCAGTTTATATAACTTTATATCGACTTTGATACGAGTTTTGGTCTAATCCAATGATATAAAATTATATTCAATTATATTAAAATTTATACAATTTTATAAATCGGATGTTTTTTTTATATTTTAATAAAAAGTTGAAAAATTAAAATAATAAAAATAAGTTGTTCTTTGAAAAAACTTAGAAAAATTTAAAAAAATGGAGTCATGTTAAATTTTATATAAAACACTTAGAAAATATTTTCAAAAAAATTTGTCCTTGGAAAAACTTGGAAAAATTTAAAAAAATTGGAGTCATATAAAATTTTATATAAAACACTTAGAAATATTCGTGATAAAAAAGTGGTGCTTGGAAAAAACTTTGAAAATATTTGCGATAAAAATATGTTCTTGGAGGCATATAAAATTTTATATGGGCAATTCCATCATGTCGAACGTGACCGTTGAACACATTTAAGTTGAAATAAAAGTCAAAATAAAAGGATTTTTTTTCTTGACAAAAGGGGAAACTTATAGCTCTTAACTAGCTCTATAATTGTTGCTCAGGTTGATTTTGGAAATTGTTTCAACTTTTCGAGATAATCGCAAAGAACACAACCATTCGCACGGGACAAAAAACAGAAGTGGTTTTCGCGACTATCAATTAAAACTCTGTTTTTAGCGAAACCTGAGGCAATATCACAATGCGACTAATTTAAGAGTGTTGGCTAATAATGTCTCTTAAAAGTTGTAAAATTTTACCTCAAAATTATTTCTACTTTTTTTTTAATTTAACTTTAATCACTGTCGCACGGGACATGTCGTACGGGACATTTTTTTCCATCATCATATTTATGTTGTTTAAGTTGTTCTTTTTTTAACAAACTATATATAATCTTAAAAAACATATTTTTATTCATTCATTTTATTTCAATACGTCCTTCAGCCAACGCTTTCCACTTTTGTCTAGCATTCCGCATTATTTCCTTGTTTTTTAATTTATTGTCTTGTAATTTTATTTCATCTTCCTTTAACTTTTCTCTAAACCGTTTGCATCACTCTTTATTTTTTTCGCCGTTTATACTTATCTATAAAGATGTGATTTCCATGCAAATGCATGATTTCCATGCAAATGCATGTTTTTTGTCGATCGTCTAAAAACGATATCGACCAATTATCTCTCCGAAAAATTATCTCTCCGAATCAAGAAATTTGCGTTAAAATGGAATCGATTTGTTTTGCATATTTTTGCATATTTTGGTAAAAATGCAAATTTTTGCATATTTTGGTTTTAAATGCATATTTTGTGTATATTTTCAACTTTCAAGTGCATATTTTTGCATATTTTGGCATAAATGAGCAAAAACAGAAATTGAAATTGAATTGTTTCATAATCGGTTTTACAAACAAGATTTTTATTGCCTTCATTTTTTAGCGCATATTTTAAGCGCATATTTTCGATTTTTTAGTGCATGAAAATCTCATCCCTACTCATCTATATTTAAATAATTTAAAAGTATGTATTTATATAAGTAAATCGTTTATGCAAGAAAAAATATTTTTTAAAAATTTTAAAATCCACACTTACCATGTCGCACGTGACCAACTTTATATAAGAACCAAGATCACAGATTTTATTATTTTTTAAAATTATTTTTTTTATTTTAATTGTAATAAAAATCTGTGTTTGTTCTGAATATTTGATGAATTTTCGTCATGTCTACTTGACGCACTAATAACTAATGTTGTTTTTCTATGTCGCACGGGACATCGAAATATGTGATTAAAGCATAGCAAAAACTTACGGTTATTTTTTAAATGCATAGTTTGTTATGCATTTTTTTTAGCTCTTTGTATCTCCAGAAAGATTTTTTAAAAGCAAAAGTCAACATTTAATGCTTCTCTTTAAGAACTTTTATCAAAACAAAAGGTGCAATAGAAATGTCCCAATGAGAAAAAATTTGCTTGCTCGACTTTATATTCGAATATCTCGAAATGGGTTATGAATAAATGTAAAATTTGTTCACGTTAGTAAATTTTGATTGTTTCTTATGAAAATATGTTAAAACAAATTGGTTTCAAGAGCTTTTGGTTTTTTGGTCTTGGTAGACCTTTCGGTGGAAGTGCCCATATAAAACACTTAGAAATTTGCAATGATGCATGGGACCAGATGTTACAAAATATAGTTATGTATGGCGATATCTTAAAAAAATCGCACATCAAAATTGATTATATAAATTTATCTCGCAAGTAGTGTTTGGGGTCCGGGAATTCCCGGGTCGGATTTCCCGGGAATTCCCGGGAAAACACTGACGGGAATTCCCGGGAATTTTTTTAATTTTTCCCGGGAAATCCGGGAATTTTGTAAAATAAACTTTTTTACATAAAAACGTTTATTTTACTTTAATTTTTACCATTTTTTTACATACAGGTATAATTAAATTGATACCCAGCAAAATGTTCGATTCCAAAGAATCGGTTGTGGAATCAACTATACTACCCTGCAATCGATTCTACTATGCATTGCATCATCGATGATTTTTGTTTGAGATTGTCACGAAAGCAATACATCCATTTTCTCCAAACTAGAACACTTATCTGTTCTACGGAATCTGTTCTAGAATATGTTGCATATAGTGGTACAAGAAGGGATTTCGCGATTTTTTAAAGGTTACATATCTGTTCCATGTAATGAATTATGGAACTAGTTCTGAATAATTAAATAAAATTATTTTTTTTTACATTTTTTTTTATTTTTTCTTCTATACAAAAATTCTAAAATTACATACAATAAGTACATACCCAACAAACCAAAAGATATTGCTTGTATATCATAATAATATAATATCAATGATAAGTTTGCCCGAAAATAATATTATACATGATACAAATATAATCGGGGTAGCTGCTGAGAATGTACCTATCGTAATAATATCGAAATTCAAATAAAAAATTACAATATAATGATATCGAAAATTTTAAGCAGCGCAACAATAATTTCGATAAATTCCTGGAATTTTATCGTTATTTTATCATTATTCCATTAAAATATGATATCTTTTCGATATTAATATAAACCAAAAATATAATATTTTTTATGATATCTAAATGATACTAAAATTAATAAACGGGTTTTTTTTTTAATTTTTTGCTTTTAATGCATTTTTTGACTTAAAATAATTTACATCAATAATAAATAACAATTAATTTAAATTATAAAAATTACATAAATTAAGAACAATACAACAGCATGGAAATATTGACTTGTTCCTTTTACACGTTCATCGGCTCTGGATTTTTGTAAAATACTTGCAGCTTCTGAAAAAATATAAAGTTTAAAATTAAATTTTACTGCCGAAAATCTAAATTTTTTCAAATAAATTTTTTATAAAATCTCAGAGTCTAAAAAATTTTTCCCATAGATAAAGTCCCAGATCATGAGATATTTTTCCTAAAGAAAAAGTCTCATACTCTAAGAAATTTTTCCTATAAAAACGGTTTCATATTCTGAGATATTTTTCCTATAAAAAAAGTATCAGATTCTGAGACATTTTTTCTATAGAATCTAAGAAAAAGTCTCAGATTCTGAGACATTTTTCCTATAGAAGAAGTCTCAGATTCTGAGACATTTTTCCCATAGAAAAATGTCTCAGATTCTGAGACATTTTTCCTATAGAAAAAGCCTCAGATTCTGAGACATTTTTCCTATAGAAAAAGTCTCAGATTCTGAGACATTTTTCCTATAGAAAAAGTCTCAGATTCTGAGACATTTTTCCTATAGAAAAAGTCTCAGATTCTGAGACATTTTTCCTATAAAAGAAGTCTCAGATTCTGAGACATTTTTCCTACAGAAGAAGTCTCAGATTCTGAGACATTTTTCCTATAGAAAAAGCCTCAGATTCTGAGACATTTTTCCTATAGAAAAAGTCTCAGATTCTGAGACATTTTTCCTATAGAAAAAGTCTCAGATTCTGAGACATTTTTCCTATAGAAAAAGTCTCAGATTCTGAGACATTTTTCCTATAGAAAAAGTCTCAGATTCTGAGACATTTTTCCTATAGAAAAAGTCTCAGATTCTGAGACATTTTTCCTATAGAAAAAGTCTCAGATTCTGAGACATTTTTCCTATAGAAAAAGTCTCAGATTCTGAGACATTTTTCCTATAGAAAAAGTCTCAGATTCTGAGACATTTTTCCTATAGAAAAAGTCTCAGATTCTGAGACATTTTTCCTATAGAAAAAGTCTCAGATTCTGAGACATTTTTCCTATAGAAAAAGTCTCAGATTCTGAGACATTTTTCCTATAGAAAAAGTCTCAGATTCTGAGACATTTTTCCTATAGAAAAAGTCTCAGATTCTGAGACATTTTTCCTATAGAAAAAGTCTCAGATTCTGAGACATTTTTCCTATAGAAAAAGTCTCAGATTCTGAGACATTTTTCCTATAGAAAAAGTCTCAGATTCTGAGACATTTTTCCTATAGAAAAAGTCTCAGATTATGAGACATTTTTCCTATAGAAAAAGTCCCAGATTCTGAGACATTTTTCCCATAGAAAAAGTCTCAGATTCTGAGACATTTTTCCTATAGAAAAAGTCTCAGATTCTGAGACATTTTTCCTATAGAAAATGTCTCAGATTCTGAGACATTTTTCCTATAGAAAAAGTCCCAGATTCTGAGACATTTTTCCTATAGAAAAAGTCTCAGATTCTGAGACATTTTTCCTATAGAAAAACTCTCAGATTCTGAGACATTTTTCCTATAGAAAAAGTCTCAGATTCTGAGACATTTTTCCTATAGAAAAAGTCTCAGATTCTGAGACATTTTTCCTATGGAACAAGTCTCAGATTCTGAGACATTTTTCCTATAGAAAAAGTCTCAGATTCTGAGACATTTTTCCTATAGAAAAAATCTCAAATTCTGAGACATTTTTCATATAGAAAAAGTTTCAGATTCTAAGACATTTTTCCTATAGAAAAAGTCTTAGATTCTGAGACATTATTCCGATAGAAAAATATTCAGATTCTGCGACATCTTTCCTATAGTAAAAGTCTCAGATTTTGAGACATTTTTCCTATAGAAAATGTCTCAGATTCTGAGACATTTTTTCTATAGAAAAAATCTTAAATTCTGAGAAATTTTTCCTATAAAAGTCTCAGATAATGTGAGATTTTTCCTAAAATATATTAATTGGGGACTTACTCTGTGAAAGTAAAGCGTTTTTTACTGTTAATGAAGCTCCATCTAAGAATCCATATCCACAAAATATCCAAATTCGTGATGAAACCTTAAAACACACCATGATATATTAACAGAATGCAATTATTTTTATAGTTATGTAAACATACATACCTTGGGTTTAATTATTGCATTGTGGGAATGATTAGAATTGCTAGTATAACGAGCAATTTTCGCAATAGTGTCTCCAATAGAACACATTTTTAAAGAAAATAATATATTTTGTGAAAAGTTTTGACTGCTTTCACAAATAAATAAAATTAAAAATTTCCAGCCAAACTATCAAAACAAACATAAATGATTATATTTAGATATTTTCATGATACAATTTTTTTATCATTATAATGATAATTTATAACTCACATTTTTTGTAAAAAATTATATTAGTTATGATAGAGTATTATTTTTTGGTTTGTTGGGTATTTATTTAAAATTATTTTATCACAATAAAAATGTCTTAAAATCTAAGATTTTTCCTATAGGAAAAATGTCTCAGAATCCGAGACTTTTTCTATTGAAAAAATGTCCCACAATCTGAGACTTTTTCTATAGGAAAAATGTCTCAGAATCTGAGACTTTTTCTATAGGAAAAATGCCTCAGAATCTGAGACTTTTTCTATAGGAAAAATGTCTCAGAATCTAAGACTTTTTCTATAGGAAAAATGTCTCAGAATCTGAGACTTTTTCTATAGGAAAAATGTCTCTGAATCTGAGACTTTTTCCATAGGAAAAAAGTCTCAGAATCTGAGACTTTCTATAGGAAAAATGTCTCAGAATCTGAGACATTTTCTATAGAAAAAATGTCTCAGAATCTGAGACTTTTTCTATAAGAAAAATGTCTCAGAATCTGACTTTTTCTATAGGAATAATGTCTCAGAATCTGAGAATTTTTCTATAGGAAAAATGTCTCAGAATCTGAGATTTTTTCTACAGAAAAAATGTCTTGGAATCTCAGACTTTTTCTATAGGAAAAATGTCTCAGAATTTGATACTTTTTCTACAGGTAAAATGTCTCAGAATCTGTGACTTTTTCTATAGGAAAAATATCTCAGAATATGAGACTTTTTCTATTGGAAAAATGTCTCAGAATCTGAGACTTCTTCTATAGGAAAAATGTCTCAGAATCTGATACTTTTTGTATAGGAAAAATGTTTCAGAATCTGAGAATTTTTCTATAAAAAAATGTCTCAGAATCTGAGACTTTTTCTATAGGAAATATGTCTCAGAATTTGAGACTTTTTATATAGAAAAAATGTTTTGAATCTGAGACCTTTTCTAAAGGAAAAATATCTACAACATTTTTTTTAGAAAAATTCTATAATTCGCGACATTTTTCCTTAAGAAAAAATCGAGGATTTAAAAAATTTGGACATTTCAAAAATTGTGTGAAACTGTGGATACATACTACAATCTTGATCATACTTGAAAGATGAATAGTTTATCCCAAGCTCCTGGTTTCATTAGAACAACCGACAGCATCAGTACTCCCAAGTTACAGCTTAAAAGCTTAAAATATGTATATTTTTACCTCCTCACATTTTTGGAATCTGAAAGCAACAATAAAACAACATTATAAGTACTACGTTAACCAAAATATGTTCATAATAATTAAGACGTGTACTTACGTTATTTTCACCAAATATCCGCCAAATATATCCGCAATGAATAAAAACAACAATAAGTGCTGCGAAAATCCAAAAATTTGTCAACATAAAGTTAACAAATAAATTGTTTTTTTTTATAAATTTTATTTTTCTGTTTGACATTTTTTTCAAAAATTTTAAGTTTTTTTATCGATTCCGTGGAAACAGTAGAGGAATGGAGTAACATTACTGGGGAATCTATTCTAGAATACATTGACAAAGAAACGATTCCAAAAAATTTTGCTGGGTATTTTTTGTATTTTTTCTATTTGGAAGAACAGTGCAAATATATATTCATAGGAAAACTGACCAAGTGTAAAAAGTATGTTAATATCATGAAAAAACTTAAAAGTCAAAAAATATACGTCGGTTAATGATAATTTTGCTAAGACTGTCAAAAAAACATAAAAATTTTGAACCTAGAATTAACATTTCCAGAATAAATATTAAAAGTGCTGCCAACTATATTAGTTTTTTCTCATATAACTAGTGTTTGGGAATTCCCGGACTTTTCAATTTCCCGGGAAACGGGAAAAAAATAATTTATTTCCCGGGATTCCCGGGAATCCCGGGAAATTTTCATTATTAATATAAATCATAAAAAACATTAAAATTTGACCAACTTTTTATTAAAAACAGTTTTATTACAGATAAACAAGTAATTAAAACATAAAAAATCAATAAATAAAAGTTAAAAATCCGGAAATACAATGAAACAAAACAAAAAAAATATTGCAACTTTTTCCCCCACAAAAAATCGCAAAAATTTGCTAAAAACTTCAAAACTGCGTTATTCGAGCAAAAACTAATATAGTTGGCAGCACAATTAATATTTGTTCTGGAAATGTAAATTCTAGGTTCAACATTTTTATATTTTTTTGACAGTCTTATCAAAATTATCATTAACCGACGTATATTTTTTGACTTTTTAAGTTTTTTCATGATGTTGTCATACTTTTTACACTTGGTCAGTTTTCTTATGAATATATATTTGCACTGTTCTTCTTCGAAATAGAAAAACTACAAAAAATATCAAATGTAAATTACCTGTATGTAAAAAAAATATTAAAATTAAATTAAAATTTACGTTTTTTATGTAAAATGGTTCATTTTATAAAATTCCCGGATTTCCCGGGAAAAATTAAAAAAATTCCCGGGAATTCCCGTCAGTCTTTTCCCGGGAATTCCCGGGAAATCCGACCCGGGAATTCCCGGACCCCAAACACTACATATAACGCAGTTTTATTTTTTTTGCGATTTTTAGCTATTTTTTTGGCGATTTTTTTGTGAAGGAAAAAGTTGCAATATTTTTTTTGGTTTGTTTTATTGTATTTCAGGATTTTTATCTTTTATGTTTTGATTTTTTATGTTTTAATTAATTGTTTATCTCTAATAAAACTGTTTTTAATAAAAAGATAATCAAATTTTTATGTTTTTTATGATTTGCATTAATAATGAAAATTTCCCGGGATTCCCGGGAATCCCGGGAAATAAATTATTTTTTTCCCGTTTCCCGGGAAATTGAAAAGTCCGGGAATTCCCAAACACTACTCGCAAGACATAGTGTCACACATGATCATATATGAAATAATATGACTATATAAAAATATATAAGATCATATTAAATTATTTTTACTCGGGCAGTAAAAAAATTAGTAAGTGCGTTGGTAACCCAAATCTACTAATAAGTTACCAATCCCAGCAAAATTTTCGGTTGCAAAGAACCGATTGTGGAACAACTTATACTTCCCTAGAACCTGTTCTTATTCTTGTGCAACACCGATTCTTTTAACAAAGGGATTGTCCCAAAAGCAACAGGTGTTTGTAACCAAAATTGGAACACATTTTTGTTCTTCGGAACCGGTTCTAGAAGTAAAATTTAGAACAGAAATGAGAATTAAAGAAATATTTTGAATTGCATTAATTTATTAAAAAAAGATAAAGATAATCCTATATGACATCGAATATTAATTTTTTTTAACACACATACATCCTTTTTCGCCTCAAAAATTGCATTTTGGGCCTTGCAATAAAGATACATCAGAACATGAATTTTCTGCAAACAAGAATGAAAAACATTATTTTATTAGTATTTGTCCCGACCCAGACAATCAAAATTTAATTTACTTACCTTCGTATCAACAATTTTCGTGATTATATCCTGATATTTTCATAGAATTTCGTGTTTTTTCTTGGTGAACACAAAAAAAATCATATTTATTTTTTAATTTTTTTGACACATAATTTTTTTTTAATTCCTAAGAACCAAAATGTTATGAAATTTAGATTGCATAGAACAAGCTTCGCAATAATATTCACATAACTTGTTCTGAATAATTAAAGTGTAATAGTGTTTGATTACCGAAGAACCTGTTCTAGAACAAGTGTTATCGGAATCGGTTCTGAAAAATTTTCCTGGGATTACCCAAAAACTTAAATATATAAAGACTACACCCAAAAAAAAACGTGGGTATTCAATACTAAAAATTTAACTAATTTTAGTCCAAAAGGACCTAGTGCAGAAATTGGTAACCAATACTAAAATTTTTAACTAATATTAGTAAAAACCAGTAAAAATTACTAATTTTAGTACTTTGAAGATACTAAAATTAGTAACTAATTAGTAGATTTGGGTACAATATCACTTACTAAACCTTTTACTGTAGAATTTTTTGAGTGTATGCAAGAGTCAATTCTTTTTGACGTTTAAAGGTGGTGTTGGTTTTACAAATGGTATCTGGGAAAGCTGGAAATTTTGTTTACCTTTTATTTTTCGTTAAATTTTGCTGGTTGTTTTGATTTAATTATATTCATTTCTTTTTTTTATTATGTATTTTTTTATTTTCAAGTGACACAACAATAATTTTCATTCATAATTTTAAAATTTTTTAATGTTTATTTTTCGTTATTCCCAAATCGTTCCCAAATACTTTCCAAAAAAAGATTGGCATCTGTAGATAACGACTTCGTTATTACTGACACTACTATTCATGAGTTACCCCTGCAATTACCAGTATTACAGTAGTTTTTTTAGTATCTTCAAAGTGCTAAAATTAGTATTTCTTACTGTTTATGAGTAATTTTTGTTGGTAGTTGGTTTTACTAATTTTTTTACTATTTTTAGTTCATAAAAGTACTAATATACAGTAATTTATTAGGTTTTTAATTTATTTTTGTTAGCAATAATTCCGTAAGGGGGCGCTTGTTTACAAGCAGAGCTACCAACTGTTTTTGCTGCAAAATCGTTAAATTTTAATTCAGTGTTGCCATTATGTTACATTTCGGGTATTTGCTGGTGCTTTTTTGGTTTTGCCGTTTTTTAAATACGCGTTTTTAAAGATAAGGTATTTACGGTGTTTTTTCCATTTTTTTTAATTTGTGATTTTTATATTATCAATATATTTTGCTGAAATTTGAAAGTTAAGCCCAAGACCTAATGAAATTGGGAAAATTTTATCCATGTTTGGACCTTGGCCTCATACAAACAACCCCTTTAAATTTGAATTAAATGACTCTAACAATTGATTTAAATTGTGACGACGAGGAACTTTCGGTTGTGGCGACTGGCCCCATTTGCTTGCCGACGGCGGCGTTTGCTCTCAATCGTCGGCTAATTTAAATTTTTGTTTATGGAGTTGTATTTTTGTAATGACGCAATCAAAATATGTATTTTTGATAGAGTTAAATAAAGAAAATTGGGGTTTATTTTCGTAAAAATTTCAATACAATTTATTGTTCTTACAAAACCAATTTACACAGAATTTTGAACAACGCTATGCGTTGTGATCGAATGTGATTTCATCTTAGGTGTGAATTAGGTATAAGTTCATGTAGTGTGAACGTGGCCTTACTTTATACAGGATTAATGATTTTTTGGGATAAGACTCAAAATAATGCATGAATCTTCGTAATGCATGAAAAATTAAAAAAAAAATTAAGGCGGTAGGGAAAAACTAGTACATATTTTTCCATTTTTTGTGGCTATGCATTACATGGTAATGCATACCGTTACTCCCAGTAGATTTAGTCGCCGATATTCAGTTAAAAGAGGCATATTTCTCTCAAAATTGTTTTATATGTGTTTTTTCCAGTAATTAAAGATCTTAAAAAAATATCCAATCGGTCCATGTTTGGACTTTCCTACATGTATTTGTGTAAAAACTTTTTGGTACATATTTTCTAAATTTTTTTACAACTACGTATTTTTTTAAATATTTAATGACTGTTGTTTTTTTAAACAATTTTGTTTACTGTCAAAATAAAGTAAAATGCATAAAAATTAAACTGATAAAATACCCAAACATTTCATTAAAACAGTTCTGTGGCTTGATAATTGAATGTAATAAAAAAAGTTTGTTTTAAATTTAATGTTAACCATTATCTTAATATTATTTGAGTAATATGAATGTAATATTATTTTTACTTTTGATTGTATCAGCTAATTTATTTAATTTATAATAAAAACAAATATTTTTTTTTTTTTGCTTTTTATCCTTTTTAACTTAAAAAGCACATTTTCCTTTTTTTTAATTTTCTCTTTTTTCTTGGCGCTGATTTTTGTTTGGTAAATTTTTACCCTTTTCCTACGATTTTTGCGTTTTTTTTATATTGATAATGGCAACACTGTTTTTAATAGCGGCCAAATGCTCCATCACAATTCAGCAGCAAGCAGCAGACAGCAAAAATTAAGAGTACACTATCTATATACATATATAATTTCCCTATTTGTGTGTTCCTCTTTTTTTGTCTATCCAGAGCTTTTTGAAGCCCACTGATGAGCTACAAAGCTGAAAATTGGCATGCTTATAGTAAAACACCTGGGGTAGATCCTAACGTAGCCGGATTTTCGATTTTTTGCCTGTGGGCGGAGAAATAAGCGGGAAAGTGGGCGCGGCAAATGCAATTTTTTGACGTTTTTGCTTAATTTAAAGCCCCCAAATGACTTAGGAATCTGAAAATTTCCTAGAATATAGTCCTAACGATGCCGCATATCCCCAAGTAGTCGGATTTAAAATTTTCGCAATGTGGGCGGAGAATTGAGGGGAAAAGTGGAGTAGCAAAATTTAGATTTCTGTAATATTTTTACTTCTTTGAAGCCCCCAAATGACTTAGGAAGCTGAAAATTTCCTAGAATATAGTCCTAACGATGGCCAAGTAGTCGGATTCATTTTCGTAATGTGGGCGGAGAATTGAGGGAAAAGTGGCGTGGCAAAATTGGGATTTTTTAAAATTTTTACTTCTTTTGAAACCCCAAATGACTTAGGAAGCGGAAAATTGCATAGCATTTAGTTCTAACAATGAAGCATATCCTGAAGTAATTGGATTTAAATTTTTTAAACTGTGGAAGGAGAATTAAGAGAAAAATGGGGCGTGGCAAAATTGTGTTTTTTAATATTTAATTTGAAGACCCCAAATAATATATGAAGATGAAAATTGGCATTTTTGCTTATTTTAAAGTCCTCTAATGACTTAGGAAGCTGAAAATTTTCTAGCGTATAGTCCTATCGATGAAGCATATCCTGAAGTAGTCAAATTTTAAATTTTTGGACTGTGGGCGGAGAATTGAAAGCAAAATGGGGAGTGACAAAATTGAGATTTTTAACATTTTAACTTCTTTTGAAGCCCCAAAGGAAGCGGAAAATGCACAGAATTGGCATGTATATAGAAGGTTTCATGTGGAAGATCAATACGAGCCTGGATTTTTGATATCCAGTGTATGGGTGGAGAATAAGAAAGGCAAAGGGCGTGGTAAATTTATTTCCATCTATTTTCTGAATATATATTTTATTTTTTTGTGTTTCTCTTATTTTTTGTGTATCCACCGCCTTTTGAATCTCATTGATGGACTTAAAAGCTTAAAATTGGCATGTATATAATAAAACACCAGGGACAGATTCTTACGAAGTCGGATTTTTTGCCTGTGGGCGGCGAATTACGAGAAAAAAGGGACTTGGCAAAATTTTTTTTTTTAACATTTAAGAGTATTTTTAAGCTCAGCCCCAATAAATACGGAAGCTGAAAATCCCTAACATGTAGTCCTTACTATGAAGTATATTCTAAAGTAGTCCGATTTAACATTTTTGGAATGTAGATGGAGAGTTGAGAGGAAAAAGGGGCAAGGCAATATTGTGTTTTATTTTTTTTATTTGACTAACTTTAAAGCCCTAAAGGTACCTACAGACGACGCAATATTATGTACAATATTCAATTATATTGATGGTGTGTGGGTAAGATTGACCATTGTACAATCGTCAATATTACTCACACACCATCAATATAATTGAATATTGTACATAATATTGCGTCGTCTGTATGTACCTTAATGACCTACGCATCCGAAAATTGCAAGCATATTGTCCTGACACTGGAGCATATCCTTAAGTAGTCAGACTTAAAATTTTTGGA
This sequence comes from Pegoplata infirma, assembly GCA_963921195.1. Taxonomy (NCBI): domain Eukaryota; kingdom Metazoa; phylum Arthropoda; class Insecta; order Diptera; family Anthomyiidae; genus Pegoplata; species Pegoplata infirma. Next base: position 143,676,715 of record OY992538.1, read on the forward strand.
CTGTGGACGGAGATTTGAGAGGGAAAAGGGGCGTGGATACGAGTATAGTACTAACGATGGAGCTTATCATAAAGTAGTCAGATTTAAAAATTTTGGAATACACAGAAAAAACAGTTTAATTGTGCCAGCCGAGTTAAGAGCCAACTGCATGGTTTAATTACAACAACTGAAATTTTCGGTTGCGATTACCGAAATTTATTTGGACCAACAGAAGTTAAATTTTCAAAACAAATTTTGGTTATGGCAACCGAAAATTTCGGTTGTTGTTATTAAACTATGCAGTTGGCTCTAAATTCGGCTGGCACTACTAAACTGTTCTCTCTGTGTAGGGACGGAGAATTAAGAGAAGAAATGGGCGTGGAAAAATTATGTTTTTACATCTAACCTAATTTTGAAGACACCTTATGACCATGAAAGATGAAAATTAGAATACATATGGTACGGACAATGGCAAAGATCAACTCTGACCTGGATATCCAGTGAAAGGGCGGAAATACAAAAAATCCGTTGTGAATTTTGTTCAGTTTGTATATATAATCTGTAACGTAGCCGGATTTTCGGCCTTTAAGTCAGGGGGAGTGGCGGAAGACGGCGAAATTTAGTTTTTAAATATTTAAACTATTTCTGAAACCCCTAATGACTAAGGAAGCTGAAAATTGTAAAGCATAAAGTATTGACAATGGATCATATCCTTATGAAGTCAGATTTAATATTTAAACTGTGTACGAAGAATTATAAGGAAAAATTTAAGTGGAAAAATGTTTGTGTTTTTTAACATTTTAACTAACTTTAAAACACTTCATGATAAAAAGAAAGATAAAAATTGCCATGTATATAGGAGTGACCATGGGACAGATCCACACGATGGATTTTTGATATCCGGTTTATGGACGGAGAGACGAAATGGACGTTCTAAATTTAGTTCTAAAATTTTATCAATAAAACCTTTTATACTCATTAATTTTTTTCCAGTTTGGGTAATATATTGATTAGGGTGGCAGCTATTTTGCAAAACTTCGAATTTGAAGGAGTGCACCCCTAATTTTTATTACATTTGGTCTAAAAATGCTATGCTAAAAATTTCAGCCAAATCGGACAACGTTAACACGAGGCGCATTGAGGTCAAAGGTCAAAAAATAGCCATATTTTGATGAAAAACATTAAATAAATGGTGTTGTTTTTTGAATATATTGTTAAAAAGTGGTACACGAGTTGTTTTAAGTATAAGAAGATAAATTAAAAATTTTTGGGTTTTCAAAAATTAACCCTTGTAAGTCTTTCGGGGTCAAAATGACCCAATTTTCACAAAATGACCCCTAAAACACGAAAATCAGACCCAATTTTCTAAATTTATTGAAATAAACCAATGTAAACCCATATTTATATTCTATTCTATCATAAATACTCAGATATGAAATACTGTCTTTGTAGGATGTCATTCACCCGTTTCACGGTAAGGCCAAAAATATGCATTTTATTTGGCGTGGTTCTCAAAACTGATATTTTGGTTTTTTCAAAATTTTCTTAAACAAAATTAGGAAAAATGCTGAAAAAACCACAGAATCTTATAAAATATATGTTAACATATAAAAAAAAATTTTTTTGGGGGATATCCCTCGGATAGTTTGGAGGGGGCATCGATTTAAACTCAGCGGATTTCGAGGAAAATGCCTTTTTTGCCCACAATTTATTCAATATGAAAAAAATTTGGTAAATATTTTAAAATTTGACAAAGTCAGGGCCATAAATTATTAAAAACTATGTTAGACATTAACCCTCAACGTTTTAGGAAAATATAATAATATTAACCCGGTTTTTATTCGGGTCAAAAGTCAAATTTAGGGATATTTGGATTTTTTTTGGAAAAAGGCATCGAAATACGAAATGTTTATTGCGATTTTTTATAAAACTTGGTATAATTATTGTACGATCTCAGAAAAATGATTATTTAATTTTTTTTAAAATTAACCCATAAATGAACATGGGGTCAAAATGGCCCAGCACATTAAAATTTCTTTATATAGATTTTTATATTTTCTTTCGATTTTTATAAAACTTGTTATGATTATGTGTAGTGTTTATAAACCGGTTAACCGGTTAACCGAAAAACCGGTTTTTTCCTAAAATTTCGGTTTTTTTGCAAACCGGTTAACCGGAATTGAAGATTTCCGGTGCACCGAAAACCGGTTTTTTTCTGTCGGTTAACCGGTTTTTTAAATACATTCAAAACGGAATATTTTCGCAAATATTAAGGGTTTACATTTATTTTTTTATGATATTTTCAAAAATTCGTTGAAAACACATTAAAAATCCGCGAGAAAGAACTTCTAAAATATTTTTTGTCTTCAAGAAACAATTTTATTAATAGGAATTTTATTCTGAAACTGATAAAAATTTGAAATACTCACCGTTGTAAGCGTTTTTTTGAACATTTCATGAAAAACTTAATAAGTGACTGTTAACCAGATACTAAAATCCCTGTTAATGGCGAAAATGTCAATAAAAGAAAATAAAAATAAAATTCGGAACTGCAATTTACTTATAACGAATAAATGTATTTTTCAAAATAAAACCAATACAAATTAAATTGAAGTTCTAGTGAATATGGTCAATTAAAGTACATTATTTAAATATCGCTTTTTTATAGCGTAATAGTTGCAAACCTTGCTGAAAGAGCTATATTCGCTTTATTATTTAATAAAAATAAGCTATTTTCAAGTATTTTTGGTTTTTACAGTTAAAGAAAAAAAAACCGGTTAACCGGTTTTTTTATTCCGGTTTAATCGAGAAAACCGGTTAACCGAAAAAGCTGATTTTCGGTTAACCGAGAAACCGGTTTCCCAAAATATCGGTTTTTTATAAACACTAATTATGTGCGAGGTCAGAAAACTAATTATTTGATTTTTTTAATTAACCCATAAATGAACATGGGGTCAAAATGGCCCAGCACGTTAAAAATTCTTAATATAGTTTTTTTATTTTTTTTTTCTATTTCTATATAACTTGTTATTATTTTTTTGCGACGTCTGAAAAAATAATTATTTGATTTTCATTGTTCATTTATGAGTTAATTAAAAAAAATATCTGACCTCGAACAACGGTTATACCAAGTTTTATCGAAATCGAAAAAAAAATCATTAAGAATTTTTATCGTGGCCCCATGTTCATTTATGGGTTAATGAAAAAAATCAAATAATTAGTTTTCTGACTTTGCACAATGTTTATACCAAGTTTTATAGAAATAAAAAAAAAAAAATATTAAGAATTTTAACGTGCTGGGTTATTTTGACCCCTTGTTCGTTTATGGGTTAATTTAAGAAAATCAAGTAATTATTTTTTCACACGTCGCATAAAAATAATAACAAGTTTAATAGAAATAGAAAAAAAAATAAAAAAAAACTATATTAAGAATTTTTAACGTGCTGGACCATTTTGACCCCATGTTCATTTATGGGTTAATTAAAAAAAATCAAATAATTAGTTTTCTGACCTCGCACATAATGATATCAAGTTTTATAAAAATCGAAAGAAAATATAAAAATCTATATAAAGAAATTTTAATGTGCTGGGCCATTTTGACCCCATGTTCATTTATGGGTTAATTTTAAAAAAATTAAATAATTATTTTTCTGAGCTCGTACAATAATTATACCAAGTTTTATAAAAAATCGCAATAAACATTTCATATTTAGATGCCTTTTTTCAAAAAAATCCAAATATCCCTAAATTTGACCTTTGACCCGAATAAAAACCGGGTTAATATTATTCTATTTTCCTAAAATGTCTAACATAGTTTTTAATAATTAATGGCCCTGACTTTGTCAAATTTTAAAATATTTACCAAATTTTTTCCATATTGAATAAATTGTGGGCAAAAAAGGCATTTTCCTCGAAATCCGCTGAGTTTAAATCGATGCCCCCGCCAAACTATCCGAGGGATATCCCCCAAAAAAATTTTTTTTTATATGTTAACATATATTTTATAAGATTCTGTGGTTTTTTCAGCATTTTTCCTAATTTTGTTTAAGAAAATTTTGAAAAAACCAAAATATCAGTTTTGAGAACCACGCCAAATAAAATGCATATTTTTGCCCTTACCGTGAAACGGGTGAATGACATCCTACAAAGACAGTATTTCATATCTGAGTATTTATGGTAGAATAGAATATAAATATGGGTTTACATTGGTTTATTTCAATAAATTTAGAAAATTGGGGCTGATTTTCGTGTTTTAGGGGTCATTTTGTGAAAATTGGGTTACAAGGGTTAATTTGAAAATGAAAACCCAAAAATTGTTAATATATCTTCTTATACTAAAAACAACTCGTGTACCACTTTTTAACAATATATTAAAAAAACAACACCATTTATTTAATGTTTTTCATCAAAATATGGCTATTTTTTGACCTTTGACCTCGATGCGCCTCGTGTTAACGTTGTCCGATTTGGCTGAAATTTTTAGCATAGCATTTTTAGACCAAATGTAATAAAAATTAGGGGTGCACTCCTTCAAATTCGAAGTTTTGCAAAATAGCTGCCACCCTAATATTGATGTAACTCAATCTAGCAATATTAATTTTTTAAGCACAAACATAATTTTTTTTAAAGTTTGGTAAAATATTAGAACTATTGAGAAAAGTGATTTGGTGTTCCGCCTGGCAGGGACAGGCTATTCGACTAGTGTAATTATAATTTCACTAAAATGCCGTATTTTTTATTTCTTAACATTGCAAAATCGCACATCAAGTTGCAAATACAATAAGTACAGCTTTTATAAATTTATAATTTATAATTAAACAGGTACTTTATATTTTTTACCGTCTGCTGCTTGCTGCTGCAGTGTGTGCGAACACTACGTTTGCTCGCATTAACTGCAGTGCTACCAACTGTTTTTTCTGTTTGTTTAGTGCGAAAAAGAAAAAGTAACAACGCGATACCCAGTCACGGAGTGTTTGTAAAAAAAATATATGTTAAATTTATTTAATTAAATTGTGTTAAAGTAATTAAATATAAATGTTCTTTATTTATTTAAATATGCACTAGACTGCCCAGAAAAAAACCAAGTTGTTATTTTCTTGGGGGATACCTGCGAATTTTGTTCCTTTTAGTGCAAAAAAATTTCGGTTTTTTTTTGGGATTTTTAAAATAATATCTAGAGGTCGCGATCTCGCGTTTTATAACGATTTATTTTTTTTGAGTTTTTTATTATTTTAAATTGTTAAATATGATTAATATGATAAAATATTAATAATTTCAGACAAAAAAAAAATTAAATTAAAAATTAAATATCGCTCATTCCATGAGATGTCTCCCAGCATCTAATCAAATGTTCTTTAATTTATTTGAAATTTCGCACACAGGTACACTATGGAGCAATTAAAATAAATTCGTTTTTAGTTTCGCGAAAATCCACGAATTCGCGAACGCGAATATATTCGCGAATTCACGGATTTTCTCGGAACTAACAACTGATTTATTTTAATGGCTTCATAGTGTTCATGTGTGCAAAATTTCAAATAAATTAAGGAACATTTGATTAGATGCTGGGAGACATCTCATGGAATGAGCGATATTTAATTTTTAATTTAATTTTTTTTTGTCTGAAATTATTAATATTTTATCATATTAATCATATTTAACAATTTAAAATAATAAAAAACTCAAAAAAAATAAATCGTTATAAAACGCGAGATCGCGACCTCTAGATATTATTTTAAAAATCCCAAAAAAAAACCGAAATTTTTTTGCACAAAAAGGAACAAAATTTGCAGGTATCCCCCAAGAAAATAAAAACTTCGCTTTTTTTCTGGGCAGTCTAATATGCACATTAAATAAAATGCAATTAATAATAAAACTACATCAGTTTTTTTGTTAAATCGTTTTTTATTTCAATGATTGTGTAGAAAAAAATTCAAGCTGAAGAAGAATATTATGGATACACACACGTATACAAAAAAAATGTATGTATAAAAAAAGCACCCTCTGTAGTAAAATGTTTGTACATACATTTGAACATGTATTGAGAAAATATTATTTCTTTTTTATATTTTTAGCAATCGTTTACGTGGTACAATCAACGCTTTTTTTTAAACAGCTTAAGAAGACATGTAATTAAGTATATCTTATAACCGAAGTGAAATAAAAAATCATTTATATATAATTTTTTTCTGATTTTTATTTACTAAAATTGATATAGGTAGTAGTTTTATTAACTAAAATTAGCAATTTTATTTACTAAAATTAGTATTTTTTTTTACTAAATAGGGCAAAAATTTGAAATAAGTATTTATGATTTTTTAGTAATTATATTTACTAAATTTGTAGTAAGTAAATTGCAGTAATATTTACTGTTTTTTTTAGTATTTTTCATGTACTACATATTAGTAACAAATTTTAGTATTGATTACCAATTCCTGCACTAGGTCCTTTTGGACTAAAACATTAGTACTCGTAGCTAAATTTTTAGTATTGAATACCCACGTTTTTTTTTTTTGAGTGTATCTGCACACAAATAATACACCCTACATTTAAAGTACCGGCAATTAAAACTTGTTTGCCTTTAGGAAACTCACTTAATACAAACAAAAATAAAACAAAAATTTAATTATGAAAAAAAGAAGAAAGTTCATTATAGATAACAAAATTAAATTATTTACTCCATCTCTAGCAATTCCAACACTTCCGGTGGATAATTCGTTTTTGTTTTTGGATTTAGTTCGTTATTTCGTTTTATTGACATTTTTGGGCCACTTTGAATCATAAACATATGAAAAATATCCTCCAGATTGTGAAAAATGGATTCTGTGTACATTAGAGATTGAACCTGACATACATCTTTTTAAGTAACGCCGGAGAAATAAAAAGCATGTTATGTAAAACAATCAAATTGTACAACTTTTAAACTAATTTAACAAATAATGTGACTATTTTTGTTTTTAACCTTAACTTTAACCTCGATTTGACAGAGCTCTGACACTTTGTGGCAAAAGTTATAACATACGAAATGTTATGGAATACCTCTACACTCAAAAAAAAACGTGGATATTCAATACTAAAAATTTAGCTACGAGTACTAATGTTTTAGTCCAAAAGGACCTAGTGCAGGAATTGGTAATCAATACTAAAATATGTTACTATTATGTAGTACATGAAAAATACTAAAAAAACAGTAAATATTACTGCAATTTACTACAAATTTAGTAAATATAATTACTAAAAAATCATAAATACTTATTTCAAATTTATGCCCTATTTAGTAAAAAAAATTACTAATTTTAGTAAATAAAATTGCTAATTTTAGTTAATAAAACTACTACCTATATCAATTTTAGTAAATAAAAATCAGAAAAAAATTATATATAAATGATTTTTTATTTCACTTCGGTTATAAGATATACTTAATTACATGTCTTCTTAAGCTGTTTAAAAAAAAGCGTTGATTGTACCACGTAAACGATTGCTAAAAATATAAAAAAGAAATAATATTTTCTCAATACATGTTCAAATGTATGTACAAACATTTTACTACAGAGGGTGCTTTTTTTATACATACATTTTTTTTGTATACGTGTGTGTATCCATAATATTCTTCTTCAGCTTGAATTTTTTTCTACACAATCATTGATATAAAAAACGATTTAACAAAAAAACTGATGTAGTTTTATTATTAATTGCATTTTATTTAATGTGCATATTTAAATAAATAAAGAACATTTATATTTAATTACTTTAACACAATTTAATTAAATAAATTTAACATATATTTTTTTTACAAACACTCCGTGACTGGGTATCGCGTTGTTACTTTTTCTTTTTCGCACTAAACAAACAGAAAAAACAGTTGGTAGCACTGCAGTTAATGCGAGCAAACGTAGTGTTCGCACACACTGCAGCAGCAAGCAGCAGACGGTAAAAAATATAAAGTACCTGTTTAATTATAAATTATAAATTTATAAAAGCTGTACTTATTGTATTTACAACTTGATGTGCGATTTTGCAATGTTAAGAAATAAAAAATACGGCATTTTAGTGAAATTATAATTACATAGTGTACTCTTAATTTTTGCTGTCTGCTGCTTGCTGCTGAATTGTGAAGGAGCATTTGGCCGCTATTAAAAACAGTGTTGCCATTATCAATATAAAAAAAACGCAAAAATCGTAGGAAAAGGGTAAAAATTTACCAAACAAAAATCAGCGCCAAGAAAAAAGAGAAAATTAAAAAAAAGGAAAATGTGCTTTTTAAGTTAAAAAGGATAAAAAGCAAAAAAAAATATTTGTTTTTATTATAAATTAAATAAATTAGCTGATACAATCAAAAGTAAAAATAATATTACATTCATATTGCTCAAATAATATTAAGATAATGGTTAACATTAAATTTAAAACAAACTTTTTTTATTACATTCAATTATCAAGCCACAGAACTGTTTTAATGAAATGTTTGGGTATTTTATCAGTTTAATTTTTATGCATTTTACTTTATTTTGACAGTAAACAAAATTGTTTAAAAAAACAACAGTCATTAAATATTTAAAAAATACGTAGTTGTAAAAAAATTTAGAAAATATGTACCAAAAAGTTTTTACACAAATACATGTAGGAAAGTCCAAACATGGACCGATTGGATATTTTTTTTAAGATTTTTAATTACTGAAAAAATTTTGAGAGAAATATGCTTCTTTTAACTGAATATCGGCGACTAAATCTACTGGGAGTAACGGTATGCATTACCATGTAATGCATAGCCACAAAAAATGGAAAAATATGTACTAGTTGTTCCCTACCGCTTACCATAGGCCTTATTTTTTTTTTTAATTTTTCATGCATTACGAAGGTTCATGCATTATTTTGAGTCTTATTCCAAAAAATCATTAATCCTGTATAGAGTAAGGCCACGTTCACACTACATGAACTTATACCTAATTCACACCTAAGATGAAATCACATTCGATCACAACGCATAGCGTTGTTCAAAATTCTGTGTAAATTGGTTTTGTAATTGTATTGAAATTTTTACGAAAATAAACCCCAATTTTCTTTATTTAACTCTATCAAAAATACATATTTTGATTGCGTCATTACAAAAATACAACTCCATAACCAAAAATTTAAATTAGCCGACGATTGAGAGCAAACGCCGCCGTCGGCAAGCAAATGGGGCGAGTCGCCACAACCGAAAGTTCCTCGTCGGCACAATTTAAATCAATTGTAAGAGTCACGTAATTCAAATTTAAAGGGGTTGTATGTATGAGGCCAAGGTCTAAACATGGATCAAATTTTCCCAATTTCATTAGGTCTTGGGCTTAATTTTCAAATTTCAGCAAAATCTATTGATAATATAAAAATCACAAATTAAAAAAAAAATGGAAAAAACCCCGTAAATACCTTCCCGAGTAAAAAAAATGATATGACACAATATATAATTTAATATGGGTTCGTGTCTATTTTGATATAATCTTATACGAAAAATGGTTTCATAAGATTTGATCGAATATTATCTAATAATATCAGTTTATATAACTTTATATCGACTTTGATACGAGTTTTGGTCTAATCCAATGATATAAAATTATATTCAATTATATTAAAATTTATACAATTTTATAAATCGGATGTCTTTTTTTATGTTTTAATAAAAAGTTGAAAAATTAAAATAATAAAAATAAGTTGTTTTTGAAAAAAACGTAGAAAAATGTAAAAAAATGAAGTCATGTTAAATTTTATATAAAACACTTAGAAAATATTTTCAAAAAAATTTGTCCTTGGAAAAACTTAGAAAAATTTAAAAAAAATGGAGTCGTATAAAATTTTTTATAAAACACTTAGAAAATATTTGCGATAAAAAAAATGTTCCTTGAAAAAAACTTAGAAAAAATTTAAAAGATGGAGTCATATAAAATTTTATATAAAACACTTAGAAAATATTCATGATAAAAAAGTGGTGCTTGAAAAAAACTTAGAAAAATAAAAAAATATGTATGAAGTCATATGAAATTTTATATAAAACACTTTGAAAATATTTGCGATAAAAATATGTTCTTGGAAAAACTTTAAAAAAAATTAAAAAAATAATGGAGGCATATAAAATTTTATATAAAACACTTAGAAATTTGCAATGATGCATGGGACCAGATGTTACAACATATAGTTATGTATTGCGATATCTTAAAAAAATCGCACATCAAAATTGATTATATAAATTTATCTCGCAAGACATAGTGTCACACATGATCATATATGAAATAATATGACTATATAAAAATATATAAGATCATATTAAATTATTTTTACTCGCGTTATCTTTAAAAACGCGTATTTAAAAAACGGTAAAACCAAAAAAGCACCAGCAAATACCCGAAATGTAACATAATGGCAACACTGAATTAAAATTTAACGATTTTGCAGCAAAAACAGTTGGTAGCTCTGCTTGTAAACAAGCGCCCCTTACGGAATTATTACTAACAAAAATAAATTAAAAACCTAATAAATTACTGTATATTAGTACTTTTATGAACTAAAAATAGTAAAAAAAATTAGTAAAACCAACTACCAACAAAAATTACTCATAAACAGTAAGAAATACTAATTTTAGCACTTTGAAGATACTAAAAAAACTACTGTAATACTGGTAATTGGTAACTTATTAGTAGATTTGGGTTACCAACGCACTTACTAATTTTTTTACTGTAGAATTATTTTGAGTGTAGTATAACCCGAACTAGCGTTTTGCATTATCCATCATTATCTGCAGAAGTTGCAGTCTATTATGTAAATGGATTTTTAAAGATATTTAAAAAAACATTGATTTTTACTCAATATAACTTTTTGTTGGGTTATTTTTTTGTTATAAAAAAAATTAAATAAAATAACGGATCTTGGAAACACTTTGCAAAAAATTTGGATGGATTACTGCACAAGATGAATTTTTAAAATTTTTTCAAAAAATGTCCTTTACAAAAAATAATAAATTAATAAAAATGTGAAAAACTCAATATTTTGAAGTTGTGCCCCAGCCAAACTAAGAGTCGCATTGATGTAACGGAAACTGATTTTTAGTCTCCAGAGTGTCAAAATTAAGTATGCACCTAAAAAAAAATAATCGGCAATTTTTTTTTTTACCCAAATGCGCACGAATATCACACCGTGTAACGGCACCATATACACCACAGGAAAACCCTACTGAGCGTGTCAACAGGACGGTGAAAACAATGATAGCACAATTTGCAGGCGAAAATCAGCGAACGTGGGACGAACACCTACCAGAGATTATGTTGGCGGTAAATTCTAGTGTCTCGGATTCTACGGGATACAGTCCCAGTTTTGTGGTTCAGGGAAGGGAGCCAAGACTTCCAAAGGCGCTGTACGATGAAGTCACTGTTGGTACAGGAGGCGATGTTCAGGAGCCAGAAGAAAGGGCAGAAATGATACAGGAGATTTTTAAACTGGTCAGACGTAACTTGGAGGTCGCATCACAAGATCAGAGGCGGCATTACAATCTGAGGAGAAGGGCATGGAAACCAAGGAAAGGAGACTTAGTGCTGGTAAAACAACACCATCTTTCTAATGCAGTCGACGGGTTTGCGGCGAAACTGGCTCCGAAATGTGATGGGCCTTATAAAGTTAAAAGTTTTATATCACCGGTAATTGTGGAGCTAGAGGGTGATGGTAGACGTAAAAGAAATGCGCACATTGGCGAACTAAAGGCGTTTAATGTTGAAGATGGTAGCCAAGAGTAAGGAGTCGTATTTTTCTTTGGGGGGGTTAGCATGTTATTAAAGAAGGGGGGAATGTGACGACAAGTTTGCTCGCAAACTTGTGTCACAGACAGTGTCCGTATACTTACCGTACACAGTGTACAAATACCCTGATTAATTAAATAACAATAACAACACAGTTTTAAAATAGCAGGCACACAAGCAACAGAACCCAACAGTAGAAATATTTTGTAGCAAACAAGTAGCAACAACATACAGTGGGCTTTTATTTTTGTAATAAACAAGTAAACAAGTAGCAACAAAATATAGGGACTTGTTTTTAATATTGACCGTTAGGTAAATAAAAAAGAACACACAGGAATAATATTTTGTTAGTAGTTTTCTATAAGCTTAGATTTGTATAAAAGACGCGTGTTTTAACAAAACGGTCTCATTCTTTGATCAGCAATTCTGTGTGTAAGTTCTGGTAATTTTTTTAAGGTAGACACTTTATTCGGTGGTTAGCGAACACCTTATGAAGTTAGAATTATTATAAGTAGTAGTGAACTTTCACTGGTGGTTATCGAGCACCAGAGAAAGACGTAGGAACCCAAGTATAAGTTAAGTATATGCTTCGACTGGTGGTTAGCGAGCACTAGGTCGAAGCTAGGGTAATGGTAGGATAATCCTCCGACGGTGGTTAGCGAGCACCCGAGGACACTAGTGGATCGTCAGTAGCGAGTAGTACACTTCATCCGGTGGTTACCGAACACTGGATGAAGTTAGCCATAATTTAGATTTTTAACGAGCATTCCCGAAGGTGGTTAGCGAGCACCGGAGGGAATTAGATTAAGCCGTAGTCTAGCAACTATTCCGCCGGTGGTTACCGAGCACCGGATGGAATAATTTTACCTTTTAGGAACTAAGTATCCACTTCGGCTGGTGGTTACCGAGCACCAGGCGAAGGTTAGAAAGTAGACGAACCAAGGGACACTTCACCGGGTGGTTAGCGAGCACCCGTGGAAGTCAGATTCCGAGGGGCGTGTGGTGAAAGGTAGCGTAGTATTCGTTTCAGCTTGCAGGTTCGGTTGCTGGTTAACCGAGCAGCTACCGAAGGTGTTCCGAGTGTCAGGACAAGCGAGTTCCATCAGGTTTAACACCCGAGAAGAAATTGTGGCGTAGGATTGTGCGGGAAACGTTGGCCAGTGATCACGGGTCGGATGTACGAGGGTTCACGAGTGGTTACCGAACACGAGTGGACCACTGGACAGACGATTTGTGAAGGCAACTGGGTTGGAGACTGGGAGTGGTTCCCTAGCACGACCAGTGAACAACCCCGTATAAAAATCGAAGCCCGAGCGAGGTGACCCGACCAAAGCCGAAGGTTAACGAGGGACCCGAATGGTATCCCTAGGTGATAATCTGTTCCAGTAGGATACCCAGATCAAAGAACCGACCACAAGAAGCCAAGGAGGTGGCCCAACGAGGATTTCCGAAGAGCAGCCGAAGAGGAACGAAGCAATTAATACGATATCTTTGAATGAAATATATTATTAGAATGATAAATAAAACCGAGAGTGAAATCTAAAAACCAAAACGAGCACGTGTACATTATTTTCTTGTAGCGGAACCTGGACAAAGGCTGAGTATTTTACCCTAGCAAAACAAACCAGGGAAAGACGTAGTAAATCCAAATCTAAGTTAAGTATATACTTCAACTGGATGAAGTTAGCCATAAGTTTTAGATTTAACGAGCATTCCCGAAGGTGGTTAGCGAGCACCGGAGGGGATTAGATTAATCCGTAGTCTAGAAACTACTTATTCCACCCGGTGGTTACCGAGCACCGGATGGAATAATCTTACCTTTGCAGGAACTAAGTATCCACTCCGGCTGGTGGTTACCGAGCACCAGGCGAAGGTTAGAAAGTAGACGAACCAAGAAACACTTCACCGGGTGGTTAGCGAGCACCCGTGGAAGTCAGATTCCGAGGAACGTGTGGTGAAAGGTAGCGTAGTATTCGTTTCAGCTTTCAGGTTCGGCAGCTGGTTAACCGAGCAGCTATCGAAGGTGCTCCGAGTGTCAGGACAAGCGAGTTCCATCAGGTTTAGCACCCGAGAAGAAATTGTGTCGTAGAATTGTGCGGGAAAACGTTGGCCAGTGATCACGGGTCGGATGTACGAGGGTTCACGAGTGGTTACCGAACACGAGTGGACCACTGGACAGATGATTTGTGAACGCAACTGGGTTGGAGACTGGGAGTGGTTTCCTAGCACGACCAGTGAACAACCCCGTATAAAAATCGAAGCACGAGCGAGGTGACCCGACAAAAGCCGAAGGTTAACGAATGTAACGAGGGACCCGAATGGTATCCCTAGATGATAATCTGTTCCAGCAGGATACCCAGATCAAAGAACCGGCCACAGGAAGCCAAGGAAGTAGACCAACAAGGATTGCCGAAGAGGAGCCGAAGTGAAACGAAGCAATTAATACGATATCTTTGAATGAAATATATTATTAGAATGATAAATAAAACGGAGAGTGAAATCTAAAAACCAAAACGAGCACGTGTACATTATTTTCTTCTAGCGGAACCTGGACAAAGGCTGAGTATTTTACCCTAGCAAAACAAGTCGTTACAAGTGTCAATAAATTGGGAAAATCTAAAAAAAAAAAATATTCAAAGTGTCCGATTTGACATGGAATGCCCCATATATAAATTATAACATGTAGATAACATTTGCTTTGATTGTCGTAAGTTTTAATTTAGTTAAATTAGTTTAGTTTCAATTAGTTTTGAAAAAACCTATGGTTTGTCTGATATTTCTGCAAATTTTTGAAAAAAAAGGTGTCTGCGTGATGCACACAGTACCAAAGGGATAACTGGAATTTTCAACTTTCATTTTATTAAAACTAACAAAAAAGGAGTGTAGTCCAGAACACATACCTTATTTATGGACAAAACTGTATTCAACTACTGATTTTTGTTAGTTTTATAGACACAAGTTCAACTATGTCCCGCACGTGACAAAAAGTAAAAATAAAATTTTATAAAAATTCGTTTTTTTTTTAATTTTTTGGTCACAGATGCTGATTTTTAAATATAAAAATTTTTATTCAACAAAATTTGCCTCAAAAGTTAGAAGATGATGAGTATGTTATATAAAAAATACTAGCTGTTTTGCGCCCGGCGTTGCCCGGGTTAAAAAATATTATACAATGAATTCGTTTTTTTATTAGCGAGTTTATCTACTGCTTCATGACTTTTCACTGGTGAACACTTTTTTTGATTTCGCTTAGAGCCGGGTTTGGAACAGTTGCCTTTTAGGGTCAATATTAACACAACAACATATTTTATATTTTTTTTACTTGAAAATCGGGAAGCTCCGAACAAAGTGAAAAAATTTTTAATTTTTTACTGAAAATATATTTAAATATTAGGAAGTTAAGACGATGACCTTTTTATTTATGTTTTGTTTTTGTCTAACGCTTTGTATTTTTTTCACGTTAAAACGTAGAGAAATTCTATTTCGAATAAAATTTAGTACTTGTGAAAATTTTAACAACATCGGGTTCGAGTTTCATTAGTTTGATTACGGACAGGCAGAAAAAACTTTCAGTACATTGCAAAAGGTGTGCATCTCTTTGTACAATCGCCCGTTGATACAGACTAAATTTCCCTCCACGTTTAGTACTATATGTGGATAAAGTTTTGTTCAAATAGGTTTAGTCCTTTACCTGTAATTAAGAAAAAACTTTCAGTATAGTAAAAAGGAGCGAATCAATTGAAGCCACTTTGTCCAAACGCACTCTATTTAAATCTATAGTTCCCGTCTTGGTTAGAACTATCTGTGGTTTAAGTTTCATTTGAATCGGTTCTGCCGTTTATGATAGATTGCAGCACAGGCAGAAATAGCGTTCAATAAAAGAAAAAGGGTCGTGCTATTTTACGCCCTTTTGACGGAGTGAAATTTTTCGCCCCTTTGCCCAAACGCGCTTTATTGTAATCTATAGTTACCGCCATGTTTAGTATTATCTGTAGTTAAATTTTTATTAAAATCGGTTCAGGCGTTTATGGTTGATTACGGAACAGGCATAAAAGACTGTCAATGTATCACAAAGGGGTGTGGCATTTTACGCCCCTTTTTTCGATCACACTTTATTTTGACGCATAGTTTTTGCCTCGATAAATACTATCTGAGGTAAAAATTTTATGAAATTCCGTTCAGCTCTTTGAGCGTGATTGCGGAAAGGCAGAAATAACTTTCAATGTAATACAAAGGGGCTTGGCATTTTACGCCCCTTTTTTCGATCGCCCTCTATTTTAGCTTATAGTTACCGCCTCGGATGATACTATTTGTGGTAAAAATTTCATTAAAATCGGTTCAGCCGTTTATGCGTTATTACCGAAAATGCAGAATAACGTTCCATAAAATAAAAAGGGGCGTGGCATTTTACGCCCCTTTGTCCGATCGCTCGTTTTGATAGCCTATAATTCCCGCCTCGGTTAGTACTATCTGTGGTGAAAGTTTCATGAAAATCGGTTCAGCCGTTCTCCCCTGATTGCGGAACATACAGAAAGAAAGACAAACCAACACTCAGATTTATAATATTAATAACTAGTCGAATAGCCTGTCCCTGCCAGGCGGAACACCAAATCACTTTTCTCAATAGTTCTAATATTTTACAAAACTTTATAAAAAATTATGTTTGTGCTTCAACAATTTAATATTGCTAGATTGAGTTACATCAATATATTTCCCAAACTGTAAAAAAATTTAATGAGTATAAAAGGTTTTATTGATAAAATTTTAGAACTAAATTTAGCACGCCCATTTCGTCTCTGCGTCCATAAACCAGATATCAAAAATCCATCGTGTGGATCTCTCCCATGGTCACTCCTATATACATGGCAATTTTATCTTTCTTTTTTATCATGAAGGGTTTTAAAATTAGCTAAAATGTTACAAACACAATTTTTCCACTTAAATTTTTCCTTATAATTCTCCGTACACAGTTTAAATATTAAATCTGACTTCATAAGGATATGATCCATTGTCAATACTTTATGCTTCACAATTTTCAGCTTCCTTAGTCATTAGGGGTTTCAGAAATAGTTTAAATATTTAAAAACTAAATTTAGCCGTCTTCCGCCACTCCCCCTGACTTAAAGGCCGAAAATCCGGCTACGTTACAGATTATATATACAAACTGAACAAAATTCACAACGGAATTTTTGTATTTCCGCCCTTTCACTGGATATCCAGGTCAGAGTTGATCTTTGGCATTGTCCGTACCATATGTATTCTAATTTTCATCTTTCAAGGTCATAAGGTGTCTTCAAAATTAGGAAAGATGTAAAAACATAATTTTTCCGCGCCCATTTCTTCTCTTAATTCTCCGTCCCTACACAGAGAGAACAGTTTAGTTGTGCCAGCCGAATTTAGAGCCAACTGCATAGTTTAATAACAGCAACCGAAATTTTCGGTTGCCATAACCAAAATTTGTTTTGAAAATTTAACTTCTGTTGGTCCAAATAAATTTCGGTAATCGCAGCTGAAAATTTCAGTTCTTGTAATTAAACCATGGCTCTTAATTCGGCTGGCACAATTAAACTGTTTTTTCGGTGTATTCCAAAATTTTTAAATCTGACTACTTTATGATAAGCTCCATCGTTAGTACTATACTCGTATCCACGCCCCTTTTCCCTCTCAATTCTCCGTCCACAGTCCAAAAATTTTAAGTCTGACTACTTAAGGATATGTTCCAGTGTCAGGACAATATGCTTGCAATTTTCGGCTGCGTAGGTCATTAGGGCTTTAAAGTTAGTCAAATAAAAAAAAAAAAAACACAATATTGCCTTGCCCCTTTTTCCTCTCAACTCTCCATCTACATTCCAAAAATATTAAATCGGACTACTTTAGAATATACTTCATAGTTAGGACTACATGTTAGGGATTTTCAGCTTCCGTATTCATTGGGGCGGAGCTTAAAAATACTCTAAAATGTTAAAAAAAAAAAATAATTTTGCCAAGTCCCCTTTTTCTCGAAATTCGCCGCCCACAGGCAAAACATCCGACTTCGTAAGAATCCGTCCCTGGTGTTTTATTATATACATGCCAATTTTAAGCTTTTAAGTCCACCAATGAGATTCAAAAGGCGCTGAATACACAAAAAATAAGTGAAACACAAAAAAATAAAATATATATTCAGAAAATAGATGCAAATAAATTTACCACGCCCTTTGCCTTTCTTATTCTCCACACATACACTGGATATCAAAAATCCAGGCTCGTGTTGATCTTCCACATGAAACCTTCTATATACATGCCAATTCTGTGCATTTTCCGCTTCCTTTAGGGACTTCAAAAGAAGTTAAAATGTTAAAAATCTCAATTTTGTCACTCCTCATTTTCCTTTCAATTCTCCGCCCACAGTCCAAAAATTTAAAATTTTACTACTTCAGGATATGCTTTATCAATAGGACTATATGCTAGAAAATTTTCAGCTTCCTAAGTCATTAGAGGAATTTAAAATAAGCAAAAATGCCAATTTTCAACTTCATAGATCATTGGGGGTCTTCAAATTAAATATTAAAAAACACAATTTTGCCACGCCCTATTTTTCTCTTAATTCTCCTTCCACAGTTTAAAAAATTTAAATCCGATTACTTCAGGATATGCCTCATTGTTAGAACTAAATGCTATGCAATTTTCCGCTTCCTAAGTCATTTGGGGGCTTCAAAAGATGTCAAAATTTAAAAAAATCTCAATTTTGCCACGCCACTTTTCCCTTAATTCTCCGCCCACATTGCGAAAATTTTGAATCTGACTACTTGGGGATATGCGCCATCGTTAGGACTATATTCTAGGAAATTTTCAGCTTCCTAAGTCATTTGGGGGCTTCAAAGAAGTAAAAATGTTACAGAAATCTAAATTTTGCTACTCCACTTTTCCCCTCAATTCTCCGCCCACATTGCGAAAATTTTAAATCCGACTACTTGGGGATATGCGGCATCGTTAGGACTATATTCTAGGAAATTTTCAGATTCCTAAGTCATTTGGGGGCTTTAAATTAAGCAAAAACGTCAAAAAATTGCATTTTGCCACTCCCACTTTCCCGCTTATTTCTCCGCCCACAGGCAAAAAATCGAAAATCCGGCTACGTTAGGATCTGCCCCAGGTGTTTTACTATAAGCATGCCAATTTTCAGCTTTGTAGCTCATCAGTGGGCTTCAAAAAGCTCTGGATAGACAAAAAAAGAGGAACACACAAATAGGGAAATTATATATATAGATAGGGATAATAGGGATTAAAAACAAATTTTGGTCCAAAAATACTGATCAGCTTTTATCAAAAAATATCCCAAAAAACTTTACTATACGAGTACAATGGCCTTATCGAATTTTTCTTTTTTGAGCTTAAAGGGGCCCAGAAAGTTTCTATTGGGAGTCAAAATGACTCCATAAAAATTTCGTGAAAATCAATAATTTTCTTATGCTCCCGCATCGCTGTTGAAGTATGGATTTTTTGGAAATTTTAACTATATCCGCGATGTGGGTGCCCATTTATTTTTTATTTTTATGAGACTTAGGCGTATGGAGTTCCAGCAGAAGGTTTTCCACCATAGCACAGAATTCGCTAATGAAGTTACGATTTCGCGATTTTTTATTACTTAAAAGTCCCATAATTCGCGAAAAAAAATATTTTAGTAATATTATCTTATCTAGACAGGGGAGACCTATTTTTCCAAATAGATAATACCAACAAAAACAGCTTGGTTGCCTAAAAATAAGATGAAATACATAATTTTTGGGGATTTTACTTGAACCGCGTTGCGGGAGGGTAAGGAAATTTTTGACTTTTACGAAAATTTGATGGAGTCATTTTCACACCCAATAGAAATATTTTGGACCCCTTTCAGATCAAACAAAAAGTAAAAGTAAAAATAATAGTGCTCAAAATTAATTTGAGTAGAAATCCCGAATCCCGGGATTTTTCGGGATTGACAAATCCCGAATCCCGGGATTTTTTTTGCAAAATTTGTAATTAAAATTTACTTTTTCTTCTGTACTTAACGAATAATAAAATTAATAACAAAAATTTCAAATTTTTTTTAACAATATGTATGATATATGATTCACTTTGTTCTACGTATTTACCAGGGAAATAATCCAACCTTTATGAACAGATTTGCCTGAAACTTAGGATATAAGTATATAAAAGAGACAATTCTAAGGTTGGAGTATCTCGGCTTATCGGCCATGTCGGGGACTTTGTGGTTCAAAAGAGGGAAAAAATGGCGAAAAAATATTTTCTTGGATTTTTGAGTAATTTTTTCTTAAGAAACAATGTGCGGTTTTTAATACCTATCTAATAGTGGTATAACCTTGTCCAAATTCGTCTTCGTTAAATACGTTTTTTTTCACAAAATATTTAAATTTTGGGAGTATTTATGTGAAGACATATACCTACAATATCCATATGAACATGAAATAATCTTTATTAAATTGAAGTCTACACGTATTTTTTCCCCTATACGATATTTATGTTAATTCGGAAGCTACCGGAATTTTTCCGAAGGTTCACATTGTTTCATAAGGTGGCAACAAAATTTTTAAACACGATAATCCAAGACATCCCAACCATAAAATCGTCTTTTTTACATATATTTTAAGATTCAGTCTAATCTATTCATAAATATTGGAGTACTTCCCGTTTTAGTATGAAAATGTATGACATACAACAATTGTATTTTCAATTAAAAATAATAACTTCACATACAAAAAATGTCGTATGCACATTAGAGTGGCACTTAAAAATAAAATTTTCGAATTTCAAAATGCGCGGGTCGGAATATTGTGTAATTGCGTCTAAAAATGATTGTGTAAAAATTTCAGGAAAATCGAACAACTTTAACCCGTGCCGCTTTGAGGTCAAAGTTTCGGGTTTTTGGGGAAAAAGGACGATGATTAGAAAAAAAAAAAAAAAAAAATGGTTTTATGAAATTAACTAAAATAAATTTTTTTATTTAGCTTTTACTCAAAACTACTTGGAAAAAATTATGCCAACTTTGTATGAAATCTTTAACCCGTTCAAAATTTTAAGCTAAAAATTACCATGAATTTAGGGGGGTACTTCAAATGAGTATTTTCGATTTTTTAAAAATTTTATTAAACAAAATTTTTAAATTCAACATTTCTATACAAGTCACTTATAAAAAACATCCTAAAGATTAAATATTAAAAAAATTGGGGATATACACCGACTCAATTTTTTTTTGGAGCCGTTTGATTGTTGTGGATTTCAAGGAAATTAGAATTTTGTGTAATTTTTTTTTTATGAAAATCGATTTTCGAATAAACTGACCAAATTTAAATTTTTTGTTGCTTCTTTTAATCAAATTAATTCAGTTAAGAACTATTAGCTTTATTAGACATCGTTAACCCATATTGTAAGGGGGCAAATGTGACCCAAGCAGCAAATTTAAAGTTTGTTTCTAGAATTTTAAGAATTTTATTGTTTCAAAATCATTTTGGTGGTCTATTACATACTAATTTATAGTGTCCGACCGAATATTTGGCTTCGGCATTGGCCAAAGAGAAGCACTCGGCAAGTTTTCGGCTTCGGCTACATTTTTGGACAAATATGGCCTTATACCGAATAATTATATAAAACTTGTACGAACGTGTTAAAAAATGTTTTTGTGGAAAAAACAAACACTAAAAAAAAGTCTTGCACTCAAAAAAAAATTTTTACTCAAAACAGGTTTCACACTCGAAAAAATGTGCACTCAAAAAAAATTATTTTTACAAAAATTACAAAAAAAAAACATTTATGGATTCGGTCAAAATATATTTAAATAGTAAACACAAATAAAAAAGTTAAATTTGACCGAATCCATATTTTTTCACTACTCGTAACACCTTACACTGATAGAAAAACGCTTCATATCACTAATGAATGGAATTCATTAACGTTGTTCCATTGCAACAATGAAATTTTTCATATGCTGAATGAAATTTCATACATATTTTGCAAGATATTCATTAATTTTGATTCATTAGATTTCGTAGTTTCATTAAAAAATTTCATTAAGTTTGTTTACAAAATGTTCGGTTTTTTGACACTTGTCGTGTTAGTTTACGCGCGCAAAAAACAGCTGATCAGAGCGTGATTTATTCTAAGAATTTTTTTACGAAATTTAAAATGAAATATTGTTGATTAATTTTAAGTATTTATTAAACTCACGTTGTTCTAAATTATTTCGGGGTTTTACTTATGTAGTAAAAGTAAACGTTATAGTAAAATTGTGTGAGAAAACTGAGTGAAATTTATAGATAAAATAAAAAATATGTGAAAGTGTTTTTTTAACTTGGTTAATTTGTGATTTTTCCGATTTTTTACGATATTTTAAATAAAAACTAAATTATTAATTAACAAATTTTTTTGATGTTTTATATTAGTTCGTGGTTTTAAATATGTATTACAATTTAAGGTTGCAGTAAAATTTTGTGCGAGAAAACTAACAAGGGAAGTATCTCAACCCTTATGAACCGATTTGCATGAAACGTAAAATATATATAAAAGAGACAATTCTAAGGTTGGGGTGTCTCGGCTTATCGGCCATATCGGGGATTTAGGGGTTCAAAACATGGGTCAAAAAATGGTGAAAAAATCGTTTTTTGGATTTTTCAGCCATTTCTTTCTAAGAAACTATGTGATGTTTACATATGAGAAGAAAGGTTTTTTTAATGCCTATTCAACGGTGGCATAACCTTGTAAAAGTTTGGCTTCGTTAAATACTTTTTCATGAAAATGTGAAAATTTTGGGGGGTATTTATATAAAGACATAGAGCTACGATGTCCATATGAATACGAAATAATCTTTATTAAATTTAAGTCGACACGTATTTTTTCTCTAGAGGATATTCCTGTTAGTTCGTGAGTTATTGAAATTTTCCCGGAGGTCCATATGGTTTCATAAGGGGACAACGAAATTTTGAAACACTGATATGGCCGAAAAGCCGAGACACCCCAACCTTAAAATCGTCTCATTTATATATATTTTAAGTTTCAGGCAAATCGGTTCATAAGGGTTGAGATACTTCCCTTGTAAGTGAAAACAATTTTTTATTATTTTTAATTCTATAAAAAGATCTTTACAATTTCATACATATACTTCATTTTAAAAATAAAAGTAACATTTATTCAATAAAAGTATTTCATTTCAAAAATAAAAAGTAGGGTTTATTCAATGAAAGTATTTCATAAGAATTAAATACTTTTTTCATTAAAGTAATGAAACATTTTCATAAAATACAATTTATATTTTGTATGAACAATTTTCATTAATTTAATGAAACTTGTTCTTGCAGTTACATTTTATGATACCCAATTCATTAATTCAATGCAACCCTACATAGGTTCCTTTTTAACGTCATTTTTCATAACATTAATGTAGATTTTCATTATTGTCATGTACAAATTTCTATCAGTGTATATATTATCTTCTGGTATGCTATATTATTTCATTTCTCGTAAGCTATAAAATATCATATATTTTACACCTTACTCGTATTCTTCGTTATACATTTATGACTTATTTTATACCTTACTGGTATTCTTTGTGATAATGTGGATGCATTACTTTGAGTCTCATCGCCTGTTAAAATCATCAATGCTGCAATGTATAAAATAAGAGATCCTATACCTTATTTTATACCTTATTTGGTAATCTAAGTTTTGCTGGGAACGTGAGTTTAATAAATACTTATAATTAATCAACAACATTTCATTTTAAATTTCGTAAAAAAATTCTTAGAAAAAATCACGCTCTGATCAGCTGTTTTTTGCGCGCGTAAACTAAACAGAAAATTTTGTAAACAAAACTTAATGAAATTTTTTAATGAAATTACGAAATCTAATGAATCAGAATTAATGAATATCTTGCACAATATGTATGAAATTTCATTCAGCATATGAAAAATTTCGTTGTTGCAATGAATCAACGTTAATGAATTCCATTCATTAGTGATATGAAGCGTTTTTCTATCAGTGCATGAACAACAATATGCATATGGTTTTCGGGTCTTCGGCGGTCTACGAGTTAAGGACTATAAAAATGCCTTTAGAAGAGTAATAGGCATTTGAAAATTCCTAAAGTAGTTTTTCCTTACGTTAAATAAATTCTTTCTTAAACTGATGAAGATATGGATTCAAATGAAGTCAATGAAATTCATACAATACAGATTACTTTTTTCTTAAATTAAAACAAAAATTGATTAAATTAAAGAAAATGCGTTTTAGAATTAAAGAATAGTACTTATTTGATTTAAGGTTTTGAAAATGTCTATACTTTTTTAAGTAAGTTCCGTACATATTTATTGTTTTTTGCATACAATTTTTTTTTTTTTTATTTTAAATAAAACAAAAATTTTAAATAAACCCTTTTTTTCTTGAATGCAATCAATTCGCCATAAATGTAAAAAATATTTAACTTAATTTAACAAAACAAATTAAGGAAAACTCTTGTGCTTTTTTAAGTATTTGCATGTACTTTCTTCAAGTTTATTTTCTTTGTTTTAAGTAAAACCACTTATATTAAGTTATATTGAAATAAATAAAAAATGTTTACTTAAATTAATTACAGTGTTTACTTAATTTCAGTATAGTTATTTTTTTCAGTGTATCTCGGTAAATACAGTAGTTGAGGTTGAGATCACCTTCTAATATACCAAATATACCAAATGTTTCATTTATTTAACAAAAATACAAAAAAACATGTTAAATAAGGAGTTCGATCGCGACCGTGATGAGTAACAGACGCATTACGGAGATCAAAATCGTTTATTGGTGTTTTGCTAAAAATAAGCAATCGGTTGTCGTAAACCTTTTTTTCATAAAATTAAGTTGTTATATTTTTTTAATTTGTTGTTTAAATTGCAATAAATATAAAAATAGTATAAAAAATAAAAAAAAAAAACTTTGTGTAATGAGTGAGCTTAGTGCTCAAAACTCAGAAAACAATAACAATGTAAACACAATTATCAAAAATAATAATAACAATAATGTTAGAAAAAGAAAAAACGAAAATATGGAATTACCACCAGTGACTAAACAATATAAAAACAATTACTACGCAGTGCTGGACACTGACAATGACACTCAATGTGATAAGACTCTTGTAAAAAAATTTGCAGATCATGTGAAAACAAATAAAGAAAAAATACAAAAACCAAATGCAGCTAATGCTGCAATTAATGAAACACAAACAATTAATAACAATACATCATCTTCATCATCATCAATAAATACCATAAATACAGTGGTTAATAATGAACAAAATAAAAACAAAAAAGTTCCTCCTATAAACATTATTGATATAGAAACTAAAGATTTAATTGAATTTATCAAGGATGGTTTAAAAATTAAAGACTTTAAAATTAAAGAATTTAGAAACAAAAAATCTTTATTTATGAATTCACTTGAGGATTTTTTAAGAGTTAAAGCTCATTTGTTAAAAGCAGAAACTAGGTTCTTTACTTTTACACCAAAAGGAATGAAATCTAAAACTTATTTACTAAAAGGCTTGGATGCTAGCATAAAAGCTGAAGACATATTAAATGAATTACGACAATATGAAAATGATGACTTAAAATTCTTAAAAGTAAGCCAATTTTCCACTAAATACTCTACCAAACAAGGTTATAGTTTACCAATGTTTCTGGTACAAATAACACCAGGGAGTAATGTTAATCACTTAAAAAACATTAAAGCCCTTTTCTATCGGGTTGTAAGATGGGAGCAAGTAAAACGTCCGGAAATACCTCAGTGCCGTAACTGCCAAGGCTTTTTTCACAGTGCTGCAAACTGTTATCTTCCACTGAAATGTGTTAAATGCAATTTCAGTCATGAAAGGGGAAAATGCACCATAACAAATGTTGAGGAAAACGAAACAGAAAAGCTGTATTGCGTTCTTTGCAATAAATTTGGTCACCCAGCATCGTACAAAGGTTGCGAAAAATATAAACAACTTCAACAAAAACTTAGATCTAAGAAAAAAACTATATTAGAAAACAAAAATAATAATTTAAATTCATTTTATAACCCAGAAACTAGCTTTGCTAATGTTCTTAAAGGAAATAACTTAAATTTGAATACTAACAATGATATGTCTAATAACTCCTTCATTCTAGAATTAAAAAATATGATGATAAATCTTAATAATCAAATGGCGAATCTACATAAGCAATTAAATTTACAAGCATCTCGTATAGATGCTATTTTTTCCATGGTTAATGTGTGAAAATGGATGATAATCACATAAACTCCATAACAAAAAATCTTAAAATAATACATATTAATGTTAATTCATTAATATTAACAAGTAGAAGGTATGACCTTCAACAATTTTTAAATAAGAACAATCCAGATATTGTTCTTTTAAATGAAACAAAACTTAACCCGAGGCATAAACTTAATTTTAATAACTATGAAACTATTAGAAAAGATAGAAATGGTGGAATTAGAGGAGGAGGAACAGCTATTTTAATTAAAAACAATCTTAAATATAACATATATTCAAATAATGCAATTAATTCGTTAAAAACATTGGAAACTTGTATAATTCAAATTCCAATGATGGAAAATAAAATGATGTATATTATAGCTGCCTATTACCCTTCGGGTAACAATGATTCAAACTTTAAATCTGACATACATAATCTTTTTAGTTCCTTAGAACTACAAAATATTAACAAATATTTCATTTTAGCAGGAGATTTAAATGGTAGGCATTCAGACTGGGGTAACCCATCTGATAATCCAAAAGGTAATAAACTTAAAGAATGGTTGCTAGAAAACGAAATTAATTTTAGATGTAGACTATATGCTTCTACCTTACCTTCTTACCCTAGAACGGGTTCATACTTAGACATATGTATTGCTGACTGTAGACTGCATATTCTTACGGAAAACAACACTCTAAATTGTCTCAAAACTTTAGATTACGACAGTGATCATCAAGCTATACAAATTTGCGCTTATATGAGTAATGAGAAAGAGCTTTTCAATTTTATGAAAGAAATTCAAACTTCAAAATATAACTATAAAAAAACCAACTGGAAAAAATTTAAAAATAAAATTGAACAAAAACTTAATAATGATACACAAATACCAAAAAATCGGAATCTCTCAAATTATGAAATAGACTCTCATATTGATAACCTAAATGATATTATTATAGAGACAATACAATATGTAACACCTAAATATCGGAATGTCGATTCTTTTCTCAAAATAAACAGTCCAATCATTAAAAAACTACACTTAGAAAAAAGTAAAACTCTTACAATAATTAAAAAACATAATAGATTGGAGCTTACTTTAACAGAATCCACACTTAATACACTCAAAACTAAACTAAAATTAATCAAAAAACTGTTACAGGACAACATCACAAACGTTTTAAACAAATATGTACAAGAAAAGTTAACTAAAATAGACCCAAAGAATCCAAAACATCTGTTTGAGGAAATTAAAAAACAATTTAAAAGGTTTAAACCTCTAGTCCTTCAAAACATAAAAATTTCACAAAACTTTGAAAATTTACTTAATAATTCAGCAATAGACCCAAATAGTTTAGAAAAAGATAGTTTAAATAACTTCATAATACGAGATCAAAATCAAATGTTAGATGCAATAGGATCATTTTTAGAGTCAGTGCACTCTTACAAACATATAAATTACAATAATAATGTACATTTACAAGTCAATGAATCGTTTAATAAATTCTTGGAAACTAAAACCAATTTTGAAAATAATCAATCCACTATAATGCAATTTAGTGCTGAAAAAAGTTCTGACAACTTAAATGTTATTCAAGCTGATGACTACTTCATAACGAGAGAAAGAATATTATATATATTCTCTAGTTTGAAAGGTAAATTATCTTCAGGAATAGATACAATTCCAAATATAGTTTTGAAAAATATACCAGAAATTTTGATTTTTGAATATTGTGGTCTTTTTAACAACATGTTAAACAATTCATATTTTCCAAAAAAATGGAAAAATGCTAAAGTTGTCCTTTTGGCAAAAAAACATAAAGATACAAGCAATCCACAAAATCTTCGTGCTATAAGTCTTCTTCCAAACATCAGTAAAGTCTTTGAAATGAGTATTAATAACAATATAAACAAATTTTGTAATGATAGAGACCTAATAAACGAAAAACAATTTGGGTTTAAATATAAGCACTCCACTACAAACGCGATACATCTACTAACATCCAATATAAATTGGAATTGGAACAAGAAACTTTGTACAGGTGCTTGTTTAATAGATATGGAAAAGGCCTTCGACAGCATATGGATACCTGGTTTGATTTTTAAATTATTTAAATTTAAGTTTCCACTACATCAAATAATTCTTATATATAATATGATCAATGATAAATCCTTTATGGTTTTCCATCAGAACTATAAAAGTAATAAAACCTTTAAAATTATTAATGGATTGCAGCAAGGTACTGTAAACTCCCCCATTCTATTCAATATTTTTATTCTGGATCTGCTCAGCAAAATAGACAACGTTATTGCATTTGCAGATGATATTGTTATATACCATGCTGACAGTACAATTGAAAAAATAAATACAAATCTACAAGAATCATTTAATATCGTAGAACAGTTCTCTATAGATTGGAATATGAAAATAAACACACACAAATGTGAAACTATTTTATTCAGACCGCCTGTCGATAAATGCAATAACAATGTTAAAAGAAACTGGAAAACCTTTGGAATCAGATCAAATTTAAATAATACCAATATACCAAACAAGCAAGTTGTCAAATACTTAGGCATTCACTTGGACAAATTTTTATACTTCAATGACCATGTTAACAATGTACTAATAAAAGCAAAAAATGCGTTTTTCATATATAAATCCTTATTTTACTCAAAATACATAAAGACTAGAGTAAAAATTATAATGTATAAATCTCTCATTAGACCAATCCTCACATATGGATGTCCGATTTGGTTTAATATCTCACCGTCCTATATGGAAAAAATACGTGTATTCGAAAGAAAATGTTTAAGGGCTTGTACGTCATTGTTTAGGTCACCACAAAGTAACTATGTTAAATATGTATCAAATAGAAAGCTATATAATACATCAAATATAATAAGGATAGACAACTTTATCATTAACTTAATTAGGAATAATATTCTGAGATGCACATCGTGTATTGAAAATAATTTAATAATGGCACCGTATTATACTGGTGATATTTATATATTAAATACCTTACAAAAAGGCTTCGTCCCACCTGAGGCCTTTTTATTTTTAGATAAGTCAAATATTACACAAAATGAAAATGGCATTCCGGTTTTCTACCATAACTTTAGAAGGGCCAACGTTAAAGCAGTCAATTGCAATTCTTTAGAAAATAACAACAGATATGATACAAGTATAGCTGACATAGAGCTTCGCATATTGCAAAGCACAAAGACCAAAAAATTTTGGTGGTTAAATGGATAATAAATTTATAATCCCTTTTTTTAACCTTTAGACT
Organism: Pegoplata infirma; assembly: GCA_963921195.1. Taxonomy (NCBI): domain Eukaryota; kingdom Metazoa; phylum Arthropoda; class Insecta; order Diptera; family Anthomyiidae; genus Pegoplata; species Pegoplata infirma. The sequence continues at coordinate 143,705,986 of OY992538.1, forward strand.
TTAGTTTTATCTTTTCGCCATTAAATAAGTAATGTTTTTATATAATTTTCATTACAAAATAATATAATTTCTGCAATTGTAAAAGCAAACCAAAAATATATAAAAATTGTAAACCAAATCTATTATATTAAAAATACTCGAGAGCTCGTTCTGGGACTTTGTATATATGTAAATAGAAATATTATAACTAGTGTTTATTATAGTTTTTAAGTTTTTCAAATGTTGTAAATAAATAAACGATTAAAAAAAAAAAAAAAAAAAAACATGTTAAATAAGTGTATTTTTTCTGAGATTAGTTCAGTTCTTCAAGGGGGACTTTTTTCCCCCTGGACCGATTTTGCCCATTCACGAACTTAACATGAGACATATTTGTGCCAAACTTCAGGAGTCTAGATGTTTTATTTTGGACTGCATCGTGTTATCTACAGACAGACGGACAGACGCATATTCATAGAATGTCTTAGAATCAAGGTTGGCAATCGAAACGAATATCGATATCGGTATTGGTATCGTTTTTATTTTATTTCGGTATCGATTACGGTATTTGAGTGGAATCGGTTACGCACAGAAAAAAATATGGAGAAAACAAATTTGAGTAATCACTTGTTTAAATTTAAAAACAAAAATTGAGCAATTTTTTAATTGACGCAATTAAAAATTTACTTAAAAATTTTAAAAACAATTTAAGTAAATAATTTAATAAAAATTTAATAGTTTTTTTAATTTTTTTTAAACTCTCATAGTTTTTTGAATTCTCGTTTAGTTTATAGTTTTTTGTGTATGTATATTAGGGTGGTTTTTTATTTTATTTTTTTTTTTGAATTTCGAGGAGCGCGCAGCCGATTTTTGTGACATTTGATGTTAAAATAATTGTGTAAAAATTTGAGCTAAATCGGATAAAATTAACCCGAGGCGCAAGAAGGTCAAAGTTTCGAGAAAAAGCCAAAATGGCCAAATTTTGAAAAAACTTAAAAAAATGTAAATTTTGTTGAAATAAAAAAAACAAAATATTTTTTATTTAACTTTCTTGCAATAATACTCAGAAAAAATTATCTTTACTTTTTATGACGGCAGTATCACTTTCAAACATGAAATACAAAAATTACCATGCATTTTGGGGGGTACCTGAAATGAGTGTTTTCGATTTATTGAAAATTTTATTAAACAAAAAAATTAAATCTTAGTATTCTATAGCAATGGATTATTAAATACATCCTAAGGCTTAAATATTAAAAAAATTGGGGATATCCATCGACTCAATTTTTTTTTTGAGTCATTTGACTCCTTGAAATCCGCAAAACTCAAATGACTCCAAAAAAAAATTGAGTCGATGGATATTCCCAATTTTTTAAATATTTAAGCCTTAGGATGTATTTAATAATCCATTGCTATAGTATAGTAAGATTTAATTTTTTTGTTTAATAAAATTTTCAAAAAATCGAAAACACTCATTTCAGGTACCCCCCAAAATGCATAATAATTTTTGTATTTCATGTTTGAAAGTGTTACTGCCGTCATAAAAAGTAAAGATAATTTTTTTTGAGTATTATTGCAAGAAAGTTAAATAAAAAATATTTTGTTTTTTTTTATTTCAACAAAATTTACATTTTTTTAAGTTTTTACAAATTTGGCCATTTTGGCTTTTTCTCAAAACTTTGACCTTCTTGCGCCTCGGGTTAATTTTATCCGATTTAGCTCAAATTTTTACACAATTATTTTAACATCAAATGTCACAAAAATCCGCTGCGCGCTCCTCGAAATTCCAAAAAAAATAAAATAAAAAACCACCCTAATGTGCATATGTGCTCATATATGTTTCATATATGTCTGTCCACATGTCGCCAATTTTCGTATATGCTCATATATTAAATATATATGTTCATATATGTAATCATATGTGAAATATATATGATTCACATTTTAACATTTTCACTGGGTGCTGATGTATGAATACACATATGCAAACATCTGCACACATCTGCACATACTGGGACTTATAAAATTTTCAAAAAAAAAAAATCCAAAAGCATTTGCACTGAAGTTTTGAACTGAAATTTTTTACTCCAAAACGCAAAAAAATGCCAAAAAAAAACTTTAAAAATTTTACAAAAAAATGTTCACATATGTACACATTTGTACATATATGACATGCACTTTCACATATGTCCAGATATATATATATATATCTGTTCCTTTAAACTCCTACAAGGAGCATAGGGTCCAGATATATGATGTTTGAATTTTTCTCAGCCCGGTGAAAAATGTTCATATATGCACATACATTTTTCATATGTGATCACATATGAAAAATATGTGAACATATATGCTCCATATGAATACATATATGAAGCAATATTTCTTGATTTTTTTTCATATATGCTGATGTATGAATACTAAGGGTGTTCTTATTTTTTTATTTTGGATTTTTGTGTTGCACTGGGCAGAATTTTGTTCCTTTGTAGTAAAAACTTAATAATAAAAAATTTGAAGGTAATCCGATAACTTTAAGTGGACGCGGAAACGACCTGAAGTTTGAATAACGAATTACAAGGGGAAAAAATGACTTTTTACTCATTTTCTCAATTTTTTCGATATTTAAAATTAAGTTTGAATTCAAATGGTTACAGAATTGTGATGTGGAGTACATTACCTTTGTAATAAGGCAATAAAAACTAAAATCGGTTAAAAATCAGCCAAGTTATTACAACTGCCCCAGGCAACTAACGTGAGGCAGACCACTTGATCAAAGATTTCGAGTTCAATTTTTGAAATTGATTGAAATTATCTACTATAGAAACATTTATTTATTCTTTACTTGCCAATGTGCTAAGGTGATAAATATTTTTCATATTGTGTTATGCTAACTTGTTTTTAATTAATGGTAAAAAGGTCTAAATTTTTCAGACCTGTTTTCAAATCTCCAATTTTAAATTTAAATTTTTTTAGGCATATAAAACTTAAAAAATCGACCATTGGACCATAGGATTTTGTTAAGCACATATAAGGGAATAAAAATTACAAAAATTGTAGACATTCCTTTTTTCATTCGTCTAGTTTAGCGATTTTAATTCGGCGGATTTCGAGATAATAGTGATTTTGGTAACTTTTTTAGCTTTTAGTTAATTTTTTTATTTTTTTTAACAAACTTCATATGTTTTCTACCGAATTACTACAGAATAATATAGAATACTTCAATTCCTTTAATCAGGGCAAAATTGAGATATGAAAAATTTACCCAGTTAAAAGTCAAAGGTCAAATTTAAGAAGAATTTGAATTTTTAAAGATTTACAGATTTTTCGAGCGGATATTAATGAAACTCTTAAATGTTATTTTAATAACATTTAAAAATTAATGGCTTATAAAAATTCAGAACATTAACCCTTAAGTGCTGTTGGGGTCTATATGACCCTATGAAATAATATACTTATATTTTCTCCATTAAATAAAAAAAAATATAGACCCCAATAGCACTTATGGGTTAATTTTCCGAATTTTAATAATAAACCATTTACGTTTAGTCATATTAAAATAACATCAAGGAGTTTCATAAATATCCGCTCAAAAAAATTGTTAATCTTTAAAAATTCAAATTGTTCTCAAATTTGACCTTTGACCTTTAACTGGGTCAATTTTTCATAACTCAATTTTGCCCTGATTAAAGGAATTGAAGTATTCTATATTATTCTGTAGGAATTCGGTAGAAAACATATGAAGTTTGTTAAAAAAAAAATAAAAAAATTAACTAAAAGCTAAAAAAGTTACCAAAATCATTATTATCTCGAAATCCGCCGAAATAAAATCGCTAAACTAGCCGAATGAAAAATGGAATGTCTACAATTTTTGTAATTTTTATTCCCTTATATGTGCTTAACGAAATCCTATGGTCCAATGGTCGATTTTTTAAATTTTATTTGCCAAAAAAAAATAAAATTTAAAATTGGAGATTCGAAAACAGGGTTGAAAAATTTAGACCTTTTTACCATTAATTAAAAACAAGTTAGCATAACACAATATGAAAAATACCTATCACCTTAGTACATTGGCAAGTAAAGAATAAAAAAATGTTGCTATAGTAGATAATTTCAAACAATTTCAAAAATTGAACTCGAAATCTTTGATCAAGTGGTCTGCCACACGCTAGTTGCCTGGGGCAGTTGTAATAACTTGGCTGATTTTTAACCGATTTTAGTTTTTATTGCTTTATTACAAAGGTAATGTACTCCACATCACAATTCTGTAACCATTTGAATTCAAACTTAACTTAAAATATCGAAAAAATTGAGAAAATGAGTAAAAAGTAATTTTTTTCCCTTGTAATCCTTTATTCAAACTTCAGGTCGTTTCCGCGTCCACTTAAAGTTATCGGATTAACTCCAAATTTTTTATTATTAAGTTTTTAGTACAAAGGAACAAAATTCTGCCCAGTGCCAAGCAATTAAAACATTTTACATTTTTCCCTTACTGTTAAGAACACCCTTAATGAATACACATATGCACACATCTGCACATACTGGGACTTATAAAATTTTCAAAAAAAAATTCCAAAAGCATTTGAACTGAAGTTTTGAACTGAAATTTTTTACTCCAAAACGCAAAAAAAATGCCAAAAAAAAAAAAACTTTAAAAATTTTACAAAAAAATGTTCACATATGTACACATTTGTACATATATAACATGCACTTCCATATATGTCCAGATATATGATGTTTGAATTTTTCTCAGGACTTAGAAAATTATTTAAATTTTTTTTTTCTAAAAACATTTTTTAATTATTTTTTTGTTACAAACTAGGGTTTCTAAATTCCCGGACTTTTTCAATTCCCGGGAAAGCGTTTTAAAAAAATGTATTCCCGGGAATTCCCGGGAATTTTTAGATTAAAACAAAGTCTGAATCTTATCATGTATCTAATAGTATTTTTCAAAATATGGCCGCATTTTTCGATTTTAACACCACCAGATGTCTTTTTTTGTAAAATAGTTATCTTTACTTATTTTTTAAACGTAGAAAATTCCCAAAATTCTAATTTTTGTGGAAGTATTGAACCTTTCAGGATTGTCGTAATTGCCTTGCCGTTTTTTCACTCCATACAGGATGGGTTTTATTCATGAATTTATGATTTTTAAAATATTTGTGTTTGTAAAAGCTTTTTGGTAAATTCGAATGATGCTGACCAATCATAATCGGGATTTTATTTTAAAGATCGTTTCAAGACATCCGTGCCAAAATATCAGTCTTTAAATTTAAATATTCATCATAAAAAAATGGAACTTTTGGGCTAGAAAGCTGGTTTGTTTAAAATACTTTTATGCAACCTGAAGCGTGTCCCAACTATGTCTTCTGCAATAATTTAAATTTTATTCAAGTTTTAATTTTATTTTAATAAATTACATAAAATTGTATTAAAAATGGGTAATTTGATTAACTTTTTTAAAAAAAAAGTTTTTGACAAATTCCCGAAATTTCCCGATGAAAAAATCCCGGGATTTTGAGAAAAAAATTTCCCGGGAATACCCGGGAATTTTTTCCCGAATAGAAACCCTATTACAAACCGAAAAAAAGTTGAAAAAAAATTTGTGTCTGCGACTTTAAAAAAAAAAAAATTTGGAACTTTGAAAATTAAAAAAAAAAAATCGAAAGCATTTCAAAATCAAAAAAAAAATATAAAAAGGTTTTTTTCCGAACTTCAAAAAATAAGACTTCGAAAATTTTTCAAAAATTGTGAAATATTTTTTTTTTTTAAAACAATTTTTTTGAAATTCTTTACTCCAAAATGAAAAACGAAATTAAAAAAATATATGTTACATATGTGACCATATATGTCCATATATTTACATATGCCGCCAATTTTCGCATTTGCTTCATATATGTAATACATATGGGCGAGCATATATGAATAACTAGCTAACTCGCCCGGTACTTCGTTACCGGTTAGCTGTAAAAAAACAACTTTATTACTTAATATTCTTATTAATTTTTAATTTATTTTGGCGAAACGATCCCATAGTTCAAACTTTTAGTTTCAAGGAACATTTGTGCATAAGGGACAATATGTACCAAATTGAAGCGAAAATTCAAAAATTTATTTTCCCAGAATGTAATTTCCGTGAGTGGATCGTAAGTACCAATTTTAAGTATCTCTACATTCCCCATTTTTCCCCATTAGAAGCAGAATTTTCATAAAAGTACTTATTTTGGAATGTTATTTCCGCGAAAGGATCGTACAGTCCAAATTTCAAGTATTTAGGACCATTAATTCAGCAGTTACAAAATTGCCCTACTTTCCCCATTTTCCTCCTTAGAAGCAGAATTTACTAATAAAGTGCTTCTTCCAGAATGTTATTTCCGCTAGAGGATCGTACAGTCCAAACTTCAAGTATCTAGAACCATTAGTTCAGCAGATACAAAACAGTTCAAAATTCAAGTATCTAGGACCATTAGTTCAGCAGATACAAAATTGCCCTACTTTTCCCCCTTTTCCACCTATAAAACAAAATTTTCAAAAAAGTACTTCTTTCAGAATGTTTTTTCCGCGAGAGGATCGTACACTCCAAATTTCAAGTATCTAGGACCTTTAGTTCAGCAGATACAAAATTGCCCTAATTTCCTCCTTTTTCCCCGTAGAAGCGAAATTTTCAAAAAAGTACTTCCATTAGAATGTTGTTTCCGCAAGAGGATTCAAATTTCAAATTTGCCCTACTTTCCCTCTTTTTCCCCCTATAGAAGCAGATTATTCCAAAAAAGTACTTCTTCCAGAATGTTATTTCCGCGAGAGGATCGTACAGTCCAAACTTCAATATCTAGGACCATTAGTTCAGCAGATACAAAATTGCCCTTCTTTCCCCCTTTAAAAAGTAATTTTCAAAAAAGTACTTCTTTCAATATGTTATTCCGCGAGATGCTCCTATATTGCAAATGTCATGTTTTTAAGACCATTAGTTTAAAATTTACCAAATTGCCCTATTTTGCCCCTCTTGGCCCTCCTTAAAACCAAAATTTGCAAAAAGTGTATTTTTGAGGATCAAAACTTAAAGTTTTAGTTCAGAAGATACAAAATTGCCCTATTTTCCCCCCTTCTACTTTTTTCAAGATGTTTTTTTTTGCGAGATGATCCTAGAGTTCAAATTTCAAGTTTCTGGAACCCATTGTTTAAAAGATAAATAATGTACCGATTTTCCCTATTTCCCCCCCTTTCCCACCTTGGAGGAGGAATTTTTCAAACAATATTTTTTTCGGAATGTTGTTTCCGCGAGAGGATCCTAAAGACCAAACTTCACATTTCTGGGACAATTTGTTCAGAAGATAAAAAATTCACCGATTTTCCCACCCTTGGAGGCGGAATTTTCAAAAAATTTAGTTTTCCGCATGTTAATTCTGCGAGAGGATCCTAGAGTCCAAATTTCAAGTTCCTGGGACCATTTGTCCAGAAGATAAAAAATGTACCAATTTGCTCTATTTTCCACACCTTGGAGGCGGAATTTTCAAAAAAAAAATTTTTTATTTTTTTTTCGCGAGAGGATTATAGTCCAAATTTCAAGTTTCTAAAACTATTAGTGTTCCCCCTTAGAAGTGGAATTTTTAAAAAAGTTCTTTAAGTATGTTATTTTTGCGAAAGGATCGTTCAGTTCAAAATTCAAGAATCTAGGACCATTAGTTCAGCAGATTCAAAATTGCCCTTCTTTCCCCCTTCTTCCCCCAGAATTTTGAAAAGTACTTTCTTAAGAATGTTATTTCCGCGAGAGGATCGTTCAGCCAAATTTCAAGTATCTAGAACCATTAGTTTAGCAGATACAAAATTGCCCTACCTTCCCCGTTTTCCCCCTTGAAATCGGAATTTTCAAAAAAAGTACTTCTTTCAGAATGTTAATTCCAAGAGAGAGGATCGTGCAGTCTAAATTTCAAGTACCTAGGACCATTAGTTCAGCAGATACAAAATTGCCCTACTTTCCGCCTTTTCCCCCTTAGAAGCGGAACTTTCCACAATAAGCAGTTTTTCCGCAAGAGGATCGTACAGTTCAAATTTTAAGTATCTAGGATCATTAGTTCAGCAGATACAGAATTTCCCTACTTTCCACCTTTTCCCCCTTTAGAAGGAGAACTTTCAAAAAGTATTTCTTCTAGAATGTTCTTTCCGCGAGAGGATCATACAGTCCAAACTTCAAGTATGTAGGACTATTAGTTAAGCAGATTCAAAATTGCCCTACTTTCTCCCTTTTCCCCCCGTAGAAGCAAATTTAAAAAAAAGTACTTCTTTTAGAATGTTATATCCGCGAGAGGATCGTACAGTTAAATTTTAAGTATCGAGGACCATTAGCTCAGCAGATACAAAATTACCCTACCTTCCCCTTTTTCCTCCCTTAAAAGTAGAGTTTTCAAAAAAGTACTTTCTTGAGAATGTTATTTCCGCGAGAGGATCGTACAGTCCAAATTTCAAGATATAGGACCATTATTTCAGCAGATACAAAATTGCACTACCTTCCCCTTTTTCCCCCCCTTAAAAGAAGAGTTTTCAAAAAAGTACTTCCTTGAGAATGTTATTTCCGCGAGAGGATCGTACAGTCGAAATTTCAAGTATATAGGACCATTATTTCAGCAGATACAAAATTGCCCTACTTTTCCCCTTTTTACCACTCAAAATCGGAATATTTAAAAAAGTACTTCTTTCAGAATGTTATTTTCGCGAAAAGATCGTACAGTCCAAATTTCAAGTCTCCCGGACCATTTGTTCAGCAGATACAAAATTGCCTACTTTACCCCTTTTACCTCTTAGAGGCGGAATTTTCCAAAAAGTCCTTCATTCGAATTTTATTTCCGCGAGAGGATTGTGCAGTCCAATTTTCAAGTATCTAGGACTATTTGTTCAGCAGATACAAAATTGGCCTACTTTCCCCCTTTTTCCCCCTTAAGCTAAGTACTCTGTTCGGTTTCACGGGAAAAAATCTGTCAAACTCCATATAAAAAAAAAAAAAATTGGCAACGCGAGGAATTAAGGGGAAATTGTTAAAAAAGTTTTCACTCATTTTTATTATACAAGACAATTTAAATTGCCGTGAAAAAGTGACATTTCAGTTTTGTTATGATCGTTTCTTTCTTATCATTGTCAAAAGTTCTTGATTTTTAAATGTTTTATTGCAATTTGAGGCGTTTAAAGTTTAAGTGAAATTTTCACCGTAAGAAACAGAGTACTTAGCTTTAAAGAAGAATTTTTAAAAAAGTATTTCTTTCCGAATGTTATTTCCGTGGGAGGATCGTACAGTCCAATTTTCAAGTATCTAGGACCATTAGTTCAGCAGATTCAATATTGCCCTATTTTCCCCCTTTTTCCCCCTTTAAGCTAAGTACTCTGTTCGGTTTCACGGGAAAAAATCTGTCAAACTCCATATAAAAAAAAAAAAAATTGGCAACGCGAGGAATTAAGGGGAAATTGTTAAAAAAGTTTTCACTCATTTTTATTATACAAGACAATTTAAATTGCCGTGAAAAAGTGACATTTCAGTTTTGTTATGATCGTTTCTTTCTTATTATTGTCAAAAGTTCTTGATTTTTAAATGTTTTATTGCAATTTGAGGCGTTTAAAGTTTAAGTGAAATTTTCACCGTAAGAAACAGAGTACTTAGCTTTAAGCTAAGTACTCTGTTTCTTATGGCGAAAATTTCACTTTAACTTTGAATGCCTCAAATCGCAGTAAAACATTTAAAAATCAACAACTTTTGACAATTATAAGAAAGAAACGATCATAACAAAACTGAAATGTCACTTTTTCACGGCAATTTAAATTGTCTTGTATAATAAAAATGCGTGAAAACTTTTTTAACAATTTCCCTATAATTCCTCGCGTTGCCAAAATTTATTTTTTTTATATGGAGTTTGACAGATTTTTTCCCGTGAAATCAAACAGAGTACTATGCTTTAAAGAGGAATTTTTAAAAAAGTATTCCTTTCCGAATGTTATTTCCGCGGGAGAATCGTACAGTCCAATTTTCAAGTATCTAGGACCATTACTTTAGCATATACAAAATTGCACTACTTTCCCCCTTTCTTCCCCTTAAATGCGAAATTTTCAAAAAAGTACTTCTTTTAGAATGTTATTGCCGCGAGATGATCCTATATTTCCAATGTCATGTTTCTAAGACCATTAATTTAAAGTTTAGCCAATTGCCATATTTTCCCCCTTTTGGGCCTCCTTAAAACCAAAATTTTAAAAAAATATCAGCCTTACCACAGAACGTTTTTGTTTTTTAAAGTCGACTTTTATCTAAAATAAAACTTCATTTTATCCGTACCATAAAAAAAATATTTAAAATAAAGTTTTTGGAAGGCGTTTTTTTTAAATAACCAATCAGAACAAAATAAATAAAAATAAAGAAAAACAAAAATAATAAAACAACCAATCAGAATTTGAAAATAAAAAAATAAACACCCAGAAACAAAGACTACTGCGACTCAAAATTTTAAATTTAAAGTCGATTATCAAAATCGTATTTTAAAAGTCGATTTTATTTATTTTTTGGGGACTTGTGGTACGGGCCTATATTTTTCAAAAAATAATTGCCGCAAGAGCATCCAGATTCAAAATTTCAAGTTTGTTCAGAAGATACAAAATTGCATTATTAAACCCCTTCTTCCCACCACCCCCACCCTTATAAAAGGATTTTTCAAAATATTACTTTTTACAAAATGTTTTTTCCGCGAGAGTAGAGTTAAAATTTCAAGTTTTTGGGACCATTCGTTTAGCAGATACGAAATTGCCCCAGCAAAACTTAGATTACCAAATAAGGTATAAAATAAGGTATATGATCTCTTATTTTATACATTGCAGCATTGATGATTTTAACAGGCGATGAGACTCAAAGTAATGCATCCACATTATCACATAGAATACCAGTAAGGTATAAAATAAGTCATAAATTTATAACAAAGAATACCAGTAAGGTGTAAAATATATGATATTTTATAGGTTACGAGTAAGGTATATAATATAGCATACCAGAACGTAATATATAAGGTGTTAGGAGTAGTGAAAAAGTAATTTTGTATTAAATTTACTCACCTGATTGTAAGTGAGTGTAAGTAGATGAAATATTCTCGTAAGTGTGTGTCGTTAGAAATTTCCTGTTGTGAGCCCATCTCTAGTTTAAACTTATAAATTTTTTAAAAAAAATTATTTTTCATGTTATTGTAATGCATTATGCATCCAATTATAAATAATGCATTATTTCAAACTTTGAAATAATACATAATGTAATCAAATATAAGTCATCCATGATTTAATGTTTAGAAATAATAAATATGAAATACATTTTTGTATACATAATCATGCATTCCGTAGCAAATTATTAGTAATGCATTATTTTTCACTTGAAAATAATACGTTGTGGAACAAATGTTTGGTAAGACATCCTAAAATAATGCTACATATAAGGTATATACATTACCTGGTAATGTGTTATATAATCACTACCCATTACCAAAGTTTTGCTGGGGCCCTTCTTTCCCCATTTTTCCCCCTTTAAAAACGAATTTTCAAAAATGTACTTCTTTTAGGATGTTATTTTCGGGATAGTATTGTTCAGTTAAAATTTTAAGTACCATTAGTTCAGCAGATACAAAATTGCCCTACTTTCCCCCTTTTTCCCCGTAGAAGCGTAATTTTTAAAAAAGTTTTTCTTTAACAATGTTATTTCCGCGAGAGGATCGTACGGTTTAAATTTCAAGTATCTAGGACCATGAGTTCAGCAGATTCAAAATTACCCCACTCACCCCCTTTTGCCCCGGAATTTTCAAAAAGTACTTCCTTTAGAATATTATTTCCGCGAGAGGATTGTACAGTTCAAATTTCAAGTATCTAGGACCATTAGTTCAGCAGATACAAAATTGCCCTACTTTCCCCCTTTTTCCCCGTAGAGGATTGTACAGTTCAAATTTCAAGTATCTAGGACCATTAGTTCAGCAGATACAAAATTGCCCTACTTTCCCCCTTTTTCCCCGTAGAAGCGGATTTTTTGAAAAGTTCTACTTTAAGAATGTTATTTTCGTGAAAGGATCGTACAGTTTAAATTTCAAGTATTAAGAACCATTAGTTCAGCAGATTCAAAATTGCCGTACTTTACCGATTTCCCCCCAGAATTTTGAAAAAGTACTTCCTTTAGAATGTTATTTTCGCGAGAGGTTCGTTCACTCCAAATTTCAAGTATCTAGGACCAGATTTTCAGCAGATACAAAATTGCCCTACCTTCCTCTTTTTCCCCCTTTAAAGCGGAATTTTCAAAAAAGTAATTTTTTCAGAATGTTATTTCCGCGAGAGGATCGTGCAGTCCACGCGAGAGGATCGTGTAGTCCTATTTGTTTAGCAGATACAAACCGGAATTTTCAAAAAGTACTTCTTTCAGAAAGTTATTTCCGCGAGAGGATCGTACAGCCCAAATTTCAAGGATCTACGACCATTAGTTCAGCAGACACAAAATTACCCTACTTTCCCCTTTTTCCCCCTTAGAAGCGAAATTTTCAAAATAGAACTTTCTTCACAATGTTATTTCCGCGAAGGATCCCATAGTCAAAATTTTTAAGTTTCTGGGAAAATTAGTTCAGAACATACAAAGTGTACCAAATTGTCCTATTATCTCCCTTTTTATCACCCTAGAAGCGGTATTGAAAAAAGACTTTGTTTCGGAATGTTTTTTCAGCGAGAGGATCTTATAGTCCAAACTTTAAGTTTCTAGGACCATTAGGTCAGAGAAAAGAAAATGTACCAAATTTCCCCCTTTTCCCCTTCTTAGAAGTGCCTTTTTAAAAAAGTACTTTCTTCAGAATATTATTTCCGCGAGAGGATCCTATAGTCCAAATTTCAGGTTTCTGGGACCATTAGTTCACAATATAGAAAATGAAAATAGAAAATTTCCCCCCAAAAAAAAAAATTTTTGAGTGAAAAAAAATTTTGAGTGAAAAAAATTTGAGTGAAAAAAAAATTTGTAAAAAAAAAATTTTGAGTGAAAAAAAAATTTTGAGAAAAAAAAAATTTTGATTGAAAAAAAATTTTGAGTAAAAAAAAAATTTGAGTAAAAAAAAATTTGTAAAAAAAAAAAAAAATTTGTAAAAAAAAAAAAATTTGTAAAAAAAAAATTTTTGAGTCAAAAAAAAGTTTTGAGTGAAAAAAAATTTTGAGCGAAAAAATTTTAGTAAAAAAATGTTTTTTCCCCGAGAGGATACTATAGTTCAAATATCTAGTTTCTAGGACCATTAGTTCAAAATTCACCAAATTGCCATATTTTCCCCCTTTTTGTCCCCCTTAAAACCGGAATTTTCAAAAAAGTACTTTTTTCAAAATGTTATTTCCGCGAGAGTATCCTATATTCAAAATTTCAAGATTGTAGGACCATTAGTTCAGAAGATACAAAATGTAAAAAAAATTTGTAAAAAAAAAAATTTTTGAGTGAAAAAAAATTTTGAGTGAAAAAAAAATTTGAGTGAAAAAAAATTTTTGAGTGAAAAAAAATTTTGAGTAAAAAAAAATTTTTGAGTGAAAAAAAATTTTGAGTAAAAAAAATTTGTAAAAAAAAAAATTTGTAAAAAAAAAAATTTGTAAAAAAAAAAATTTTGGGTAAAAAAAAAATTTTGAGTGAAAAAATTTTAGTAAAAAAATGTTTTTTCCCCGAGAGGATACTATAGCTCAAATATCTAGTTTCTGGGACCATTTGTTCAAAATTCACCAAATTGCCCTATTTTCCCCCTTTTTGTCCCCCTTAAAACCGGAATTTTCAAAAAAGTACTTTTTTCAAAATGTTATTTCCGCGAGAGTATCCTATATTCAAAATTTCAAGATTGTAGGACCATTAGTTCAGAAGATACAAAATGTACCAACTTGCCCTATTTTCCCCCTCCCCCCCACCTTAGAAACGGAATTTTCAAAATATTACTTTTTCCAAAATGTTATTTCCGCGAGAGGGTCCTAGACTTAAAATTTCAAGTTTCTGGGACCATTTGTTTAGAATATAAAAAATGTACCAATTTGCCCTATTTTCCCCTTTTTCCCCCCCCCCTTGGAGGCGGAATTTTCCAAAAATATTTTTTTCGAAATTTTATTTCCGCGAGAGGATCCTAGAGTTCAAATTTGAAGTTTCTAGGACTATTAGTTCAAAAGATACAAAATCCCCCAAAGGGCCCTATTTTCCCCCTTTTGCCCCCCTTAAAATCGGAATTTCCAAAAATCCCTTCTTAGTGGGTGGTTTTGTCGGGAGCCGAACCTACATTCCAAATTTCAAGTCTCTAGCTTCAGCGGTTTGGGCTGGGCGATGATTATTGCCAATCAGTCAGTCAGTCAGTCAGTCAGTCAGTCAGTCAGTCAGTCAGTCAGTCAGTCACCACACTCTTTTATATATATAGATATATGAATAACATCTGACATTTTTCACCGGGAGGACTTAGAAAATTATTCAATTTTTTTTTTCTAAAAACATTTTTAAATTATTTTTTTGTTACAAACCGAAAAAAAGTTGCAAAAAAAAAATTGTGTCTGGGACTTTAAAAAAAAAAATTGGAACCCCGATGAAAAATGTTCATATATGCACACACATGTTTCATATGTGATCACATATGAAAAATATGTGATCATATATGCTACATATGAATACATAAATGAAGCAATATTTCATGATTTTTGTTCATATATGTATGCTGATGTATGAAAACACATATGCACACATCTGCACGTACATATGTCTGGGACTTATAAAATTTTCCAAAAAAAGTTTTAAAAGCATTTGAACTGAAATTTTGAAATAAATTTTTTTACTCCAAAACCCGGTGAAAAATGTTCATATATGCACATACATGTTTCATATGTGATCACATATGAAAAATATGTGATCATATATGCTCCATATGAATACATATATAAAGCAATATTTCTTGATTTTTTTTCATATATGCTGATGTATGAAAACACATATGCACACATCTGCACGTACATATGTCTGGGACTTATAAAATTTTCAAAAAAAAATTTCAAAAGCATTTGAACCCGGTGAAAAATGTTCATATATGCACATACATGTTTTATATGTGATCACATATGAAAAATATGTGATCATACATGCTCCATATGAATACATGTATGAAGCAATATTTCTTGATTTTTTTTCATATATGCTGATGGTATGCAAACACATATGCACACATCTGCAAATACATATGTCTGGGACTTATAAAATTTTCCAAAAAAAAATCCAAAATGATTTGAACTGAAATTTTGAACTGAATTTTTTTACTCCAAAACACAAAAAAAAATTTCCAAAAAAAAACTTTGAAAATTTTCAAAAAAATTTTCAGATATGTACACATTTGCACACATTTGCACATATATGACTTGTACTTCCATGTGTATCCCAATGTTTGAATTTTTCATACACCCAAAAAATTTCCCAGTTACTAGAAACTAATATTTTAACTAAGTCCCAGTTGAAATACACCTAACTAAATCCCAGTTAATAAAATTAATTGAAAGTAACTAATATTTTTCAATTTACAAACTTAACTGGATTTTCAGTTATTGTCAACAAATTCATAAGTTAAAAGACAGTAAATCTAGAATTTAGTCAGAAGTAACTGAACGAGCAGATGATTCAATTCTTTTATAATACTGATTTTTTAATGATGAATAAATTTATAAGACATAAATTTATTATTGTTTTCTTTATTATGATTTTTATTTCAAAATTACAAAAAATTTATAAATTGCAATACTTAATACGACGATTTTTTCCATTAAAATTTCCCATTTATCTCGGTCCAAAAACTTATATGTTTATCTCGTTCCGAATAATTTTGCATCTGTTCATCCAATAAATCTGAAAAGGATATTTGTGTTATTAATTTCTCTTATTTTATTTATGTTAAAAGTCTTACCTTCTTCGTAATACCACCAACGTTTTTACAAGAAATATATTTTTTCTTAAATCCAAATTGCCGACGACACAAATAGTTTTTATTTTTTTTTACAATTTTTGACAATTCTATTTTCTCAGTTATTCTAACTTTAACTAATAAGCCCGGTAGTTTACTACTGAAACCATAGTTACTTGTAATTAGCTCAGTTAATATTGAATTTTCCAAAATTAACTGGGAAATTTTGTAACTATGCAACTGGGAAATTTTTTCGGTGTAGGACTTAGAAAATTTTTCAACATTTTTTTTCTAAAAACATTTTTTAATGATTTTTTACTACAAACACTTGGTACTTCAAAAATTAAAAAAAAAAATCCGAAAGTCTCGACTTCATTTTTCCTTAAAAACATTTTTTTTTAATTATTTTTTTTACTACAAACCGAAAAAGATTTGCCAAAAAGATTTTGTGTCTGGGACTTTAAAAAATTTTTTTTTGGAACTTTGAAAATTTAAAAAAAAAAAAAAATACAAAAGCATTCCAAAATAAAAAAAAAAAATTTTTTCTGAACTTTAAAAAAAACTTTTAAGACTTCGAAAATTTTTCAAAAATTGTGAAACATTGTTTTTCTAAAGTGAAATCTCGTTCGAACAGGATTTCGATCATATTGCTCTGCATCATTTTATACACAACCGCATGATCGAAATCTCGTTCGAGCGAGATTTCAGCTCAGGTGTGGATTCCTTACTCCAAAATGCAAAACGGAATTAAAAAAATATATGTAACATATGTGACCATATATGTCCATATATTTACATATGCCGCCAATTTTCGCATTTGCTTCATATATGTAATACATATGGACGAGCATACATGAATTATATATGAATAACATCTGACATTTTTCACCGGGAACTGAAATTTTGAAATGAAATTTTTTACTCTAAAACGCATAAAAA
Organism: Pegoplata infirma; assembly: GCA_963921195.1. NCBI lineage: Eukaryota > Metazoa > Arthropoda > Insecta > Diptera > Anthomyiidae > Pegoplata > Pegoplata infirma. The sequence goes on from OY992538.1 coordinate 143,722,821, forward strand.
AAATTTCAAAAAAAAATTTCAGATAAGTACACATTTGCACATATATGACATGTACTTCCATATGTGTCCCGATACAAGATGTTTGAATTTTTCTCAGGACTTAGAAAATTTTTCAAAATTTATTTTCTAAAAACAGTTTTTAATGACTTTTACTACAAACACTTGGTACTTCGAAAATTAAAAAAAAAAAAACTTAGAAAATTTTTCAAAAATTTTTTTTCTTAAAACATTTTTTAATTATTTTTTTTATTAAAAACCGAAAAAAAGTTGCCAAAAAAATTTTGTGTCTGGGACTTAAAAACCAAAAATTTTGGAACTTTGAAAATTAAAAAAAAAAATAAAATAAAAAACATAGAAAAAGTTTTTTTTCTGAAATTTAAAAAAAAAATTTAAGACTTCAAAAATAGTGAAGCATTTTTTTTCTAACCCGGTGAAAAATGTTCATATATGAATCATATGTGGTCCAAATATGGACATGTATGTTCATATATGTAAATATATGTTACACATGCGAAAATTGGCGGCATGTGTACATATATGGCATGGGTTCATATACGTGCATATGTGTTCATATATGTTTCATATATGTCTGTCCACATGCCGCCAATTTTCGTATATGCTCAGATATTAAATATATATGTTCATATATTTTATCATATGTGAAATATATATAATTCACATTTGAACATTTTTCACTGCCCGGTGAAAAATGTTCATATATGCACATACATGTTTCATATGTGATCACATATGAAAAATATGTGATCATATATGCTCCATATGAATACATAAATGAAGCAATATTTCTTGATTTTTTTTCATATATGCTGATGTATGAAAACACATATGCACACATCTGCACGTACATATGTCTGGGACTTATAAAATTTTCAAAAAAAAATTTCAAAAGCATTTGAACTGAAATTTTGAAATAAAATTTTTTACTCCAAAACGCATAACAAAATTAAAAAAAAAAAAATTCAGATATGTACACATTTGCACATATATGACATGTACTTCCATATGTGTCCCGATTAGTGTTTGGGAATTCCCGGACTTTTGAATTTCCCGGGAAACGGGAAAAAAATAATTTATTTCCCGGGATTCCCGGGAATTCCGGGAAATTTTCTTTATTAATATAAATCATAAAAAACATTAAAATTTGACAAACTTTTTATTAAAAACAGTTTTATTACAGATATACAAGTAATTAAAACATAAAAAATCAAAAAATAAAAGTTAAAAATCCTGAAATACAATAAAGCAAAACAAAAAAAGTATTGCAACTTTTTCCCCCACAAAAAATCGCAAAAAATAGCCAAAAATCGCAAAAAACTTTAAAAATGCGTTATTCGAGCAAAAACTAATACTTTTAATATTTGTTCTGGAAATGTAACTTCTAGGTTCAAAATTTTTATATTTTTTTGACAATCTTAGCAAAATTATCATTAACCGACGTGTATTTCTTGACTTTTTAAGTTTTTTCATGATATTGTCATCCTTTTTACACTTGGTCAGTTTTCCTATGAATATATATTTGCACTGTTCTTCCAAACAGAAAATCTACAAAAAATAGCAAATTAAAAATTAAATTAAAATAAACGTTTTTTATGTAAAATGGTTTATTTTATAAAATTCCCGGATTTCCCGGGAAAAATTAAAAAAAAAATCCCGGGAATTCCCGTCAGTCTTTTCCCGGGAATTCCCGGGAAATCCGACCCGGGAATTCCCGGACCCCAAACACTAGTCCCGATACAAGATGTTTGAATTTTTCTAAGGACTTAGAAAATTTTTCAAAATTTATTTTCTAAAAACAGTTTTTTATGACTTTTACTACAAACACTTGGTACTTCGAAAATTAAAAAAAAAAAAACTTAGAAAATTTTTTAAAAATTTTTTTTCTTAAAACATTTTTTAATTATTTTTTTTATTAAAAACCGAAAAAAAGTTGCCAAAAAAATTTTGTGTCTGGGACTTAAAAACCAAAAATTTTGGAACTTTGAAAATTAAAAAAAAAAAAAAAATAAAATAAAAAACATAGAAAAAGTTTTTTTTCTGAAATTTAAAAAAAATTTTAAGACTTCAAAAATAGTGAAGCATTTTTTTTCTAAAACAATTTTAATGAAATTCTTTACACCAAAATGCAAAACGGAATTAAAAAAATATATGTTACATATGTGATCATATGTGTCCATATATTTACATATGCCGCCAATTTTCGCATTTGCTTCATATATGTAATACATATGGACGAGCATACATGAATAATATATGAATAACATCTGACATTTTTCACCGGGAATATATGATTTATTAAAATTTTCCCAACAAATTAGATTCCTTAAAAAAACAATATTATAAAGTTGTATATTGTACAACAATACGTTTTATTAATTTAAATAAAATTAATGTTTTTTTCAGGTAACAAAAATAATTCAGTCTTTGAACTTATATTGTAATATCCCAGTAAAAACTTCTATTGCCAAGTAATGAGGGTTTCGCCTTTAAATTGATGGTGGTAGCTAGTTACTATGTTGGTGAAACACTCATTATTTTAACATGGCGATGTCATTGGAGTAATGACCGCATACTCACTCGCTTACGAGAATGCTGCTGAAAAACTACATACATTAGTACCACAAATAATAAGCTACTAGTAGCCCAAAAATAACTCGTTACCCACTACTTACAAAAATGCTACCAAATAACAGCATACATTAGTCCCAAAAATAAGTAGCTACCAGTTGCTCAAAAATAACTCGTTTCCCACTCCTTAAAAAAATGCTACAAAATAACAGCTTTTGATTGTTTTAATAAATTTTTAACTTGGGGCAACTTCCGCCAATATGAAATTGAACAAGTTCATGTTGAACGTGTTTATTTCTAGAGCAACCAAGCGGACAAATGTGGAAATGGAAAAGATCCAATGTACCAACGGAACCAATGTTTACGTTGATATCATTCCCTCCAAATGTTTGATTGTAAAATTCAAATATTACAGGACCGAAAATATATCTTGGAACCTCGTAGAAAGGGACATTTGGCTACTTAGGACATTACCAATAACAAATATACAGAAGCGACTGCTGCTCAGCCAATGGAAACCGCATTAAACACCATCTTATAAGTCTATATAAGAGTGAGTTAGGTTTTAAGGGAAATACTGTCTGTGATGGTTTTTTACCTTTTTACCGGCTTTAACATACTTCAAACAACAAGGCAAAAAAAAAATTAAATTAAAATTTGGAGAACACCACAAAATTTCTAGAGAAAACAATAACAATTTAGAAAAAGCCAATTAAAATCCAGAAAACTTCAATAGAAGTTATGTAAAGACTAATTAAGGCTCATAAATCACGATCAAGTGTCAGCTAGATCCAGTTTTCTAAATATCAATTTGGTTTTCTAAACTTTTTTTGCCTTGTCCCAATTTTAATTAGAATTCCTGAATTTAAATTTCTGTTAACAGAGTCTTATTAGAAAAAGTAGATAACTGTTAGGCTGCGTTTTTGACATATCGCTTTAACTTAGTTTAACCGGGAGTTTTATTAAACTTTATAAAAATAAAACCAAGTTTAACCAAGCATTCTGCTTTTCAGTTCAAGTTTAGCAAATGTCGATTAACGCGGTATTGCCATACCAAATGCCACATTTCCAATTAGAATAGTTGCCATCATCGCACATTTTTTCGAATAAAATACCACAACATGGCAATACTAACCAGTATATTTGAAAATCAGAGGTGTTTTTTGACTTTTTTGTACCTTAGTTTAACTCTCCAACATTGGTGAGTTAAACTTAAAATAAACCACATCTCAAAAACAGAATTTGTGGTTTTAACTCAGTTTAAACCTAAAACCAATAAATTTTACAACTCAAAAACTCAGCCTTAATCTTTTTTAAGCTAAATGTGCAAGTTCTTTCTAAATTTTCTTTAGCATTTTTTTAATTTCATTAAAAAAAAATTGTTTACACAATTTATCAGATATTTTAAATCGTATTTACCAGTAACCTGTTCTGTATCAGGTTATCGGTAACTCATTATTTATTAACAAGATGTAACCGGTTTTGTATTAGGCTATCGGTAACTCATTATTTGTTAAAAAGAAGTAATCAAGCAGGTAACGAGCCCTCATTACATAGAATGCAGGCGGCAATGGGGACTTATTAAGTACCAAGTTTTTACTGGGATAATATAAAAATAAAAAAAATCCAACCCTTGAAGGACAAACATGAACATAACAAAAATTAGAATTTAATACTTAACATAAAACAAGTGAGAGTGTTAAAATCGGCTATGCCGAATCTATGATACCCTCCAACATGTTAAAACATATAAAAAATCCAGGGTCGTTTTTTTTTTTGGGGGGGGGGGGCTCGGTGGGGGTGGTGAGGGATACTTTCCCCATCGCGATAAATGTTAACTAATTTATTTATTATGCTTTTTGCAATTTAGTAATAACATTTTCTCTTTGTTTTAATGGTTTTTTAAAATCCACGCCCACAAAAGGGGGCGGGCAGAAAAAAACTAAATTTAAAAAAACTAAATTTAACAATAATGGCAAAAAAAGATGTAAAAATGGCGTTTTTTATGAGATTTTTTTAGTTTGTTAAGGGGGAACTTTTTTCCCCTGGCCCGATTTTGCCCATTTCCGAACTTAACCGGCCTATGAACATTATACATATTCTGACCAATTTTCAGGGGTCTAGCTCTTTTATTTTGGACTGAATCGTGTTTTATACAGACGGACGGACGGACGGACGGACGGACGGACGGACATTCATAGAACGACTTAGAATCGATCATAGATCAATAATATATATACTTTATGGGGTCCCTGACCGATATTTTTGTGCGTTACAAACGGAATGACAAAGTGAGTATACCCCCATACTGTGGTTGGAGGGTATAAAAATAATGAAAATATAGTTTTTATATATTTGTATGGTGTGAAAAATTAAAAGGCGCGTGATTAAGGGGGGGCTGAAACTAAAAAAAAAACAGTATTAATGTTAGCAATTTTTAAACAGCTATAAAAAATATTTACGCAATATTTTTACATTCTTTTTTTTATTTGAAAGATTAACTATTTTAATAGTTTTTATTTTTAAACTAGAATTGCCAGGGTTGACACTGAATTTTAGGAGGCTTTTTTTATACTCTTCACTTACAAGGGAAGTCTCCCTAGTGTCACCCGCGGATCTTCATGGAATTGCTTTTATTTTGTAGAGCAGAAAAAATAAGGGACACGTATTTTTTTTTAGCGGCCCAAATTCATATTTAGGGGGTAAAAAGGAGGGGGAAGACAAGGCTATTTTTCAGTTTTTTTTCGTTTATCTCCTATATTATGCAGAGCAACCTACTCATGTTACATACCAAATGAAAGGTCTTTGGAAAACCTATCTACGTGTACTAAGAACGTGCGCAAACATGCACAACTTTTCGTCATATTGAGTAAAATACCAAAATTTTAGTACATTTTTGTTAATAAGTCGAAAAATATTAACTTCTTTGGCCCGTTGTTAGCATCACGAGATAGGTATTTTTAATACCTTTAATCTGATACTAAACATGCCTATATTAATTTTGTTTAAATAGGCGTAATCCGTAAAAAACTGAAAAAGGTCAATTTCCCCCCATAGAAATCGACCCCCCTAAAAATGAGTTTGGGCCTCTAAAAAAAAATACGTGTCGAATTAATTTTCGTTCTTAACAACATATCCAAATTTCGTGAAGATCGGAGTGTGACACCAGGAAGACTTCCCTTGTTACACTCTAAAAAATGCATGTAACTTTACTATTATTAAGTTAGTAAATTTTCATGTATATTTACAGAGAAGGCGCAAATATAAACACGGAGTGTTTAAACAAAAATTATTTGTAAAGAATTACACGCAAAGTATAGTACATCGTGTATTGTAAAACATGTTTATAAGATAATAAACACTTTCACTTTAAATGTACATTTTTTCTATGTAAATTTTGTTTCAGGCACAAAATATGTAATCAAACATAAATTAACAAATTGTCAAAACTTTATTAAAAAAAAAAAACAGTTTGAAATATTTTAGAAAAAATTGAAATACATGCAAAGAAAACAGATTTCAACTAAGAATACTAATGCTACTATCTCTGCTTCCCTTGGTAAGTAAATGTATTATTTTAATAGCTGCGGGCATGGGGGAATTTAGGATTCTATGAAGACCATTTTTCTCGTGTTCAGACCCTATTGGGTGTACATAAATCTTTAATCTAAAAATGCCAATTTTAATTTTTTATTTATTTTTTATTTCTTAAGGTCCTTTTGGTCTCAAAAGATATATGGGAATCATAACGAAACGGAACCAAAATTAAGGGTAAAATATGGAGCCACATTTGTATAAAAATTTAGGTAAAAATTTAAAAATTTTGAAGAAATAAAACTAAACCACTCATAAGCTATTTTTTTAGATGCATTTCCAGCATTTTGCGTTAGAATTCTACGTCAAGAAGGGCAACTAAAGAGAGCATTAAATTCGGCTGTGCGGAATCTTTGATAGCTTAAAAAAAATTTACCAGGAGGAAAAAAAATTGGCATGGGTGTCTTGTGATAGAGAAGGTTGTGTGTGTCGGTGATGTGCGACAGGGGACGTTGAACAAAGTGCAGGTCAAAAATATTTGAAAACAGCTAAATAAAAGTACAATTCGGCATTGCCAAAAGTATTAATGACCTCCATAATAGAATGTATAGAAAAATTATCAGATTCAGAGACATTTTTTTTATAGAAAAATTCTCAGAATCTGAGATATTTTTGTATAGAAAAATTCTCAGATTCTGAAATAATTTTTCTATAGAAAAATTCACATATTCTGAGATATTTTTTCTATAGAAAAATTCTCAGATTCTGATATTTTTCTATAGAAAAATTCTCAGATTCTGAGATATCTTTTTTATAGAAAAATTCTCCGACTCTGAGATATTTTTTCAATAGAAAACTTCTCAGATTCTGAGATGTTTTTTCTATAGAAAAATTCTCAGATTCTGAGATATTTTTTCTATAGAAAAATTCTCAGATTCTGAGATATTTTTTCTATAGAAAAATTCTCAGACTCTGAGATATTTTTTCTATAGAAAAATTCTCAGATTCTGAGATATTTTTTCTATAGAAAAATTCTCAGATTCTGAGATATTTTTTCTATAGAAAAATTCTCAGATTCTGAGATATTTTTTCTATAGAAAAATTCTCAGTTTCCGATATTTTTTCTATAGAAAAATTTTCAGATTCTAAGATATATTTTCTATAGAAAAATTCTCAGATACTAAGATATTTTTTCTATAGAAAAATTCTCAGATTCTAAAATATTTTTTCTATAGAAAAATTCTCAGATTCTGAGATATTTTTTCTATAGAAAAATTCTCAGATTCTGAGATAGTTTTTCTATAGAAAAATTCTTAAATTCTGAGATATTTTTTCTATAAAAAAATTCTCAGATTCTGAGATATTTTTTCAATAGAAAAATTCTCAGATTCTGAGATATTTTTTCTATAGAAAAAATCTCAGATTCTGAGATATTTTTTCTATAGAAAAATTCTCAGATTCTGAGATAATTTTTCTACAGAAAAATTCTCAGGTTCTAAGATATTTTTTTCTATAGAAAAGTTTTTAGATTCTGAGACGTTTTTCTATAGAAAAAATGTCTCAGCATTTGAGAATTTTTGTACAGAAAAAATCAGAGAATTTTTCTACAGAAAAAAATCAGGGAATTTTTCTATAGAAAAAATCCGAGAATTTTTCTATAGAAAAAATCCGAGAATTTTTCTATAGAAAAAATCAGAGAATTTTTCTATAGAAAAAATCTGAGAATTTTTCTATAGAAAAAATCTGAGAATTTTTCTATAGAAAAAATCAGAGAATTTTTCTACAGAAAAAAATCAAAGAATTTTTCTATAGAAAAAGTCAGAGAATTTTTCTATAGAAAAAGTCAGAGAATTTTGCTATAGAAAAAATCAAAGAATTTTGCTATAGAAAAAATCAGAGAATTTTTCTATAGAAAAAATCAGAGAATTTTTCTATAGAAAAAATCAGAGAATTTTTCTATAGAAAAAATCAGAGAATTTTTCTATAGAAAAAAAACAGAATTTTTCTATAAAAAAAATCAGTGAATTTTTCTATAAAAAAAATCAGTGAATTTTTCTATAGAAAAAGTCAGAGAATTTTGCTATAGAAAAAATCAGAGAATTTTTCTATAGAAAAAATCAGAGAATTTTTCTATAGAAAAAATCAGAATTTTTCTATAAAAAAAATCAGAGAATTTTTCTATAGAAAAAATCAGAATTTTTCTATAAAAAAAATCAGAATTTTTCTATAAAAAAAATCAGAAAATTTTTCTCTAGAAAAATGTCTCAGAGTTTTTAGAAAAATTTTCATATTCTAAGAAATTATTTCTATATTAAAAAAATTTCTCAGAATCTGAGAATTTTTCTATAGAAAAAATGTTTCAAAATCTGAGAACTTTTCTATAGAAAAAATGTCATAGAATCCGCGAATTTTTCTATACAAAAATGTCTCAGAATCTGAGAATTTTTCTATAGAAAAAATGTCACAGAATCTGAGAAAATTCTCCGATAATTTTTTTTATCCAAAACAATTTCACTTTTGACAAGTTATATAATTCTGAAACATTTTTTCTATAGAAAAATTCTTAGATTCTGAGACATATTTTTTGTGAAAAATTTTTAGATTTTAAAGTTTTCTATAGAAAAATTATTAAATTCTGAGACATTTTTTCTCTAGAAAAACTCTCGAATTATGAAAAAATTTTTTTGTTTAATTTTTTTTGTTTAATCTAACTTTTTTTTTTAGTTTAAGCGTTTTTATTAAATTTTAAGTTTGTTTTAGACCTTTATTAAAATTTTTATTTTAAATAAAGCATCATTTAAAAATAAATTTCTTGTTTTTTAATATTTGAATTTTGAAAAGTTAGGGTGGTTTTATAAAAAGCATTTTTAATGTATATGCACATAATTTCCATGTATTTTCAGGCATTTCTATTTTAAGTTTACTAAATTAAAATTTATGTTTACACACAAACACCGTAAAATTTATTGAAACATTTTTGTTCCGAAACATTTTGTAGACACATGAATATGTACGTTTACATACTTTGTGTCTATCACTTTAAACACAACATGTATTTTTACACGGTTTATAGTAGGAGAACAGTTACCTACTATAAACAGGGTAAATTTACATGAAAATTGATTAGAGTGTAGTGATAGAGGGTATATATAAGTTTGTCATTCCGTTTGTAACTCATCGAAATATCGGTCTGGGACCCCATAAAGTATATATATTCATGATGCCCGATCGATTTTAAGACATTCTAGCGATGTCCGTCTGTCCGTCTTTTTTTGTTTAAAATTTAAGGGAAGTACATTTGAGTAAAGGGAGGTATACACAAGTATGGTGTTATTTATTTATTTATTTATCGTATGGCGTTAATACAAATTATTCTTTTTTTTCATAAGTACTACTACATATTTACATTTATTTAAAGATATCATATATGACCATATCAAATCATATGTGATCAGCAGGGACGTGCCGTGAGGTTTTCATCAGGGTGTTCACCATTAATATAAAATTAACCTAACAAGGCACAACTCAATTTTTGGAAGAGAAGTATCACGTTTTGTCATAAAAATATTTTAAACACAAAACTAACACAATTCCTTAATTAATTGAATTTTTTCCGCAAAATCAAAAATTTTTAGAACTTGTTCTGAAATGACTTTCGGTGCACAGTTACAAAAAGTGAGCTTATACCCACCCATATGCACCTCCGTGAAGTTAGCGATATCGCTAACTTTTTTTTTCTCTGGTTAACAGGGTGACACAGAGATGACAAATTTTGCAAAAACTACTACTTTTATCAACCCTTCTCAATTTGAATTGCTCAATTTTGCAACAAACCAATGAATTTCAAGAGGTGTGACCAGTAATCCTCCTCTAAAGAGGCACTTGGTCGTTCGGTGTAGCCTTTTAAAACTGAATAAATTAGAGGACATTACAATGATGAATTTGGTGTACCACACTTATGTAGAATCAGCTCCTAAATGACAATTTTCTTTCAAAAAGGATCTGGCCACCAGTAGTCAGTTGGTAAAACCCTTGTGGGAAGCTCCTTAATGTCGTTCGGTGTAGCTTTTTACACCTAAATATCATAGTAGATATTATACTACGAAGAATTTGGTGTATCACACTTGTATGGAATCAGCTCGCATCTGTTCCATTTGTCCATTTCCATTAAAAAACTATCTGGCCAAAGGTGGTCAGTGGGTAAAACCCTTGTGGAAAGCACCTAAATGTCGTTCGGTGTAGCTTTTTATAATTGAATATCGTAGAGGACATTACTACGAAGAATTTTGTGTATCACACTTCTAGGGAATCAGCTCGCATCTGTTCCATTTGTCCATTTCCATTAAAAAACTATCTGGCCAAAAGTGGTCAGTGGGTAAAACCCTTGTGGAAAGCACCTTAGTGTCGTTCGGTGTAGCTTTTTATAATTGAATATCGTAGAGGATATTACTACGAAGAATTTTGTGTATCACACTTGTATGGAATCAGCACGCATCTGTTCCATTTGTCCATTTCCATTAAAAAACTTTCTGGCCAAAAGTGGTCAGTGGGTAAAACCCTTGTGGAAAGCACCTTATTGTCGTTCGGTGTAGCTTTTTATAATTGAATATCGTAGAGGACATTACTACGAAGAATTTTGTGTATCACACTTGTATGGAATCAGCTCGCATCTGTTCCATTTGTCCATTTCCATTAAAAAACTATCTGACCAAAAGTGGTCAGTGGGTAAAACCCTTGTGGAAAGCACCTTAGTGTCGTTCGGTGTAGCTTTTTATAATTGAATATCGTAGAGGATATTACTACGAAGAATTTTGTGTATCACACTTGTATGGAATCAGCTCGCATCTGTTCCAATTGTCCATTTCCATTAAAAAACTATCTGGCCAAAGGTGGTCAGTGGGTAAAACCCTTGTGGAAAGCACCTTAGTGTCGTTCGGTGTAGCTTTTTATAATTGAATATCGTAGAGGACATTACTACGAAGAGTTTTGTGTATCACACTTGTATGGAATCAGCTCGCATCTGTTCCATTTGTACATTTCCATTAAAAAACTTTCTGGCCAAAAGTGGTCAGTGGGTAAAACCCTTGTGGAAAGCACCTTAGTGTCGTTCGGTGTAGCTTTTTATAATTGAATATCGTAGAGGACATTACTACGAAGAATTTTGTGTATCACACTTGTATGGAATCAGCTCGCATCTGTTCCATTTGTCCATTTCCATTAAAAAACTATCTGGCCAAAAGTGGTCAGTGGGTAAAACCCTTGTGGAAAGCACCTTAATGTCGTTCGGTGTAGCTTTTTATAATTAAATATCGTAGAGGACATTACTATGAAGAATTTGGTGTACCACACTTGTATGGAATCAGCTCGAATCTGTTCCATTTCTGAATTTTTAAATTTCCATTAAAAAATTATCTGGCCAAAAGTGGTCAGTGGGTAAAACCCTTGTGGAAAGCACCTTAATATCGTTCGGTGTAGCTTTTTATAATTAAATATCGTAGAGGACATTACTACGAAGAATTTTTTGTATCACACTTGTATGGAATCAGCTCGCATCTGTTCCATTTGTGAATTTTTACATTTCCATTAAAAAATTATCTGGCCAAAAGTGGTCAGTGGGTAAAACTATTGTGGAAAGCACCTTAGTGTCGTTCGGTGTAGCTTTTTATAATTGAATATCGTAGAGGACATTCCTACGAAGAATTTTGTGTGTCACACTTCTAGGGAATCAGCTCGCATCTGTTCCATTTGTCCATTTCCATTAAAAAACTATCTGGCCAAAAGTGGTCAGTGGGTAAAACCCTTGTGGAAAGCATCTTAATGTCGTTCGGTGTAGAATTTTATAATTGAATATCATAGAGGACATTACTACGAAGATTTTGGTGTATCACACATGTATGGAATCAGCTCGCATCTATTCCATTTGTCCATTTCCATTAAAAAACTATCTGGCCAAAAGTGGTCAGTGGGTAAAACCTGCGTGGAAAGCACCTTAATGTCATTCGGTGTAGCTTTTTATAATTGAATATCGTAGATGACATTACTATGAAGAATTTGGTGTACCACACTTGTATGGAATCAGCTCGCATCTGTTCCAATTGTGAATTTTTACATTTCCATTAAAAAATTATCTGGCCAAAAGTGGTCAGTGGGTAAAACCCTTGTGGAAAGCACCTTAGTGTCGTTCGGTGTAGCTTTTGATAATAGAATATCGTAGAGGATATTACTACGAAGAATTTTGTGTATCACACTTGTATGGAATCAGCTCGCATCTGTTCCATTTGTCCATTTCCATTAAAAAACTTTCTGGCCAAAAGTGGTCAGTGGGTAAAACCCTTGTGGAAAGCACCTTAGTTTCGTTCGGTGTAGCTTTTTATAACTGAATATCGTAGAGGACATTACTACGAAGAATTTTGTGTATCACACTTGTATGGAATCAGCTCGCATCTGTTCCATTTGTGAATTTGTCCATTTCCATTAAAAAACTATCTGGCCAAAAGTGGTCAGTGGGTAAAACCTGCGTGGAAAGCACCTTAATGTCATTCGGTGTAGCTTTTTATAATTGAATATCGTAGATGACATTACTGTGAAGAATTTGGTGTACCACACTTGTATGGAATCAGCTCGCATCTGTTCCATTTGTGAATTTTTACATTTCCATTAAAAAATTATCTGGCCAAAAGTGGTCAGTGGGTAAAACCCTTGTGGAAAGCACCTTAATGTCGTTCGGTGTAGCTTTTTATAATTGAGTATCGTAGAGGACATTACTACAAAGAATTTTGTGTATCACACTTGTATGGAATCAGCTCGCATCTGTTCCATTTGTCCATTCCCATTAAAAAACTATCTGGCCATTAGTGATCAGTGGGTAAAACCCTTGTGAAAAGCTCCTTAATGTTGTTCGGTGTAGCTTTTTATAATTGAATATCGTAGAGGACATTACTACGAAGAATTTTGTGTATCACGCTTGTATGGAATTAGCTCGCATCTGTTCCATTTGTACATTTCCTTTAAAAAACTATCTGGCCAAAGGTGGTCAGTGGGTAAAACCCTTGTGGAAAGCACCTTAGTGTCGTTCGGTGTAGCTTTTTATAATTGAATATCGTAGAGGACATTACTACGAAGAATATTGTGTATCACACTTGTATGGAATCAGCTCGCATCTGTTCCATTTAGATTAAAAAACTTTCTGGCCAAAAGTGGTCAGTGGGTAAAACCCTTGTGGAAAGCACCTTATTGTCGTTCGGTGTAGCTTTTTATAATTGAATATCGTAGAGGACATTACTACGAAGAATTTTGTGTATCACACTTGTATGGAGTCAGCTCGCATCTGTTCCATTTGTCCATTTCCATTAAAAAACTATCTGACCAAAAGTGGTCAGTGGGTAAAACCCTTGTGGAAAGCACCTTAGTGTCGTTCGGTGTAGCTTTTTATAATTGAATATCGTAGAGGATATTACTACGAAGAATTTTGTGTATCACACTTGTATGGAATCAGCTCGCATCTGTTCCATTTGTCCATTTCCATTAAAAAACTATCTGGTCAAAGGTGGTCAGTGGGTAAAACCCTTGTGGAAAGCACCTTAGTGTCGTTCGGTGTAGCTTTTTATAATTGAATATCGTAGAGGACATTACTACGAAGAAATTTGTGTATCACACTTGTATGCAATCAGCTCGCATCTGTTCCATTTCCATTAAAAAACTACACCGAACGACAGTAAGGTGCTTTCCACAAGGGATTTACCCACTGACCACTTTTGGCCAAATAATTTTTTAATGAAAATGTAAAAATTCACAAATGGAACAGATGCGAGCTGATTCGATACATGTGTGATACACCAAATTCTTCGTAGTGATGTTCTTTACGATATTCAATTATAAAAAGCTACACCGAATGACATTAAGGTGCTTCCCACAATAGTTTTACCCACTGACCACTTTTGGCCAGATAATTTTTTAATGGAAATGGACAAATGGAACAGATGCGAGCTGATTCCATACAAGTGTGGTACACCAAATTCTTCGTAATTATGTCCTCTATGATATTTAAGTATAAAAAGCTACACCGAACGACAATAAGGTGCTTTCCACAATAGTTTTACCCACTGACCACTTTTGACCAGATAGTTTTTTAATGGACAAATGGAACAGATGCGAGCTGATTCCATACAAGTGTGATACACAAAATTCTTCGTAGTAATGTCCTCTACGATATTCAATTATAAAAAGCTACACCGAACGACACTAAGGTGCTTTCCACTAGCGTTTTACCCACTGACCACTTTTGGCCAGATTGTTTTTTAATGGAAATGGACAAATGGAACAGATGCGTGCTGATTCCATAGAAGTGTGATACACAAAATTCTTCGTAGTAATGTCCTCTACGATATTAAGTTATTAAAAGCTACACCGAACGACATTAAGGTGCTTTCCACAAGGGTTTTACCCACTGACCACTTTTGGCCAGAAAGTTTTTTAATGGAAATGGACAAATGGAACAGATGCGAGCTGATTCCATACAAGTGTGATACACAAAATTCTTCGTAGTAATGTCCTCTACGATATTCAATTATAAAAAGCTACACCGAACGACACTAAGGTGCTTTCCACAAGGGTTTTACCCACTGATTATTTTTGGCCAGATAGTTTTTTAATGGAAATGAACAAATGGAACAGATGCGAGCTGATTCCATACAAGTGTGATACACAAAATTCTTTGTAGTAATGTCCTCTACGATATTCAATTATAAAAAGCTACACCGAACGACACTAAGGTGCTTTCCACAAGGGTTTTACCCACTGACCACTTTTGGCCAGATACACACAGAAAACGGATTCGTTGTGTCAACCAAATTTAGAACCAACCAAATTTTTGTAGTCCAGCCAACTATCACTTTTATCAGTTGTGATTACTAATAATTTCGATTTAGTCAATTGATATTTATATCGAATTTCAGTAAGAGCAACTGAATATATCTGTTGAAACAACGAAAAATTATAGGAACAAAATGGTTGTTGTGACCGACATAATACCACCACAACTAAAGTATTTTATTAATGGGGCCATTCAACCGTTAAATAAAAAGACAAAAATAATGTTTTTTTTTAAATATATTTATTAAATAAGTTAAGTTGATATTTAATACAATTTTTAAAAATAGTTTTTTTTTAAGAAAAATTCTCAGAATCTGAAAAAAATGTCACAGATCCAGAGACTTTTTCTATAGAACATATGTCTCAGAATTTGTGACATTTTCTAAAGAAATATGTCCCAGAATCAGAGACTTTTCCAATAGAAAATACGTCTCAGAATCTGGGACTATTTCTATAGAAAAAACGTCTCAGAATTTGAGACGTTTCTATAGAAAAAACGACTCAGAATCAGAGATTTTTTTTGGAGAAAAAATGTTTCAGAATCTCAATGTCTAGGAATCTGAGACTTTTTCTATTAAAATAATGTCTCAGAATCTAAGGCTTATTCTATAGAAAAAATGTCCAAAAATCTGAGACGTTTTCTACCGAAAAATTATTAGAATTTAAGCAATTTTTTTTTATAGGATGGTTTCAGATTCCGAAACATTTTTTCTATTGAAAAAGTTTTAAATTCTGAGACATTTTTTCTATAGAAAAAGACTCAGATTCTGAGACATTTTTTCTATAGAAGAAGACTCAGAATCTGAAACACTTTTTCTATAGAAAAAAAACTCAGATTCTGAGACATTTTTTCTATAGAAAAAATCTCAGATTCTGAGACATTTTTGCAATGGAAAAAGTCTCAGATTCTGAGATATATTTTCTATAGAAAAAGTCTCAGATTCTGAGACATATTTTCTATAGAAAAAGTCTCAGATTCTGAGACATATTTTCTATAGAAAAAGTCTCAGATTCTGAGACATTTTTCATATAGAAAAAGTCTCAGATTCTGAGACATTTTTTCTATAGAAAAAGTCTCAGATTCTGAGACATTTTTTCTATAGAAAAAGTCTCAGATTCTGAGACATTTTTTCTATAGAAAAAGTCTCAGATTCTGAGACATTTTTTCTATAGAAAAAGTCTCAGATTCTGAGACATTTTTTCTATAGAAAAAGTCTCAGATTCTGAGACATTTTTTCTATAGAAAAAGTCTCAGATTCTGAGACATTTTTTCTATAGAAAAAGTCTCAGATTCTGAGACATTTTTTCTATAGAAAAAGTCTTAGATTCTGAGACATTTTTTCTATAGAAAAAGTCTCAGATTCTGAGACATTTTTTCTATAGAAAAAGTCTCAGATTCTGAGACATTTTTTCTATAGAAAAAGTCTCAGATTCTGAGATATTTTTTCTATAGTAAAAGTCTCAGATTCTGAGACATTTTTTCTATAGAAAAAGTCTCAGATTCTGAGACATTTTTTCTATAGAAAAAGTCTCAGATTCTGAGACATTTTTTCTATAGAAAAAGTCTCAGATTCTGAGACATTTTTTCTATAGAAAAAGTCTCAGATTCTGAGACATTTTTTCTATAGAAAAAGTCTCAGATTCTGAGACATTTTTTCTATAGAAAAAGTCTCAGATTCTGAGACATTTTTTCTATAGAAAAAGTCTCAGATTCTGAGACATTTTTTCTATAGAAAAAGTCTCAGATTCTGAGACATTTTTTCTATAGAAAAAGTCTCAGATTCTGAGACATTTTTTCTATAGAAAAAGTCTCAGATTCTGAGACATTTTTTCTATAGAAAAAGTCTCAGATTCTGAGACATTTTTTCTATAGAAAAAGTCTCAGATTCTGAGACATTTTTTCTATAGAAAAAGTCTCAGATTCTGAGACACTTTTTCTATAGAAAAAGTCTCAGATTCTGAGACATTTTTTCTATAGAAAAAGTCTCAGATTCTGAGACATTTTTTTTATAGATAAAGTCTCAGATTCTGAGACATTTTTTCTATAGAAAAAGTCTCAGACATTTTTTCTATAGAAAAAGTCTCAGACATTTTTTCTATAGAAAAAGTCTCAGATTCTGAGACATTTTTTCTATAGAAAAAGTCTCAGATTCTGAGACATTTTTTCTATAGAAAACGTCTCAGATTCTGAGACATTTTTTCTATAGAAAAAGTCTCAGATTCTGAGACATTTTTTCTATAGAAAAAGTCTCAGATTCTGAGACATTTTTTCTATAGAAAAAGTCTCAGATTCTGAGACATTTTTTCTATAGAAAAAGTCTCAGATTCTGAGACATTTTTTCTATAGAAAAAGTCTCAGATTCTGAGACATTTTTTCTATAGAAAAAGTCTCAGATTCTGAGACATTTTTTCTATAGAAAAAGTCTCAGATTCTGAGACATTTTTTCTATAGAAAAAGTCTCAGATTCTGAGACATTTTTTCTATAGAAAAAGTCTCAGATTCTGAGACATTTTTTCTATAGAAAAAGTCTCAGATTCTGAGACATTTTTTCTATAGAAAAAGTCTCAGATTCTGAGACATTTTTTCTATAGAAAAAGTCTCAGATTCTGAGACATTTTTTCTATAGAAAAAGTCTCAGATTCTGAGACATTTTTTCTATAGAAAAAGTCTCAGATTCGGAGACATTTTTTCTATAGAAAAAGTCTCAGATTCTGAGACAGTTTTTCTATAAAAAAGTCTCAGATTCTGAGACATTTTTTTTTATAGAAAAAGTCTCAGATTCTGAGACATGTTTTTTATAGAAAAAGTCTCAGACATTTTTTCTATAGAAAATGTCTCAGATTCTGAGACATTTTTTCTAAAAAAAGTCTCATATTCTGAGACATTTTTCTATCGAAAAAGTCTCAGATTCTGAGACATTTTTTCTATCGAAAAAGTTTCAGATTCTGAGACATTTTTTTTATCGAAAAAGTCTCGGATTCTGAGACATTTTTTCTATAGAAAAAGTCTCAGATTTTTAAACATTTTTTGTATAGAAAAAGTCTCAGATTCTGAGACATTTTTTCTACAGAAAAAGTCTCAGATTCTGAGAAATTTTTTTTTATAGATTAAGTCTCAGATTCTGAGACATTTTTTTTATAAAAAAAGTCTTAGATTCTAATACATTTTTTCTATAGAAAAAGTCTCAGATTCAGAGATATTTTTTCTATAGAAAAAGTCTCAAATTCTGAGACATTTTTTCTATAGAAAAAGTCTCAGATTCTGAGACATTTTTTCTATTGAAAAAGTCTCAGATTCTGAAACATTTTTTCTATAGAAAAAATTTCAGATTCTGAGAAATTTTTTTATAGCAAAAGTCTCATATTCTGAAACATTTTTTCAATAGAAAAAGTCTCAGATTCTGAGACATTTTTTCTATAGAAAAAGTCTTAGATTCTGAAACATTTGTTCTAAAGAAAAAATTTCAGATTCTGAGAAATTTTTTCTATAGAAAAAGTCTCAGATTCTGAAACATTTTTCTAAAGAAAATGTCTCAGATTCTAAATCATTTTTTCTATATAAAAAGTCTCAGATTCTGAGACATTTTTCCTATAGAAAAAGTCTCAGATTCTGAAACATTTTTTTATAGGAAAAGTGTTAGATTCTGATACATTTTTCTATAAAAAAGTCTCAGATTCTGAGACATTTGTCCTATAGAAAAAGTTTCAGATTCTTAGACATTTTTCCTTTACAAAAAGTCTCAGATTCTTAGACATTTTTCCCATAGAAAGTCTGAGATTCTGAGAAATTTTATCTATAGGAAAAGTCTCAAAATTATGGAATTTTGCTATAGGAAAAATGTCTCAGAATCTGCGAATTTATCATATAGAAACAGTCCCAGACTCTCAAACATTTTGCAATAGAAAAAAAATCTGATATTCAGTGATATTTTTTATGTGATATTTTTTATGCAAACAGGTTACCTCTTCTATATCGTAAACTTATGTTTTCCTATAAAGTTCGAGTGTTGAGATTCATCGTATGTTTAGATACTGAATTGGAGAATCCGCACGAAATATTGATCCAAATTTCTTGTTTGATCTTTTAGTGGTAATTTTTTTTCTGCAAATGAAACCAATCTTTATTAAAATAGTACACATGTTTTTTGCACAGTTTTAAACATACTTACGTTTTGTGGTTTATTATCCTTTTTGTTAACAGCATATTTAATTGATGTGTTGATTAATATTTTTAAAAAAATATTAGCTGGAAAATTATTTTGTTTTTTGATGACGTTTTAGTAATATGACTAAGTTTTTGTATAAGCAACATACAATTAGTTGCAGTAACGTTTTTACAAAATTAAAATATGATTGTGTTTACCAATACTTAATTGTTCTTACATAGTATTACATTAAAATTTTTAAT
This sequence comes from Pegoplata infirma, assembly GCA_963921195.1. Taxonomy (NCBI): domain Eukaryota; kingdom Metazoa; phylum Arthropoda; class Insecta; order Diptera; family Anthomyiidae; genus Pegoplata; species Pegoplata infirma. The sequence continues at coordinate 143,742,220 of OY992538.1, forward strand.
TTCAAATGTATTTGGAATTTTTTTTAAAATTAACAACAATTTGTACCAAGTATCAGTTGCTGTAACTGATTTTTAATATAACTGAACTAATATCCTGTGCTTGTTATCAAAAATGTATTGCATTAAAAAACAAAATATAAATGAATGGTTCGGACTATTATGAAAGTTTTCGAACAAATATTATTTTCAAATTGATAAATGCAACCAATATTTTTTCAAAATGTGATTGTTTATTGGTAATTTGTTCAGATATTTGGTTTAAAATTTATTTTTTAAATCATGATAATTGAATTTAAGTAGTTGTAACTAAAACTTATAATTCCAAACCAAATTTGAGGAGCTTCGACTGAGTTCCAAATAATTTTTTCCCTGTGTGTAGTTTTTTAATGGAAATGGACAAATGGAACAGATGCGAGCTGATTCCCTAGAAGTGTGATACACAAAATTCTTCGCAGTAATGTCCTCTATGATATTCAATTATAAAAAGCTACACCGAACGACATTAAGTTGCTTTCCACAAGGGTTTTACCCACTGACCACTTTTGGCCAGATAGTTTTTTAATGGAAATGGACAAATGGAACAGATGCGAGCTGATTCCATACAAGTGTGATACACCAAACTCTTCGTAGTAATGTCCTCTACGATATTCAATTATAAAAAGCTACACCAAACGACACTAAGGTGCTTTCCACAAGGGTTTTACCCACTGACCACCTTTGGCCAGATAGTTTTTTAATGGAAATGGACAAATGGAACAGATGCGAGCTGATTCCATACATGTGTGATACACCAAAATCTTCGTAGAAATGTCCTCTACGATATTCAATTATAAAATGCTACACCGAACGACATTAAGATGCTTTCCACAAGGGTTTTACCCACTGACCACTTTTGGCCAGATAGTTTTTTAATGGAAATGGACAAATGGAACAGATGCGAGCTGATTCCATACAAGTGTGATACACAAAATTCTTCGTAGTAATGTCCTCTACGATATTCAATTATAAAAAGCTACACCGAACGAAACTAAGGTGCTTTCCACAAGGGTTTTACCCACTGACCACTTTTGGCCAGAAAGTTTTTTAAAGGAAATGGACAAATGGAACAGATGCGAGCTGATTCCCTAGAAGTTTGATACACAAAATTCTTCGTAGTAATGTCCTCTACGATATTTAATTATAAAAAGCTTCACCGAACGACACTAAGGTGCTTTCCACAAGGGTTTTACCCACTGACCACTTTTGGCCAGATAGTTTTTTAATGGAATTGGACAAATGGTGTTATGAAACCCCTTTCCTGTGTTACTGTTTTGCCGGCTTGGCAGAGCTATGGGTGTGGATTATCAACCCTGTAACACCTTCAGGGTCCAGCAGTAAAACTATAAAAAAAATGGGCTAAAAACACATGACAACCACTCACACTAAAACGAAGACTTTTGGGAGCAAAAGATGGTAGTCACTCCCACTCATAACCCACCCAACCTGGTCACTTTGGAGATATAATAAAATGACCCCTTTATTTGTTTGACACCAACTTACCTTATCCTCTTAACTTATTCCACCAAAACGACCCATTGTCCCTTCCTTTACCTCCCACAAATAAATTTAGCAACACATCTTCATTTAGATTTTCAACTGAACAAAAAATACATTTATTAAACAAATAAAACTTAAAACATAAAGGTGGCAAAAACAATTTTCTGAATCTCCTATACTATCCGCATTTAACTTTTTACTGAATTTGTATTTAAAAGATTTATAACGAATTTTGGTATTAATAAAATTATTGTATTTGCAGATTTGGTAATGACGGTGTATTTTAAACTGATTTTAACATCACCGGTTACGGAGACCCAAAATTACCCGAACTTAAAACTTGAATAAAATTTAAAAATGATATACAAAAAAAAAATAAAATATAGGTATTATGTCACTAACATGCTATTAAAATTTTTACTATATGAATAGAAAATAAAAAAAATTTAAACTATAAAAAAAAAAAAAAAATGAAATTGATTGATTTTGAATTAAAAAAAAAAATTACATATAACAATACAAAAAAAAAATTAACCTAGGATTAATCCAATTTATATGTTTCCAGACCTTTCTTTTCGTCTGGTTTTTTTTTCGCAAATTTTAACTAAATTTTGTAATTCCCTCAAAAGAGCTCTCTGGAGTTAATTTAGTTTGAATTTTTGGTCGAACTACTTTAAATCTTGACCTAATTATTCATCCCGGTTATATATCGGCTTAATCCCTCACAAAAAAACTAAAATTTTGAAAATAAAAAACTGATTTGAAAACTTAACCTAACATGCACTTATAGTTATACAACAAAAATTAAAAAAAATTGAATAAATAAAATAAATAACGTACAAACAAAAAAAATATGATTTTTAAAGACTAACCACCGAACTTTATAACAAATTTTCCCCTTAAAGTGGGAATAAAAATTTGGCGCCGAAAACTATGCACCACAGATAATTTAAATAAAAAATTCTCCCTCTTTAAATAATTCTTCCTCTTATTTCACAAATTTAGCTTTCCCCGCCGAACTTATCTTTTTCTTAAATTTTTGGAACTTATTTGAGATACGTTCAGTGAAACTCTAATTTCCTAATTTGTGTTCCACAAGGGTTGCTCCAAGAAAGGAAGCTACTCCTTTTTACGCCGCGCGTCTGGTACTTTATGGCGCGTCTTCCCAAAATATCGCTCGCACATAAAATTATAAAAAAAAAACGAAAAGTGTTACCTTAAAATTCCTGTGGTCACTATATTATGTCGGATAAACTGGCTTTACGGTTTCTTCTCACTTTTTCCTCAGCTTTCCAACTTTTCCCTTTGGACAATTAGTGGACCACACTGTATATACAAAGAAACAAATTCTGTAATATATATTAAGAAAACTAACTATTTTTATGATTAACACTTACGGTTTTTGTATACACTTTTGAAATTTCTATGGTCGCTGTTCCAAAAAAAGTAATTCACATAAAAAATGTGAAAATGAAAATTTCCGAATTTTTTTGGTGTTCTAGATTTCACATCCGAATTTCTTTTTCGTTTTGTTTCACGTAAATAAAATTTTGTGAAAGTAAAACGAATGCACTTTATTCATTATAATTTTTTAAATTAAAATTATTCAATTTCAACTTTGAATGAAAACGTGATCAACAAAACACTAAACTTGATTTCATGTGATTCGGAAATTTTCATGTGAATTGAAAAGTTGTGAAAGACAGAACAGAGGCCTATAATTCCTTTTCAGGAATACAAAAAAAATGGAGGATAAAGACTCGGAAATCAAAATGGTTTCCCCAAACTCGACTTCTATAAAAATTGATTTTAAGGATTTCTAAAAGAATTCCTTTATATTAGAAAATTGATATTTAATTATTTGTCTAATCGCACTAAATTACCTTATTTGTTTTTATTTTTTTGTAGGAAATTAATAAACTTTGAGTTTTTAAAAAATTTTCAATAAAATATTCACTGTGGTTTTTCCTTATACTTTCACTATCTTCCGCACAATTTTAATTAAAACTTTTTTTGTTCGTTTCTGGTAGATTAATGTCCGCCAAATTTGATTCCAATTTCAAACAAAGCTAAAAATTATGTTTCCAACATTTAACATAAAACAAAATATATAGAAACCTCTATTTAACTGCATTTTAGACAAAAAAATAAATACCAACACATTCTAACATAATTTCTAATCTCTCTAATTTTGAATTTACCCCCCCCTCGGATCCATAAGCAGCTATAAAAGATAGTTTTCAAAACTAACAGTTTAAGAGAAAATAGGGATTTTTTATCCCTTTTTCTACTACCCTAAATTTGCAACTCTGCGTAAAAATAAAAAACAACCTTAGGCAACCCTGAACTACGTTCCACATACAAGTACTTGGGCACTACTTGTATCGGCCACGATCTCCCATCAAATTTCATAAAAAAAAAAAAAATATCAAATTTACTAAATAACTAAACAAATTAATTAACTAATATACAAACAAAATCAAAAGAACATAAAATTTACTAAAACTACTAACAAAAACAAGCAAATAATACTAATAACTAGCAACAAAATTAACCAAATGAACAAACGAGGCAATACAACAATAAAAACAACATGGCCACCTGCAAAAAAAAAATCATTTGGCAAATAATTAAAAATAAAAACAATCTTGCCAAACTCAATGCCAACGTAAATAAATGGGACTGCATGCAAAGCCAAATAAATGGAACCGCTCGTCCGCCCGAACATGATCGGGTTCCCTTTTCCATCCTGGTATGTTCCCTTAGATGGCATAGGTACGAAATTCAGGAAACGTAAGTTTCATTACCCAGAGCCGGCCAGCGATTGTCCTTGAATTTTCCCTCCACGGCTTATGGTAACTACGAAGCAAAATCAATGACCCTCTGGGATTCACCTAGAGATCCAACACAACCAAAATTGAGCCAAAGGCCACCAAAATCTTTCTACAGGTTTTTTTCTTTTTATGTTACCCCCCTAATGCACCCAAGAAAAAATTTTAGTGCTGCCAATTTTTTTTTTCAGAAAACCGCTCATTTAATAAAAACCGGGATATGCCAGCGTTTCCCCACAATCGCATTCTCAACAATGGAACAGATGCGAGCTGATTCCATACAAGTGTGATACACAAAATTCTTCGTAGTAATATCCTCTACGATATTCAATTATAAAAAGCTACACCGAACGACACTAAAGTGCTTTCCACAAGGGTTTTACCCACTGACCACCTTTGGCCAGATAGTTTCTTAATGGAAATGGACAAATGGAACAGATGCGAGCTGATTCCCTAGAAGTGTGATACACAAAATTCTTCGTAGTATTGTCCTCTACGATATTCAATTATAAAAAGCTACACCGAACGACATTTAGGTGCTTTCCACAAGGGTTTTACCCACTGACCACTTTTGGCCAGATAGTTTTTTAATGGAAATGGTCAAATGGAACAGATGCGAGCTGATTCCATACAAGTGTGATTCACAAATTTCTTCGTAGTAATGTCCTCTACGATATTCAATTATAAAAAGCTACACCGAACGACACTAAGGTGCTTTCCACAAGGGTTTTACCCACTGACCACTTTTAGCCAGAAAGTTTTTTAATGGAAATGGAATAGATGCGAGCTGATTCCATACAAGTGTGATACAAAAAATTCTTCGTAGTAAGTCCTCTACGATACTCAATTATAAAAAGCTACACCGAATGACACTAAGGTGCTTTCCACAAGGGTTTTACCCACTGACCACTTTTGGCCAGATAATTTTTTAATGGAAACGGACAAATGGAACAGATGCGAGCTGATTCCATACAAGTGTGATACACACATTTCTTCGTAGTAATGTCCTCTACGATATTTAATTATAAAAAGCTACACCGAACGACATTAAGGTGCTTTCCACAAGGGTTTTACCCACTGACCACTTTTGACCAGATAGTTTTTTAATGGAAATGGACAAATGGAACAGATTCGAGCTGATTCCATACAAGTGTGATACACAAAATTCTTCGTAGTAATGTCCTCTACGATATTCAATTATAAAAAGCTGCAACGAACGACAGTAAGGTGCTTTCCACAAGGGTTTTACCCACTGACCACTTTTGGCCAGAAAGTTTTTTAATGGAAATGGACAAATGGAACAGATGCGAGCTGATTCCATACAAGTGTGGTACACCAAATTCTTCATAGTAATGTCATCTACGATATTCAATTATAAAAAGCTACACCGAATGACATTAAGGTGCTTTCCACGCAGGTTTTACCCACTGACCACTTTTGGCCAGATAGTTTTTTAATGGAAATGGACAAATGGAACAGATGCGAGCTGATTCCATACAAGTGTGATACTCCAAACTCTTCGTAGTAATGTCCTCTACGATATTCAATTATAAAAAGCTACACCGAACGACACTAAGGTGCTTTCCACAAGGGTTTTACCCACTGACCACCTTTGGCCAGATAGTTTTTTAATGGAAATGGACAAATGGAACAGATGCGAGCTGATTCCATACAAGTGTGATACAGAAAATTCTTCGTAGTAACATCCTCTACGATATTCAATTATAAAAAGCTACACCGAACGACACTAAGGTGCTTTCCACAAGGGTTTTACCCACTAACCACTTTTGGTCAGATAGTTTTTTAATGGAAATGGACAAATGGAACAGATGCGAGCTGATTCCATACAAGTGTGATACACAAAATTCTTCGTAGTAATGTCCTCTACGATATTCAATTATAAAAAGCTACACCGAATGACACTAAGGTGCTTTCCACAAGGGTTTTACCCACTGACCACTTTTGGCCAGAAAGTTTTTTAATGGAAATGGACAAATGGAACAGATGCGAGCTGATTCCATACAAGTGTGATACACAAAATTCTTCGTAGTAATATCCTCTACGATATTCAATTATAAAAAGCTACACCGAACGACACTAAGGTGCTTTCCACAAGGGTTTTACCCACTGACCACTTTTGGCCAGATAGTTTTTTAATGGAAATGGAAAAATGGAACAGATGCGAGCTGATTCCCTAGAAGTGTGATACACAAAATTCTTCGTAGTAATGTCCTCTACGATATTCAATTATAAAAAGCTACACCGAACGACATTTAGGTGCTTTCCACAAGGGTTTTACCCACTGACCACCTTTGGCCAGATAGTTTTTTAATGGAAATGGACAAATGGAACAGATGCGAGCTGATTCCATACAAGTGTGATACACCAAATTCTTCGTATTTAGGTGTAAAAAGCTACACCGAACGACATTAAGGAGCTTCCCACAAGGGTTTTACCAACTGACCACTGGTGGCCAGATTCTTTTTGAAAGAAAATTGTCATTTAGGAGCTGATTCTACATAAGTGTGGTACACCAAATTCATCATTGTAATGTTCTCTAATTTATTCAGTTTTAAAAGGCTACACCGAACGACCAAGTGCCTCTTTAGAGGAGGATTACTGGTCACACCTCTTGAAATTCATTGGTTTGTTGCAAAATTGAGCAATTCAAATTGAGAAGGGTTGATAAAAGTAGTAGTTTTTGCAAAATTTGTAATCTCTGTGTCACCCTGTTAACCAGAGAAAAAAAAAAAAAAGTTAGCGATATCGCTAACTTCACGGAGGTCGTGTTAGCTTATTTCCAGAGGGTTCATTTACTTTCCCGTGTGAAACGTCTTCTTTAATAGTCTTTGGCAATAACGTAGTTATTTACAAAATTGCACTTTTTGAGCCTCGCGTTCACGTTAACGTTGGTGATGTGTTCAACGCGAGTGATTTACAAAATTAGGCCCTTATTCTATAAAGGTGCGTTTAGACGGTAGAGAAAGCCCCTAGATTTAAAGTAAAACACAACTCTGTGGTAATATACTTTTGACTTTAAAAATTGTTGTGTCAAATCTCATTTCTTTAATACTTGTTTTTGATTACCATTTTCATTATATTATTATTTGTTTTTGCAGATTTATTCAATAATTTGTAGATTGGAAACCGAATTAAAGTAAATAAAAAATACTACAATATAATTAAATTTTATTTGACATTCCAATTTTAAAAGTTACCACAGAGTTGTTTTTTACTTTAAATCTAGGGGATTTCTCTCTCGTCTATTTTAAATCCGCGCCTTCAAAATATCATTCTCTAATACCCAGTATCTTAAAACTTTGTCTGCCATCAAAAAAATTTTTAAAACATTTTTACGTTTTTACGAGGTTGATTTAAATCCAAAACGGGAACATTTTTTCCCATTGGCCGATATTGCATTTAATAAACTTATGACCATAAGAAATATTCATGTCAAACTGCAGGGGTCTAGCTCTTTTGGCTTGGACTGCATCGTGTCTTCCTACAACCAAAGTATAAATAAAAAAACTTTGAGCAGTGCCAGTTACGTTGTTCCTTAATTTTCGAGTTTTCTGTGCTAAATATGTTAAATCGATAATTATTCAATGTTTATGAATTTATTGAACATTTAATTATATTTTTTTGATATTTTAATAAATCCCGAAATCCCGATTACGATTTCGAAATCCCGAATCCCGGTATTTGTAAATGTCAATCCCGTTTGGCATCCCTAGTAGGATCAGAGATTAGTGTGGAGTCTAAAGCGCCCATCAGACGGCAGACAAATCTTACAATTTATCTAACGACCGAATGCAAATTTCTCGTGTAATGGCAGGTTGTACAACTTGTCAACCAACCGTTGAAAATATCAAAATTTTTTGATATTTTCGCTGGTCGGCTAACAAGTTGTACAACTTGTTGTTGAGTGTAATTTCATTTCGCCAATATTTTCACAAAAAAAAATTAACGGTTGGAAGACAAATTGGCTGACATGTTAGCTAATGTAATTCAAAACCATTTTTGGTCGTTAAACAAATTGTAAGATTTGTCTGCCGTCTGATGGGCCCTTTATAAATAATAGAAAAAAATTAGGTATTTGTTTTATTTATTAAGAGCTATAAGAAATATAAGCGCTGAAAATAGTTGAATTTGTTTGTACGTGACCGTGGAATGCTCCGAAGAGCCTTGGTCAAAAAATGCCTTAAATCACCAAATGTCTAGTGGAATTAACGATATGCATGTGTTATGTTATTATGTTAGACATAATTATTTTTATTTTATATCCTTATCACATTGCATAGTAGTGAAGGGTTTAAAAATATTCAAACAGAATTTTTAAATTCCGATAATATTTTTGTTGTGTGATAAACAAAACCAAAGTAAAGTTGTGGTAAGTGTTGCCTGCGATAAAAATTATATCTATAAAGTATCTTTATTACCCATTATTTGCCGTTGTTATTTTTAAGCGCCAATCAGACGACCGACAAATCTTACAATTTGTCTTCCAACCGCTCATTTTTTTTTTCTGAAAATATTTGCGAACACACATCTGAACACATACTATTATTGACGCCATTTGCATTCGGTCGTTAGACAAATTGTAACATTTGTCTGTCGTCTTATTGGCGCTTTAAGCATGCCTTGACTTTAAAAAACGTTATATCTTTGGGTTAAATAAAAAAGTATGAGCAGGGTTTCCGTTTTGCGACGTAAGTTGCAATTTGCAAACTTTTTGACGCTGTGACATTTATTGTGCAACTTTTTTCAGCTTGTCTAATTTTGCAACTTTTTCCAAAATAAAATACCCGTGTAAATAAATGTCTTAAAGAAATTTATTGGAGGTTCTTTTCGTTGAACATATTAGCCCTGTACACTGAGGGGAAAAACATATTTAAATCAAAAATGTTCATGTTTATTTTAAGTATGCTATGTACATATTTTTGGAAAAATTTATATTTTAAAATTGTATTTGATTGATTTTAACATAACATGTTTGTTTTAAAATTGCATACCATTTTGATTTAAAATTGATCCCTTTAAATTTAATATGCTGTCATTAAAAATTTTTAAAATATCTTGTTCAAATATTTGTATTAAAAACAATATTTTTTATGGTTATTTTAAAGTTGAACAATTTTGTTTTTTGACATTTTATTTATTTTTTTTTCAAGAAATATAATAAAGTTGTGCAATTTTATTTTAAGTAGAAACAATGTTTAAATATTGTTTCATTAAAAAAGACGTCCATTTTTTCACTTCTCTAGATGTGACGAGTTTTAAGTGAAGTTAATTAAATTAACTAATATAAAATTAAAAAAATAAATAAAAAACTAAAGTAAAAAAGAAAATTATTAGCAAGAAAAACAAGAAAAAACAGAAAAAGTTAAAAACATAGTGAAAAAAATATAAAGACGGAAATATATAAAAAAGGAAGTGCTAGAGAACGAGGAGGGGATGTATCTATGTAATTGGCAGAAAATTAAGACTTCTAACTTCACATTTGTTGTAATCAGATGTAGTTGGGGTTTCCATTTAAATTTTGAGAAAAAGAGGACGTCAACCCCAAAAAAGGAGGACATTTGACCCAAACAGGAGGACAATTATTTTTTAAATAAATTAATTTAAAAAAAGTCAACAACGCAATACAATATGCAAAAAAAAAATAATTTTTGTTAAGAAAACAATTTTTTTTCACTAAAAAAATATATTTCCAATTATATTTCAATATTTTGGAAATATCCATTCAATTATATTATTCAAGTAACTATTTATAATTCAAAAATTTCCAGTTATATTTAAAAAATTTCTAATGGGGAAAAGTGACAAAAGTAGGACAGCCCCGGACACTTCCTAAAAAAGAAGTAGGACTGCCCCGGACACCCTAAAAAAGAGGACGGTGTCCGGGGAAAGAGGACGGATGGCAACCCTACAATTACAATTGCCTACAATTAGGCAAGAAGTACATCCGAGGCACAGACTATATACAGACTCGACAGTAGAGTTTTATAAGAAAAAATGGGGAAAAACTAAGCGATTTTATCAGAAAACACAGCGGTTTTTAGTCCGTTTTACGCTAACATGGCAACTAGGGCTTCCAATCGGGATTGGGTTTTCTGAATCCCGGGATTTGGGATTGAAGAAAAATTTTCGGGATCCCGATTTCGGGATCCCGGGATTTTCGGGATATTTTGAATCCCGGGATTCACGGGATTTTTTGGAAATTTTCGGGATATTTCGGGATTTTCAAAAATTTTCAGTATTTATTGTCACTTTGAAAAATCCACGCGTTCGTAAAGATTAGCAAAGTTGATGTTGTGAACTTCAAAAAAAGTTTGGGATTCCTTCTGTGAAGAATATCCGTATTCGGTTATCTTTCTTATCTTTCGTCGTGGCTCATCGCTATCAACTTTTAGTAAGCGTGAATTGAAAAAAAAAATAAATGAATTTTTGCATAAGTGATTCATTTTTTGCTAAAGCTTGCGTGATTTGATATTTTTTTTCATTTCTTGAAAAAATAAATATTTTTTAGCAATTTTTTTTTTGGTAAAAAATGTGTTAGCGAGAATAGAGTTTGCATGACTCACGCGTGAGCGTAAGTCATAAGTGAGTGATTTCATTAGTGTTTGCGTGAGCGTGACTGAGCGTGAGTCAAAACCCACTCATGCCTTTAAAAAATGTTTTAGTAAAACATAAAATTAAAAAAGTTTACAACTTAAGGAGTGGAGCTTCGAAGAATTTCATTCCTTAATTCGATTTGTCATACTGAGTGAAAATTTAGTGATTGCATTCCCCAATCACATTTTAGCGAATTGAATGAATTCACTTTAGACTCATTCGATTTATAAATATCGAATGCATTCGTTTTATTTTTCATTCGACTTTCAAAAACCGAATGCATTCGATTTTTTCCATTCGACTTTTAAAAATCGAATGCATTCACTTGCGAATGCAATCGATTTTCTTTTCATTCAATTTGAAAAATCGAATGGCTTATTCATTCATTGATTTCATTATTGTTTGCGTGAGCGTGACTGAGCGTGAGTCAAAACCCACTCACGCCTTTAAAAAATGTTTTAGTAAAACATAAAATTAAAAAAGTTTACAACTTAATGAGTGGAGCTTCGAAGGATTTTATTCCTTAATTCGATTTGTCATTCTGAGTGAAAATTTAGTGATTGCATTCCCCAATCACATTTTAGCGAATTGAATGAATTCACTTTAGACTCATTCGATTTATAAATATCGAATGCATTCGTTTTATTTTTCATTCGACTTTCAAAACCCGAATGCATTCGATTTTTTCCATTCGACTTTTAAAAATCGAATGCATTCACTTGCGAATGCAATCGATTTCTTTTCATTCAATTTGAAAAATCGAATGGCTTATTCATTCATTGCATTTAAAACTTAAAAAAACTAACTAACTAATAAAACCATGTTTCCATTCAGATCAAAAACACTTGATTTGAGCAAAACACTTCGAGCTGTTTCCACTCAAGTTGAAGTGATTTGCAACGTCAAACTAATTACGAATTTTCGTAATTAATTTGACGTTTTCTCCACAAAATAGTTAAAACAACAAAATTGGGAAAATAAATACCAAAAACAATTAATTTTGTAGTTTATTATAATTAAATAAAGATGTTTAACAACTAATTGTAAAATTTTTTAATAATAAAAAAATAAAATGTCTTCTTCTTCTAGCAAACACTCACTACGAATGAGTAGCTTTCATTTTCGAATATAAAATACAGTGTTGCACTGACCAAAACAAGTGGTGATTTTAAAAAGTCGACATGTTTTGTACCAAAACACCCAATTTGAGATGTTTTGCTCATATGAAAAATGTATGGGAAAACATGTAGAAAATGACATGATTTCCTCAAAACACTCTGATTTGCCCAAATCATGCCACTGGAAACATACTATAAGGATAGATCAAAACGGAGCCAATTTTTCGTTCATAGTATTGCCAACACTCTTCACATTTTTTTGTCGTATGGACAGTTAATATGTGCATTTTAAAAATTTTCGGGGACACCAATTTTTTTGGATTCAAAATTAGAGCCCATTAGGGTCATCGTATGTAAAGAGAGTTGGCGATACTTTAGACCAAAATTTGGCTCCGTTTTGGTCTATCTATTTAAAAAATCGATTGCATTCGCAGTGGAATGATAAAAAATCAAATGCATTCGATTTTTATAAATCGAATGAACAAGAAATCGAATGCATTTATTTTTTCGTTCAATCGAATGAATTCCAAGGACTGCATTCAATGTTGATTTATGAAATCGAATGCAATCACTGACTTTAAAAATTGAATGGATTTTTTTGAGAATTCATTCGAAAAGGATTTCATTCTTCGAAGCTCTGTTAAGGAGTTAAGATGTGTCAAAAGCCATTTACGGTCCTATGCTCCTTGTAAGAGTAAAAGTAATAAATATAAAAGCCCTTATGTCGAACCACCACTAGTTTTTAGAATTTCTTTACATTTCGCAAACGTTTCACCTTTTTCTATAACAAAAACATGGTACCTGACAGAACTTTTATCGATTTTTTTTATTTTATTCCACAAAATTCATATTTTATACAAATTATTTAAAAAAATCTAAAAATATTGAAAAAAAAATAAAAAAAATCGGGATCCCGAAAATCCCGGGATTGAAAATCAGAAATCCCGAAATTCGGGATTTGCCTAATCCCGAAAATCCTGGGATTTCCGGGATCGGGATATCCCGATTGGAAGCCCTAATGGCAACACTTTCTACGACTTAGGAGTGAGTGAAACTACAAAAACTGATCTGGCATCCATTTTTCTTATGGCGCGTTATATCAGTTTTCTCTTTCTAACCTAATTCGTAGAATAATTTGAAAATATTAACCATATGGTTACAGAATACATTTTTGACACCTGTCACTTATGTCGAGTCTGTAGTAGTCTGTGTCCAAGGATTTGGCTTTGATTTTTTATGTGTAGCGAAAACCAAAGCCAATAAGCAATATTTAAAGCCAAAGCCTTGGATGTAATTCTACCCTTAGATGTACAATAAGGTTATAACTTTTTGAATTTTTTGCAAATATCAAAAAGTCCATCCGATAGTCGTATAGGCCATGAAAAAATATTAAGAAATGATGTCTTACTTTTTCGCGATCGTTAAAAAAGTTCACGCACCAAACTCGATGAATTTTAAATATATGTTTTTCTTTTAAGTATAAACAAATTAAATTTAATTGCAAAATATTTAGAATTTTCTTGTAATTTCATTAATACTTATAAAAACAGAATCTCATCAATTGGATGGAGGGCGCGAAACAATCGCGATATTATGACGTTATTTCGCGAATTTTTTAAATTAGCTAAATTTTAGTGTCAAGTGATAGGTGCTATGAGGCAGTAATTCTTTTCAGCAACTAAAGATTATAATCGCGGAATTTTGGTGCTTTTTCGCGGTTGTTACAAATAAGTTAAATGTTGGTTCCTTCTGGTAGGTAGTCATGAGTTTCTGATCATTTTCAAATAATTAAGATATGACGTCATAATCAGTCATAATATAAAATTTTTAAAAAACAAAAAAATAAAAAAAAATCATTCTTGGGGGAATTTTAGAAACTGCATTCGGTGCGTGAACTTTTTTCACAGAAATGAAAAAGTTTTGTTATTTGTACACCCAGCAAAAACTTGCATTACCAAGTAATGAAATGTGTAATGGGAAATTCAAAAGTTATAACTACTTCTGATTCCAATTACCTTTCCCATTACATTTACAAGCAAATGTGCCAAATGTAATGATTATCAAACCAGTATTAATTACTAATTACATATATACTTATAGGTAATAAAAAAATTATTTAAAAAAAAAAATTTTAAAAAATAAAAAAATATTTAATTTTATTTTTATTCAAATAATGTAGAGTGAGTCAAAAAGTGAAAATCTAGTTCTGAAATTTTTTTATTTTATTATAATGACTTACCTAAGTCATTATTAATAAGTCCTTATTTTACATTTCAAAATAATGCTAAAGGTAATTTTCTGTCATTACTAAGTAACTCGATCACAATGGACCTCAGAGTCTACGAGTGTTGACGTAAAACGTCAGCAGCCACTTACAAAGTAATTCAAATGGTAATGATATGTCATTACCAAGTTTTTGTTGGGCAACATTGTCCATAGCGTGGTGGGACGGACTTTTTTTGTGCAAACAAATTTATAACCCTAACCCGAGTAAAAATAATTATATAGACGTATATAATTTTATCGAATCATATAAAACATTATATGATTATATATAAGTAAACAGATTTTCTTAATTTTCAAATGGAGATATATGTAATTACTAGGGCAAGTACTTACATGAAAATACATATTTTTACTCAGCATTGTAAACATAGCATAAATTAAATATCTATCTGAATCAAAGAATTTGCAATAAAATGGCATTGATTTGTAGTTGCATATTTTTGCATATTTTGGTATAAATGCATATTTTGATATAAATTAGACTTTTTTTTAAATTTCATCAATATTTTTTCAAAACTTCCTTAGGAAAATTCAAACCCTATCCCCTATTTTTTATAGAAAAATGTATATATTTATCGAAATCATATTCTAATGCATTTTTTAAAGGATTCTGGAAGTATAATTTTTAGATTCTGAAAAATTTTTCCTATTTAAAATGTTCCTATTCTGAGATTTTTATGAATATCTCTTCACTAATCGTAAAAAAAAATGTTTTCGAATTTAAGATTTTTTACAGGAAAATTTCATTTTTACACTCAAAAAACTGACAAAAAAACAACTAACTTATGTAGTAAAAACTACTTACATTTTTAGTCAAAATAACTAAAATGTAATAAAAATAAAATTTTTTTTCAAAAAATTTTTCAGAAAAAAATTGAAGATCAAATTTTTTACAAGTTTTTTTTTTTTTTTAAGTTGTTAAAAAAAAACAACAAAAAATTTTTCAGAGATAAAAAAAATAAAATTAACTACTTTAAATAACTGTTACTACATCACAGTACTTTTTTGTTAGTTGTTCAAAAAAACGTCTTAGCTAACTAACAGAAATAGTTGTTTGAAATTTTTCATATAAAAACAACTGACTTTGTAGTTGAAAACAACTAACTACTGTAAAATATACAAACAACTAACATGTAGTAACTGACATAATTTTCTGAGTGTATTATGATTAGAGTTAGGATGGGGTCTTTTGCCTTTGAGTTAATTTTTTGACTTGAAAATCGGAAAACTCAAAAAAAAAGTAAAAAAAAGTATTTTAAAAATAAATATTTTTTTTAGAATAAAGAACAAAAGTATTGAAAAATAACTTGTTTTAGAAAAATATTGTATTTTAATATTTTTTTTTTCTTTTAGAAACTTCAGTAATATTTAGTGACTCAAAGAAAAAACTTCTCAAGTAAAAAAATATTTTACTAACTAAAAACTGTTTCCACTCAATAAAACATTTTTAAGAATTGTAGAGGGCCTTTAAATATTTGACAAAGTCTAATTTATGTTGACAAATTATTTTTTTTAGTAAAAACAGTAATTTTTAGATGCATATTTTTAAAGTTTTAAGTGCATATTTTGGATTTTTAGACGCATATTATAGGCACATATTTTCCTTTTTTTGATGCATGAAAGTACTTGCCCTAGTGATCACATATGAAACATGTATGTGCATTAGGGTGCTCCAAAAAAATGAAGTTGTTAAATATTGGCCGTAACTCCCCCTAAAAATATGCATTTGGGTGTAAATATATGTTTTGCAAAATTATAGGGTAATCGGATGTGGGCAAGGCGTGCCGCATCGACCCTGAAGTTTGAAAAACGGATTACAAGGGGAAAATATGACTTTTTGTGATTTTCTCAATTTTTTTGGTATTTTGAGTTTGAAGTTTGAATTCAAATGATTACTGAATTGTGATTTAGAGCTAATTGCCTATCTAATAAGGTATTGAAAATTAAAATCGTTTGAAAATCAGCCAAGTTATTACAACTTCCCCAGGCAACTAACGTGTGTCAGACCACTTAATCAAGTAATTCGAGCCCCATTTTTGAAATTTATTGAAATTATCTACTGTAAAAACATTTGTTTATTCTTCAAGTCCCAATGTACTAAGAAGATACATATTTTTCATATTGCGTTTTGCTAACTTGTTTTAAATAAATGCTAAAGTGGTCTGAATTTTTCAACACTATTTTCAAATCTCCAATTTTAAATTTTTATTTTTTTTGTTAAATAAATTTTAAAAAATCGGCTATTGGAGTTTAAGGATTTGTTAAGCATATATCTATATTAGAGTTCGTTTAGTGACTATGTCACTTTATTAGCTTACGGATATCATCATTTTTTTAAAGGATTTAGGGGAGCTAAAAAGAATGCCGGTATTTTTTTGAAAAAATTTTCACTCCTTATGGTGGTTCAAAGCATTTGAAATCGCGGATTTTGAGCTGATTTTTCTGCAGAGAAAAACGGCTGAATATATTGCAAATCGGATTTCACCAGTCGATTCTACAGCAAAAATTAATTCAATAGCAGTTTTTTGAACTCTTAAAAAAAGTTCCAATAACCCACAGCAGGGGGCGGAAAAATCGATTTTTTAAAAAAAAAAATTAATTTATTTTTTTAATAATGCACGATGAAGAGGCAGTTTTTGCTAAGAAAATTGGTACAAAAAGCACCTTTCTATCACAACCCATTTAAAAGTTATAAGGCTTCAACGTTTTTTTTTCTAATGGTAAAATTGTAAAACACTGACCGAAATTTAAAAAATTTTTGGATGGGTCAGCAGTCTGGACACTCGTTTTCGATTTTCCTCTCAATGCTGATTCCAAATCTGGTTTTTAAAATGATCCGTAACGTCAGGTTTTTGAAATAATGAGGTCAAAGTTCACAAAAAACGCATTTTTGTGCATTATTGGGAGCATTTTTTTGTGATGTTTTTGGATGATATTCTGGGATCATAAAACCTGTTGCCGATTAACATTTCGATGCTGATTCTGAATCTAGTTTTCAAGTTTTTCTATCACGTCATGTTTTCGAGAAAATTGAGGTCAAAGTTCTCAAAAAACGTGTTTTTGCCAATTTTTGAGAGCTTATAACTTTTTAACGGGTTGTGATAGAACGGAAAATTTGGTACCATTTTGTTAAGCTAAAAATGCCCTATAATTGTGCATATTTAAAAAATAAATTTTAAAAGAAAATGGAAAAACCATATATTTCCGCCCTCTGTGGTGGGTTTTTGGAACTGTTTTTAAGAGTTTGAAAAAAGGCCATTGTATTATTTTTTGCTGTAGAATCGACTGGCGAAATCAGATTTGCAATATATTCAGCCGTTTTTTCTCTGCAGAAAAATCAGCTCAAAATCCGCGATTTCAAATGCTTTGAACCACCCCAAGGAGTGAAAATTTTTCCAAAAAAATACCGGCATTCTTTTTAGCTCCCCTAAATCCTTTAAAAAAATGATGATATCCGCAAATCAAATTTTCAAAATTAACTCTAATCTATATATATAATTTCCCTATTTGTGTGTTCCTCTTTTTTTGTCTATCCAGAGCTTTTTGAAGCCCACTGATGAGCTACAAAGCTGAAAATTGGCACCTGGGGCAGATCCTAACGTAGCCGGATTTTCGATTTTTTGCCTGTGGGCGGAGAAATAAGCGGGAAAGTGGGCGTGGCAAAATGCAATTTTTTGACGTTTTTGCTTAATTTAAAGCCCCCAAATGACTTAGGAATCTGAAATTTTCCTAGAATATAGTCCTAACGATGGCGCATATCCCCAAGTAGTCGGATTCAAAATTTTCGTATTGTAGGCGAAGAATTGAGGGAAAAGTGGCGTGGCAAAATTGGGATTTTTTAAAATTTTTACATCTTTTAAAGCGCCAAATGACTTAGGAAGCGGAAAATTGCATAGCATTTAGTTCTAACAATGAAGCATATCCTGAAGTAATTGGATTTAAATTTTTTAAACTGTGGAAGAAGAATTAAGAGAAAAATGGGTCGTGGCAAAATTGTGTTTTTTAATATTTAATTTGAAGACCCCCAATGATATATGAAGATGAAAATTGGCATTTTTGCTTATTTTAAAGTCCTCTAATGACTTAGGAAGCTAAAAATTTTCTAGCGTATAGTCCTATCGATGAAGCATATCCTGAAGTAGTCAAATTTTAAATTTTTGGACTGTGGGCGGAGAATTGGAAGGAAAATGGGAAGTGACAAAATTGAGATTTTTAACATTTTAACTTCTTTTGAAGCCCCCAAAGGAAGCGGAAAATGCACAGAATTGGCATGTATATAGAAGGTTTCATGTGGAAGATCAGCACGAGCCTGGATTTTTGATATCCAGTGTATGGGTGGAGAATAAGAAAGGCAAAGGGAGTGGTAAATTTATTTCCATCTATTTTCTGAATATATATTTTATTTTTTTGTGTTTCTCTTATTTTTTGTGTATCCAGCGCCTCTTGAATCTCAGTGATGGACTTGAAAGCTTTAAATTGGCATGTATTTAATAAAACACTAGGGACAGATTCTTACGAAGTCGAATTTTTTGCCTGTGGGCGGCGAATTACGAGAAAATGGGGACTTGGCAAAATTATTTTTTTTTTTAACATTTAAGAGTATTTTTAAGCTCCGCCCCAATGAATACGGAAGCTGAAAATCCCTAACATGTAGTCCTAATTATGAAGTATATTCTAAAGCAGTCCGATTTAATATTTTTGGAATGTAGATGGAGAGTTGAGAGGAAAAAGGGGCAAGGCAATATTGTGTTTTATTTTTTTTATTTGACAAACTTTAAAGCCCTAATGACCTACGCAGTCGAAAATTGCAAGCATATTGTCCTGACACTGGAGCATATCCTTAAGTAGTCAGACTTAAAATTTTTGGACTGTGGACGGAGAATTGAGAGGGAAAAGGGGCGTGGATACGAGTATAGTACTAACGATGGAGCTTATCATAAAGTAGTCAGATTTAAAAATTTTGGAATACACAGAAAAAACAGTTTAATTGTGCCAGCCGAATTAAGAGCCAACTGCATGGTTTAATTACAACAACTAAAATTTTCGGTTGCGATTACCGAAATTTATTTGGACCAACAGAAGTTAAATTTTCAAAACAAATTTTGGTTATGGCAACCGAAAATTTCGGTTGTTGTTATTAAACTATGCAGTTGGCTCTAAATTCGGCTGGTTAACTGAACTGATCTCTCTGTGTAGGGACGGAGAATTAAGAGAAGAAATGGGCGGGGAAAAAATCTGTTTTTACATCTTACCTAATTGTGAAGACACCTTATGACCTTGAAAGATGAAAATTAGAATATATATGGTACGGACTATGGCAAAGATTAACTCTGACCTGGATATCCAGTGAAAGGGCGGAAATACAAAAAATCCGTTGTGAATTTTGTTCAGTTTGTATATATAATCTGTAACGTAGCCGGATTTTCGGCCTTTAAGTCAGGGGGAGTGGCGGAAGACGGCGAAATTTAGTTTTTAAATATTTTAACTATTTCTGAAAGCCCTAAAGACTAAGGAAGCTGAAAATTGTAAAGCATAAAGTATTGACAATGGATCATATCCTTGTGAAGTCAGATTTAATATTTAAACTGTGTACGGAGAATTATAAGGAAAAATTTAAGTGGAAAAATGTTTGTGTTTTTTAACATTTTAACTAATTTTAAAACACTTCATGATAAAAAGAAAGATAAAAATTGCCTGTATATAGGAGTGACCATGGGACAGATCCACACGATGGATTTTTGATATCCGGTTTATAGACGGAGAGACGAAATGGACGTGCTAAATTTAGTTCTAAAACTTTATCAATAAAACCTTTTATACTCATTAAATTTTTTTCCAGTTTGGGAATTATATTGATGTAACTCAATCTAGCAATATTAAATTTTTGAAGCACAAACATAATTTTTTATAAAGTTTGGTAAAATATTAGAACTATTGAGGAAAGTGATTTGGTGTTCCGCCTCACAGTGGGGAAAAATGGACTTTTTTTTGTCCAATTTTGCCTACAGGTCGCAATTCTTAACCGATTTTGATTTTTCTTTTTTTTGTATTTTAGCTAATAAAATTCCGCATCGATCTGTCATGGTGGATTTTTGAAAAAGATTTCGGATTACTTTTTATATTTTCCTAAAGTTCAGAAATTTTTAATTTTTTCAGTTTTTTTGCAAAAAAAAAATGTATTAGGCATGGGAAGAATATGCTTTATGGACTAAATTAAAGGTATTGGAACCCCTTATCAACGACATGATTAGTATTTAAAAATATATTATTATTTTGGTTTTTATAACCAGACAAAAATTCAAGAAATTTCACTTTTAAAAGCCTATATCTTTAAAAATAATGTACCAATTTCAATGAAATCTTTTTTAGATTAAAGCTAATGTTTTGCTTAGTCATAATTGGTACACAAAATTTTTTGAAACAAATATTTTATTTTTTTTGCTTAAATTTTACCTTATGATTTTTGGAATTTCAAAATTATTTTTTAGTCTGTTTAAAAAAAAAAAGTTGTTACATTTTAAATTCGAAAAAAAGAGTTAAACAATTTTGCAAAAATACTTCATGTATCAATAATGGTTAAGAAAATGATAAGCTTTAATTTAAAAAAAATTTCATTGAAATTGGTACATTATTTAAAATGATATAGGTACTTAAAAGTGAAAATTTTTAAGTTTTCAGATGCTTATAAAAACCAAAATAATAATAAATTAACAAATGCTATCAATGTCATTTATAAGGGGTTCGAATACCTTTAATTTTGTCCATACAGCTTATTCGTCCCCTGCCTATTACATTTTTTAGAGCAAAAATTATAAAAAAAATTAAAATTTTCTGAACTTTAAAAAAATATTCAAATAAAACAAAAACGATTTTTAGAAATCCACCATGACAGACCGATGAGGAATTTTATTAGCTAAATTTCAAAAAAGAAAAACTAAAATCGGTTAAGAATTGCGACCTGTGGGCAAAATCTGACAAAAAAAGTCCATTTTCCCCACTGTGCGCCTGGCAGGGACAGGCTATTCGACTAGTAAAGGAATAAAAACCCTAAAAATTGTAGAGTTTGCTATTTTCATTTGGTTATTACAGTGATATAATTTCGGCGAATTTCGGGAAAGTCGTGATTTTTGGCCCTTTTTTAGCATTTATTTATTTTTTGTTTTTTTTTGCAAACTTGATATGTTTTGGACCGAATTATATCAACACGAGATAGAATACTTCAATTTGCAAAATTAGGGCGAAATTGAGATATAAAAAATTGCCCCTGTTAAGGGTCAAAGGTCAAATTTTAGAAAGTTTTGAATTTTTAAACATTAACAGATTTGCTGGGCGGATTTAGCTGAATCTACTTGATGTTATTTTAATTTGTCTAAACTAAATGTCAAATAATTAAAAGTTAGAAATTTAACCCTTAAGTGCTGTTGGGGTCTATATTTTTTTTAATTTAATGGAGATAATGTAAGTGGTTTTTGTTCAAAGGGTCGAATAGGCCCCACCATCACTAAAGGGTTAATATTCTGAATTTAAATAAAAAGACATATGTTAAGACCTTTTAAAATGACATCAAGTAGTTTCATATATTTCCACTCAGAAAATCTCTTAATGTTTAAAAATTCAAAATCTTCTAAAATTTGACCTTTGACCTTTAGTTGGGGCAATTTTTAATTTCCCATTTTTGCCCTAAATTTGCGAATTGAAGTATTCTATCTCGTGTTGATATAATTCGGTCCAAAACATATGAAGTTTGTAAACAAACCAAAAATAAATAAATAAAAGCTAAAAAAGTGCCAAAAATCACTACTTTCCAGAAATGCGCCGAAATTACATCACTGTAATAGCCAAATGAAAACAGCAAAGCCTACAATTTTTGGGGTTTTTATTCCTTTATATGTGCTTAACAAATCCTTAAACTCCAATAGTCGATTTTTTAAAATTTCTTTTACAAAAAAAATAAAATTTTAAAATTGGAGATTTGAAAACCGTGCTTAAAAATTCAGACCTTTTTAGCATAAAATTAAAACAAGTTAGGAAAGAACAATATGATAAATACTCATCATCTTAGGACATTGAAGCTTGAAGAATAAAAAAAAATTATTACAGTAGATAATTTCAATAAATTTCAAAAATGGAGCTCGAATTCCTTGATCAAGTGGTCTGCCACACGTTAGTTGCCTGGGGAAGTTGTAATAACTCGGCTAATTTTCAACCGATTTTAATTTTTAATACCTTATTTGATAGACAATTAACTCTTAATCAAAATTCAGTGACCATTTGAATTCAAACTTTACTTAAAATATCAAAAAAATTAAGAAAATAAAAAAAAGTCATATTTTCCCCTTGTAATCCGTTTTTCACACTTCAGGACCGATGCGGCACGCCTTACCCACATCCGATTACCCTATAATTTTTCAAAACATATTTTTACACCCAAATGCATATTTCTAGGGGGAGTTACGGCCAATATTTAACAACTTCATTTTTTTGGAGCACCCTAATGTGCATATATGAACATTTTTCACCGGGGACTTAAATTTAATAAAGATTTTTTCGTATTCATATGGATATCGTAGGTCTATGTCTTCACATAAATATCTACCAAAATTTACATATTTTCACTAAAAAAAATTTTGCGAAACCAAATTTTTACAAGGTTAGCCACCGTTGGATAGGTATTAAAAACCCCTTTCTTCTTATTTGCTTACATCATATAGTTTCTTAAAAATAAAAGGTTAAAAAATTAAAAAACGATTTTTTTACCCATTTTTAGAACGCCTAAATGCCTGATTTGGCCAATAAGGCCAGACACCCCAGCCTAAGAATTGTCTCTTTTGTATATATTTTAAGTCTCAGGCAAATCGGTTCATAAGTCATCGGTTCCCTTGTAAATATTTTTGTAGAATTAGCAAAATAGTCTGCTAATTTAAATTTTGACAATTTTTAATCGTTAAAATTTCACGAAAAAAAAGTATCTGTAAAATTTTAAAATAATTAGCTAAAATGTTTACAAAAATATTTTTGTAAACTTAGCAAACAGAATCAGCAAAATAATTAAAAACTTCTGTTATTTTTTAAAACTGAATGACAGAGAATTTCGTTAAAATATCCATTTCTACAAAAAAATCTGCTAAAAGTTTTGTTTAAACGAATTATGAAAAAAAATGCTACAAAAAGTAAAAATTTCAAATTACACATGAATTACACATGCAGACAATTACACATGGGCTACACATGAAAAAAAAAAAAAAAACATGACATGTGTAATTACACATGAGGTGGCAACACTGTATTTAGCACACAACAAACAAAACGGCTTTTTAGTGTTATTATTTGTTGACGTTCTGTAGACAAGTGGCTAGAGGCTAAGCCCAACAAACAAGAGGTTCGGCGTTCAAATCTTGGTGGATACGAAAAAAAGATGTACGTTATTAAAAATTATAAAATAACAAACAATTGTAAGTACACCCAAAAAAAAACGTGGGTATTCAATACTAAAAATTTAACTAATTTTAGTCCAAAAGGACCTAGTGCAGAAATTGGTAAACAATACTAAAATTTTTAACTAATATTAGTCAAAACCAGTAAAAATTACTAATGTTAGTACTTTGAAGATACTAAAATTAGTAACTAATTAGTAGATTTTGGTACAATATCAATTACTAAACCTTTTACTGTAGAATTATTTTGAGTGTAAATAAAAATAAATTAAATAAAATCAAATAACAAAAAAAAATTTTTTTTTATTTTTTTCTTATTTTTCACATGAAAAAATTTTATTGATGACACCGCTTCATCATATTGATGACAAGTTACATTGGACGAAAAATGATGTAACTTTTCATCAATATGAAGAAGCTTTTTCTTTGAGTGTATGTACGGGCCTTTTGCATGTAAACCAAGTTTCAATTGTAAACTTTAAACAGGTTTTCTGTAAAATAAAACATTTTGTGTTATCTAAAGCTCCATTTCTTTCCATTTAAATTCAAAATTTTTATTTATTATATTTTTTCGGCGTAAGCCAAGTGTATTTAATTTGTTGTTTTTTGTGTTTTTGATTGAAGAAGAAATTTGTGTCTTATAGTGCATTTACATTGGTCCTCTAAGCTAGCTTAAAGTAGATTGTGGCTCTAATCCAGTTTCAATCTATTAGATTGCCCATACAAATTTATTTTTTTCAATCTAGTAGTTTAGACTCTAATCGGCAAACGCAATCTGGTAAAGTTAGATACAACTCTGTATTTCTATTATTTGCATTTTCCAACACTGAAAAACACCGACACAAAGCCTGCCGTTTTGATGACGCCGCCAAGTATGTGTATGCCGCCGTCATTGTTATTTGTAAACGCCGTCACTGTCCTTGTTAATCATACGACGACTAATTACCGTCGCTGTCTTTTAACGCAGTCACACACATTTATTACCAACTTGTTGTTATAAATGCCAATCCTAATCTTCTCAAATGTAAAAAATGCCAATGTAAACGGTACAGATTGCAAAGTAGATTAAAATCGCAATTTACTAGATTAGAAATCCAATGTAAACGCACTATTAAACTAAATTATATGTAGATTTACCCTAGACCATGGTTTCTGTAGCCACTTCTACGTCATCAGTAGGACATTACATTAAATTGATTGTTTGATATTTGCTAGAAAAATTCTTTATACATATGTTTTTTATCAACAGGCTAGCCTGCCATGAGCTTAGAACCTGTGCTTCTGAAAATCACTCATGGTTTTGTATACCTGCGCCTTAACTACTTAGGCTATGATCGGTATTAGAGATGCGCGCGTGACACGAATTTGTCGTGATTCACGTGATTCACGCGTGAATCACGCGTGATCGTGAGTAAAATTTATTTTTACTCTCGTGATCGTGAGTGCGCGTGATTAGAAAAAATAGTTTCGTGTGTGAGCGTGCGTGAGTAATTTTTGTTTCGTGAGTTTGCGTGATTGTTTTGTGTTGTTTGAAACAGAAAACAAGTAAAACAAGTAAGAAAGTTATAGTCGGTCAAGACCGATCATATGATACCCTACACCAGTGTTTTCCGGAAAATGGGTCCCAAGTCCAAACATGAACCAATTGTATTTGTCTTTTGTTAGATCTTTATTTAGTGTAGAAAACACACACAGATCAATTTTAAGTGGAATTGGTTAATTTTTTTTGTCAATAGAACAATTTAACTGAATATCGGTCGAAATTTTTATATGGGGGACTAAGTCCAAAAATGGTCCAATTATATTCCGATTTGATAAGGTTGCTAAAGTACACGTTTATCACCTAAAAATTAATTTTTTATCAAATATTCCCATTTTTATGAATTTTGAGGGAATTATGTGAATATCGGGAAGGTGGTTTGTATGGGGACTACCAGAAGGACTGACCCGATTCCTTTGAAATTTGGAATGGTGATTTGTGCATACAAAGTTTGATTACTTGCTGAATTTCAAAGCGATATCTATTATAATACGGTTATTAGAGTCATTGAAGCCGAATCCAAAGGGGGCGTTTGTATGGGGGCTAGGTCTTAACATGGACCGATTTTCTCCAATTTCAATAGGCTTCGTCCTTGGGCCAAAAGATGCTTAAGTTTCAAATTTCAGGTCAATTGATTGAAAATTGCGACCTGTATCGTGCTTAAACCGATAGATGGACAGACGGACGGACGGACGGACGGACAGATGGACGGACGGACGGACGGACATCGCTAAATCGACTCAAAAAGTTATTCTGAGTCGATCAGTATACTTGAAGGTAGGTCTAGGACCAATATTTCGGGTAGTTACAAACATCAGCACAAACTCAATATACCCTGTACCACAGAGTGGTGTAGGGTATAAAAATCGTCATTATATTGAATTTAGAGGGTAATTTAAACAAAATTGTGATTTAAATAAATTTGTATTATTGTTTTAAGGAAAATCAATACTTTTTATGCAAGAAATCGAAGAAAGTAAAATAAAAATTTGTTAATTTTAATTTCGTGAGTCTCCGTGAGCGTGATTATTTCGTGAGCGTGAGAAAAGTTTTAGTTACTCACGTGAGCGTGCGTGAACGTGAGCAGAAAAAATTATTTCGTGCGTGATCGTGCGTGAGCAATATTTTTTTTTCGTGAGCGTGAGCGTGCGTGAGTCAAAATTCACTCACGCGCCCATCTCTAATCGGTATACAACCATCAGTGTCGACACGTAGTTTGTTTAACTCATAGTAGGTTTTGTGTGTGACTTATACAGAAAAGCTGTTTTTCCAACTCAAACAATGCATTTAATCTAGAGACCAACAACAATTTTCTTAATCTTTCATTTACTTTATTTAATGCAAACTTTACTATAGCGGAGAATTTTTTGTTCTTCACACTACGGTAACTAGTGTTTGGGAATTCCCGGACTTATCAATTTCCCGGGAAACGGGAAAAAAATAATTTATTTCCCGGGATTCCCGGGAATCCCGGGAAATATTCATTATTAATATAAATCATAAAAAACATTAAAATTTTACCAACTTTCTATTAAAAACCATTTTATTAGAGATAAACAATTAATTAAAACATAAAAAATCAAAAAGTTAAAAATCGTGAAATACAATAAAACAAAACAAAAACAATATTGCAACTTTTTTCCCCACAAAAAAACACAAAAAATAGCTAAAAATCGCAAAAAAATTTAAAACTGCGTTATTCGAGCAAAAACTAATGAAGTTGACAGCACTTTTAATATTTGTTCTGGAAATGTAAATTCTAGGTTCAAAATTTTTATTTTTTTTTGACAGTCTTAGCAAAATTATCATTAACCGACGTATATTTTTTGACTTTTTGATATTTTTGATATTTCATGATATTGTCATACTTTTTACACTTGGTCAGCTTTCCTATGAATATATATTATCACTGTTCTTCCAAATAGAAAAATTACAAAAAATGGCAAATGTAATTATACCTGTATGTAAAAAAGATATTAAAAATTTAATTAAAATAAACCTTTTTTATGTAAAATGGTTTATTTTATAAAATTCCCGGATTTCCCGGGAAAAATTAAAAAAATTCCCGGGAATTCCCGTCAGTCTTTTCCCGGGAATTCCCGGGAAATACGACCCGGGAATTCCCGGACCCCAAACACTAACGGTAACGCATAGTTAAAGTGAATTGCCCACACGAGCGACATTTATTTTCTCAGTATTTCTATTTATTATATTATTTCGGCGTAAGCCAAGTGTATTTAATTTGTTGTTTTTTTTGTGTTTTTTTATTTTTTTTAAATTTACTTTGTAACTTAAAAAAAAATATTCGTGAAATAAACGAAACTTTCGTATATTTTACGAAATAAAATGTTACAAACGATTTTCTTAATTTCGTAAATTTTGTTTTAATTCTTAAATTAATAAAAATTATTTATTATTCGACCTTTAAAATTCTACTTTGAGTAAGATTATTCTAGCTCAAGGTCATATTTTTTTACTAATCATTACGATGATATTGTTAAAGTCAAAGGGTGTCAGTGTTGCCAATAGTAGGGGAAAATCCCTACAAATAGGGTTTTTTTCATAAAAAAAGATAGCGTGGGGGAAAAGGGACAGATTTTCTTTTTTGATCAAAATGTAGGTACTTTTTAAAAACGCATTAATATATTTAATATTAAACGTTTTGGCAAAGAAAAAATGGTACAAAATATTTTGTTTTTAAAAGTGGTTAATATGGCAACATTATTAAAGCCCTGTAAGTTGTTTACCGGTGAAAAAATGTTTCAAAACATAAATTTGTAGCGAAAATTTGAAAGTCACATGTTTAATTATGTTTTGCTCTTCAGCTGTTTGAAAATACAAACAAAAAATAATATGAATTTAGATTTTTTTGTATATTTATCTGAAATAATAAATGTTAACCTACTGTGCAAATAACTTTAAGGGCGGATTACTCAATGAAAAGTTAACTGCTAACTGCCGTTAGAGCCTTATGTCAAAATTTATATAAAAAAGGTAAATTTAACGGATAGTTATTTTATAACGGAGCATTGAGTAATCCAGCCTAAATTGCTTGATTTATTTTCTGAATGTCAAATTTTACTTCATTTTAGATATAAAATAAAAATACATAGTTTGACAGATTTTCACATGAAAACCGGACAATTTACTTGCCTTAAGTTGAGGTTTATCTTTTTAAATTTCTACAAAAAAAAAAAAAATCTTACACATTGTTCGATGTGAATATCATAGTTGTAATTAGTAGATGAAAATTGATTTCGAGCTAGAATAAACCTTCTCAAAATATAAAATTTTGATGTTCAAATAAAAAAAAATAATTTTTAATTAAAATTAAAAATTAAAAAATCAGAATTTAAGCAAAATTTGCAGTTTTAAAACCCGCTTTTAGTATTTCAACTTTTATTTAACATTAAATGTACAAAAAGTGAAAAGTGAAATCTTGTTTTGTTTTAAAAATTTTAGCTGCTAAAACGTAGGGATAAATGTAGGGATTTTTTTTGGGAAATGTAGGGAGAAAAGGGATTTTTTTTAATATGTGTAGGTTTTTTTCTTTAAAAAAAATGGCAACACTGAAGGGTGTCCAGTCGTTCCAGGACTCAAATTTGCCCATTCACTAAAATACAAGTAAGCAGCTAACTTTCAAGAACATTTGTCAATTATATTTGTTTCTACGCAATTCTAAATACGAAAAACGTGAAAGTATTAGTGATTTTGGTGGAAATACGAGTGTGTATTAGTGAAATTTTGGAAAGCGAATGAATTTATCAAAGCAAACGATGGCAAATGTTCTACCGTGTTAGCTTATTTCCAGAGGGTTCATTTACTTTCCCGTGTGAAACGTCTTCTTTAATAGTCTTTGGTTAAAGTAACAATTTTCAAGGAACTATTTGTTTGTTTTAAATTTATTGGTTTGTTCACTTTGCAAGACTTACTCGACACGTGTTTCGGGGTTCGTCAAATTCCATTATCAAGAGTATTTAGCATATTGACAATCGTTAGTGGCAAAACATAAAGTCTTATATTCGTATGTAAGTAGACATAATGAGAATTTATGTACTTAATACACAACATAATATTTCAAACGAATTTCAAACGAAATGTTTAACCAAAACCATCTCCATTAAATTCAAACATACCTTCGTATATAAAAAATGTGTAACATTTGAGCATCTACATACTTACAGTCGATCTAATTCATAATATGAATAGAAGGTGAGGCGTGATATCCTTCGTCTAAATTGTGTTTTAATTATTAAATTAATAAAAATTATTTATTATTCGACCTTTAAAATTCTATTTTGAGTAAGATTACACTGCGGAACACTAAAAAATAAACAAGAGTAACGACCATAATTTCTATATACTTATTTCGGACATGCTGATTCGAATGGCGTACTCCGTTTTTCGATGTATGGAACAGTTTTCTTGCAAAATGTCGTTAAAGATTTGCTGATTTCGAGCCAGTTTTTTAACAAAAAAATTTGCAAAGTAAATGGTTTATAAACTTTATGACATGGAAAACAAAGATATGACTTGTAGCAACATTTCTTATGCAAATTTTGTTTAAAGCTTTTCAATTTAAGCCCTTAAATTCGCGAATTTCTTCATTTTTTAAGGTTTTCGCGAAATTAACAGCCAAATTGGTCTTTGATAAAAAACTTGCTTTTAATGAATCACAAATGCATCCCTAACAATACGAATAGTGGACAAAAAACAGTTATGTTATATGGACCATCATGATGAAAATCGCGAAAAACCGTTTTTTTGTATATGCCAGCATCACTTTAGGAGATGATTTGAGGCTTCATCTTTTAGTATATAATGTGGGAACCTTAAACAATGAACTGACCCAAAATTTGTCCAAAAAAGTTTTCATTTGCAAAAGTTATCTTAACAAAAACTATAATTATTGTATGGCAAACACTGAAATAATAGTTTTTGTTAAGATAACTTTTGCAAATGAAAACTTTTTTGGCCAAATTTTTGGTCAGTTAGTTGTTTAAGATTCCCACATTATATACTAAAAGATGAAGCCTCAAATCATCTCCAAAAGTGATGCTGCCATATACAAAAAAAAACGGTTTTTCGCGATTTTCATCATGATGGTCCATATAACATAGATGTTTTTTGGCCACTATTCGTAGTGTCATGGACGCCTTTATGATCCACAAAATGCAAGTTTTTTATCAGAGACCAATTTAGCGGTTAATTTCGCGAAAACTTAAAAAAATGAAGAAATCCGCGAATTTAAGGTCTTAAGATGAAAAGCTTTAAACCAAATTTATATTAGAAATATTGCTACAAGTTATATCTTTGTTTTTCATGCCATAAAATTTAAAAATCATTAGCTTCGGATTTTTTTTTGTTAAAAAAGCAGCTGAAAATCAGCCAATCTTTAATGGCGTTTTACAAGAAAACTGTACAATACATCGAAAAACGGAGTACGCCATTCGATTCAGCATGTCCGAAATATATTGAAATGATGGTCGTACCTCTTGTTTTCTAAAATAGTGGTTAGTTTTGTCACGCAGTGTTATTCTAGCTCAAGGTCATATTTCATTTATTAATCGTTACGATGATATTCTCATTTAGAGCTGTATTATATTGTGTATTTAGTACATAAATTCTCATTATGTCTACTTACATACGAATATAAGACTTTGTTACTTTGACAATATCATCGTAATGATTAGTAAAAAAAATATGACCTTGAGCTAGAATAATCTTACTCAAAATTTCGTAAATCAAAAATGTTTTCTTAACTTATTTCGTAAAATAAACGAAACTTTCGTGCATTTTACGAAAGAAACAGCTAGGAAAGTTTATTTCGTAAATTGTTGCATGGATCTTTTTCGCTGAAGGTATATCTCCAGAAGGCGATTTGATAATTTTTTTTTTATGACATGTTCGTGTTTAGGAGACCAAAATACTTAAGGAAATGTAAACCAAAAGTTCATGCAAATGCCATGTAGTGTTATCTGTTTAATTTTTTTTTTAAATCCCAGTGGTTAGAAATGGTTCAACAACCTAAACAAATTTGTGGTTTCAAATTAATATACGATACGTGATAGCTAAAAAAAATATTTTTAATATAAATACAAAACAACTCACAAAGGTTTGTTCAGTGTATAATCACCAGTTGTGTTAAACATACAGTTTTATATATTTGATATCCTTGTCATTTAGCCCGTATAACGAGTCAAACATGTCGAATAACAAAAAAGCATTGGAATTACTTTTTGATCGACCTCTCGAACCAGTTTTTACAGCCAGGGACAATGGTAAGGCGGTTTTTGAGTTGCCCGATAGCTATTACAGCGATCAGTACATTGATGTCAAGGACGATATACAAACAAGGTTTACCGAAGATGTCGATGTGAAAATACCTCTTCGTGAGCTACAGCAAAAACCAGATTTAAGCTTTACTCGACCATTGGGCAAACGCAAGCAATTTTCTCTATTCAACTCTATTCATCGTTCGATTGCTGCTCGTTTAATTGAAATTTTTATGCAAAGTCCCAATGAAGATATTTTCATTGCTACTTGCGCTTATTGCAAGGACCGAGTGAATCCATTCCTATTTCAATATTGCTTCTCTGTTGCCGTACAGCATCGAAGTGATACCAACAATTTTCCAGTGCGACCAATTGCCGAAACATTTCCCCAAAATTTTGTAGAGCCGGCAGTGTTTAAGGATGCTCGTGCAGAAGGAGAAGTTGTACGTAATCCTGGAGGGCGCGTAAGTATATATACTCTACAATAACATAAAATGGGTTTTAAAAAATGGCAATTTAACACAATTTTTAAAAGCGTCATATTGAAATTCCACGTAACTATACTGCATCAGATCGTGAAGAAGAGCAAAGGCTAGGATACTTTCGTGAGGATATTGGTGTCAATAGTCATCACTGGCATTGGCACTTGGTTTACCCCGGCAGTGGACCAATAGAAATTGTGAAAAAAGATCGCCGTGGAGAACTTTTTTACTACATGCATCATCAGATATTGGCTCGTTACAATGTGGAACGTTTTTGTAATGGCTTGGCAAAGGTTCGTGCGCTCAATAATGTTCGTGAGCCCATAAAAGAAGGTTATTTCCCTAAACTATTGAATAGTAACAACAACCGTACCTATCCATCGCGACTAAGCAATACGAAATTACAAGATATCGATCGTGAAGATGCAGGAAAACTTGAAATAGCTGATCTTGAACGTTGGACAGATCGAATTGTAACAGCGATTGACCAAGGATTTGTAGTTGATGTAAGTTATTCTCTTAAGTTATTATTTTCTGATGTTTTATTATTTTACTTTTTTTTTAATTTAAAGGCACAAGGCAATAATATTCCTTTGGATCCCAAAAAGGGCATTGACATTCTGGGTGATATGATGGAAAGTACCCGTTTGTCTGTAAATCCAACTTTTTACGGTAGTCTACACAATGAGGGTCATAATGCCATTTCATATTGCCATGATCCAGACCTACGGTTCTTAGAGGAATTCAGTGTTATGGGCGATGTAACTACTGCAATGCGTGACCCTGTCTTCTACAGATGGCACGGATTTATGGACACAATTTTTAATCGCCACAAAGAACGCTTAGAACCCTATAATAACGGCGATTTGGCATTCAATGGTGTCATCGTCACCAAATTAGAAGTTCGCATACAATCATTAAAAGCTAGTCCTAATACTTTGTTGACCTATATGGAAAGATCCGATGTTAATTTGGCTGCCGGGTTGGACTTTGGTCCCAAGGGAAATATTTATGCAACATTTACTCATTTACAACATGCTCCTTTCGAATATGTAATTGATGTGGCTAATAATGACAACAAACCAAAAAAAGGCACATGTCGAATTTTCCTACTCCCCAAGTCCGATGAGCGTGGTACATCATTGCAGTTGAATGACCAACGTCAATTAGCTATTGAGTTGGACAAATTTAATGTGAATTGTAAGTAAAACCATTATTTTAAATTAGTTTTCTTAAGAGTCTAACCAGAATCAAATTGGAAAAAATGTTGCAATTGAACCAAAAATGTCCTGTATGTAGGAGACTAAAAGTCTTATTCCGTTCGAATTCGAAATGATGATTTATGAATACAAATTCGTATATAATACGGTTTTTATGTTAATTTTAAAGAACTTTTTGTACGATTCTTTTATTATAGCACATTCATACTGACCTCGAAACCCCGTTGAAACCTCGTATTTTCATTTTGAAAACTTTGCCGTTCACACCCGAAGTTTTTAAAGTGTATTGAGTTTCGACGCCAATCTGAAATTTTTCAAAATAGCAATGTTTGAGCCATATGTGTCTTTTTGTTTTAAAAAAAATCATTAAACGAATATTGTCCAAAATAAGTATTTAATATGTGAAAGGACTTCTAGAGATGTCCCGTGTTAGTATTTGCAATAACTTTTATTTTTTGATTTTTATCATAAAAGTATAAAATAACAGTTATTAAAATCTTTTTGTTCAAACAATTTAAAATAACTTTTATTTTATATTTATTGGAGTAAACAACTGTTATAACTAGGGATGAGATTTTCATGCACTAAAAAATCGAAAATATGCGCTTAAAATATGCGCTAAAAAATTCAAAATATGCACTAAAAAACCTTAAAATATGCACTAAAAAGTAAAAAGTGTGCAATAAAAATCTTGTTTTCATAGGAAAAACTTCTTAAAAATCAAAAAATAATGCCGGTTTAAATAGTAACATTTGAAACTTAAAATAAGAAAGATGTTTGTTAGAAATTAAGACAATCCACAAAAAAAAATTAAAAAGAAAAAATAATTTTTCTTACTTTGAAAATTATTTTTTAAAATTTATAACAGTTTTTGTAACAAAAATATTTCAATTTGTGTTTTTGATAATTTATGCCAAAATATGCAAAAATATGCACTTAAAAGTTGGAAATATGCACAAAATATGCATTTTAAACCAAAATATGCAAAATATGCATTTTCACCAAAATATGCAAAAATATGCAAAAACAAATCAATGCCATTTTAACGCAAATTTCTTGATTCGGAAAGATAATTGGTCGATATCGTTTTTAGACTATCGACAAAAAACATGCATTTGCATGGAAATCTCATCCCTAGTTATAACAGTTATTAAAAAAATCAATTAAAGTT
This sequence comes from Pegoplata infirma, assembly GCA_963921195.1. Classification (NCBI taxonomy): domain Eukaryota; kingdom Metazoa; phylum Arthropoda; class Insecta; order Diptera; family Anthomyiidae; genus Pegoplata; species Pegoplata infirma. The sequence goes on from OY992538.1 coordinate 143,776,728, forward strand.
TAGAACTTTAAATTAGAGATGAGCAATATAGTGATTTTTGAATAACGGCGTTCTCAGTTACCGTGATTTTCAAATCACCGTTCTTTTAAACAGTTACCGTGATCACAGTTTTTCAATGTGATGCAAGAAAAAAAAAAATGATATAATGGGTTCCTTTAATTAAGTCGCGACCTTGGGACAACAAGGTTCTAACTAACATTTTTTTGAAAAATGAGTTAAATATCGCATCGCACTAAAGCGCCTACGCTCTTTCGATTGGCGTTCTCAGTTTTTGTCCATCTCTTACAGCTTCCGAGATATCCAATGCAACAAGGTTCTATCTACGCTTTTTTGGTTTGAGATTCAGTTAACAAGGTTCTAACTGGCTGATAGAACCTTGTTTACCAAAAAAGCCTATATTATTTTGCAGATAGATCCATGTGGACACTTTAATTGGAAACATAATTATGTTGCTCAAATTAAAAATTGTACATTGCACAAATACACTAAAAAAACCTTGTAAAATAATAAGAAAATCTTATAATTTTTTTCTACCTCCTATTTTATTAGGATTCCTAATAAAAAAATACAAGCTTTTTTGGAATTTTACAAACTTTTTAACAATAAAATTGTAAATTTATTTATTTTTTGACGCAATAAAACTTAAAAGGAATTCTCGTGACTATAATAGATTTTTGCTCCCTCCTATTTTACGAGAATTCCTTGTAAAAATTACGAATTTTATGTTTTTTTATAAAATTTCTAGAATTCTTTGTGAGCAACAACTTTTTTTTTTTAAATTTAAAATTTTTTCGTAAATTTTGTCTGCGGATAACTAAAATTTTACCAATTAAATTGTAAATTTCCAAAAAAAAAAATAAAATTTCGATTAACCAAAAGATTTTTTTTTTTAAACAAGAAAAACTTTCAAATATTAGTAAAATACGATTACGAGACTTTTTCGAGTAATTTGACAAAAAATTTTGTAAAATAACATAATTGTTTGCTACCTAGTTCCTAGTAAAATTTACTATTTTATTAGTAAAAAGATTGTAAAATTACAAACAATTTACAAGCTTTTGACCAATAAATTTGTAAATTTACAACTTTTTTGACGCGATAAAAATCACAAGGAATTCTCGTGACTTTACTAGATTTTGTGCTTACCTCCTATTTTTTGAGAATTGCTTGTAAAAATTACGAGCGTTTTAGTAATTTTACAAGTTTTTTACCAATAAAATTGTAAATTTACAACTTTTTAGATGCGATAATGCTTACAAGAAATTCTCGTGACTTAACTGGATTTTTCTTTTTGTAAAATTACCTTGGAAATTCGTACATTTACGAAAAAAATTGTAAAATTACAAAGAAAAAATTAGTTATGGATCAAAAATTTTTGTTAAAAAACAGGATAACTGTCAAATATTTGTAAAATGGGATTACTGGACATTTTCTAGTAATTTGACAACAGTTTCAACGCACACGAGAAGAAAAATAATGTAACTGGGGTAGCTAAAAGATGCGATAAGGAGTTAAAATCCGCCAAACGAATTCCTGAAGCAAGGTTTTTTAAGTAAAAACACATAGTTGAAATGAAACGTTTTCGATAAAACTTCAGGTAGTCCAACAGCAATAATGAAAAAATATACTGTGCCTTGTGTACTGTGTATATTGGCGGAAGAAGTGTGAACGATATTGCATCAGCCTTCCAAAAAAACAGTGAAAAAGTTTTCGAAGCAAAGAATATCACCAAACTGTTAACATGGAGCGATTCTTGCGCAACTCAAAGCAAAAATTCCATTGCGGTCTTAGTAATAAAGTGTTTTATTAAAACTCATCCCGATGAAGAAAGCATTACAATGAAATGCTCATTGCAGGGACTAAAAACTGGCCGTTTTGCCACTCTTATCCCCCTAAATAACGTGTGACGTTATATTTCCTGTTCTACAAAATAAAATAAAAATACGAAGATCCAAGGTGGACGCTAGGGAGACTTATACCCTATTCTCACTTACAGTTTAAAACCGTTTTTAGCAATTATTTTTAGCATTTTCTGTCAATATACTGTAATAGAATAAAGAAAGTGCTAAAAATATTGCTGCTAAAAACGGTTTAAAACTGTACGTGTGAATAGGGTATTACTTTGTAAGTAGGATTATTCTTGAATAAGAAATGTTGTATTATTAAATATAAATCCAAATAACACATGGTTCTATCTGCAAAAAAAAAATATTTCTTACAGACACACAAAGTTCTATTTGGCAGTTGTCCAAATTCATGTGCCTTACCGTTGAGCAACAGAGTTCTATCTGATTTTTGAGACTCAAATTGTGCAAAAACTAATAAAGTAGCGCGAATATTTTCGAATACATAATAGGTGTGTTCCAGAACTTTCCGGGCAAAGTCCGGTAAAATGAGAGAAAATCAAAAAACCTCTCACGATACCACAAAAATGCACAAAAGTACGGGAACGCTAAAAACCACATTTCAAGCCCAAAATAATAGAAAATGTAAACAAACCAATAACGCTAAAATATTTTCGTAAGAAAAACTACTTTAAACAAGAAAACAAATTGTAAAAGCTTATTTTAATAACAAATTATCTTTTTTTGTATTGAAAAAACACATTTCCTTGGTTTAGTTCTTTATTTTATTTAAATTTCCAATTTAGCTTCCCAAAAAAAATCAGCTGTTTTTTTAACATCTGACTGTTACCAATTTACCCGAAAAAAAAGTGCGGGTAAGTTCGGTAAAATGAGAAAGTAATTTATTCTCTCAAAAACTCTCTCATTTACCCAATTTTTGCGTACGGGAACGCTTTTCGGGCTGGTTTGGGTACCCGCGGTAACGTTCTGGAACACACCTAATATTTAAGGACTAATATGAAATTATTCAAAAACCGATTTTTAGTTAAATCAAAACTGACTTACAAGGGAAGTCTCCCTGGTGTCACCCTCCGATCATCATGAAATTTGGATATGTTGTTAAGAACGAAAATTAATTCGACACGTATTTTTTTATAGCGGCCCATTCTCATTTTTAGGGGGGGTCGATTTGTATGGGGGGAAATTGACCTTTTTTTGTTTTTTACGATTTACGCCTATGTAAACAAAAGTAATATAGGCATGTGTGGTATCAGATTAAAGGTATTAAAAATATCTATCTCGTGGTGCTAACAACGGGCCGATGAAGTTAATATTTTTCGACTTATTAACAAAAATGTCCTAAAATTTTGGTATTTTACTCAATATGACGAAAAGTTGTGCATGTTTGGACACGTTCTTAGCACACGTAGATAGGTTTTCCAAAGACCTTTCATTTGGTATGCAACATGACTAGGTTTCTTTGCATAATATAGGAGAAAAACGAAAAAAACTGAAAAATGGCCTAGTCTTCCCCCCTCCTTTTCACCCCCTAAATATGAATTTGGGCCGCTAAAAAAAAATACGTGTCGCTTTATTTTTTCTGCTCTACAAAATGAAACCAATTCCATAAAGATATGCGGGTGACACTAGGGAGACTTCCCTTGTTAGTAAATCGATTAACAATATTCAACCTTAGTTTTCTCAATAGTTGTTTAGGTGCAAATAGAACCTTGTTTTTCCAAGGTCGCGAAGTATTCTCAAAATAGAAAATATTAATATGTATTAAGTATTACATATTCGTATTGTCGGACTTAATTAGGGTTGCCAGACGTCCCGCATTTGGCGGGATTGTTCCGCTTTTCATAACCGATTCCCGCGTCCCGCGCGGGATTCCATATTCCCGCTTTTTTTGAAATTTTTTTTAACAACAAATATTTTTTACTTTAAAAGCCTAAGTTTTTAAAAGGATTATTTGTAAGCTTTTGTAAAATTCGTTTTGCCTTGTCGCCCAAATGATGTGGATTTAGAACCTTTTTAAGGAACAGATAAACCCTTTTCACACCTGAGGTGAAATCTCGTTCAAACGAGTTTTCGATCAGATGGTCTGCATCATTTTATACACAACCATATGATAGAAATCTTGTTCGAACGAGATTTCACCTCAGGTGGGTACAACAGAAAAGTTAACAATCTTAGTGTTTGTTTGAAAAAAAAAATATTTTTAAAAAAATGTAAGCCAAAAAGTTGCACAATATAGAGTATATTCCGGGAAAAAAATATTAAATTTCCATGGAGTAATTCTGGTCCAGCGTTGTATCTTCAAAATGGAAGTGTGTGTACTAAAATTAACTTTAGCAAAATTAGTCTCTAAAGCAGCGCGAAAAAATGTTTTTGAAAAACAAAAACATTTTTTTCTATTTCAAAATGCACTAGTGGTTGGTAGTCTCTATTTAAAACAATAAAACTCGGCAACATGCTGCTAAATTTTTCAGTTTTGTTCAAGGTTGGCAATCGAAACGAATAACGGTATCGATATCGGTATTGGTATCGTTTTTTTATTTATTTCGGTATCGGTATCGGTTACGGTATTTGAGTTGAATCGGTTACGGTATTACCGATACCGAAACGTCGATACCGGTACGTACCGGTATTATCGAAAAAAATTTTAAAAATATAAAAAACGCATAAAAACTTAAATTTTTTTCAATTTTAATACTAAAACACGTATTTACGTATTTATTTTTAGCATTTTTGCTAAAATGCGCTTTAAAATGTGAAAAAAAAATTAAATTGCGTTTTCTTAGGGCGTCGGCGGGGATGTTGCCGGACCACACCTACAAAAGGGGGCGGACCGAGAAAACTGTAATTTTCTTATCCCCTTGATCAAAGTGCAGGACTTTGAAGTTATTCTGACATAAAAAGGTTTCATTTGTTGCAGAAAGTAAAAAAAATATGTAAAAAAGAAGCGTTAAATTCGACTTACAAGAAAGGTCTCCCTGGTGTCGCCCGCCGATCTTTATGGAATTGGTTTTATTTTGTAGAGTATAAAAAATAAAGGGACACGTATTTTTTTTTTTAGTGGGCCAAATTCATATTTAGGGGGTGAAAATGAGGGGGAAGAAACGGTAATTTTTCAGTTTTTTTGCGTTTATCTCATATATTATACAAATAAACCTAGTCATGTTGCATACCAAATGAAACGTCTTTGGAAAACCTATCTCCATGTGCAAAGAACGGTCCAAACATGCACAACTTTTCGTCATATTGAGTAAAATGACAAAATTGTTGGACATTTTTGTTAATAAGTCGAAAAATATTTACTTTTTTTACACGTTATTAGCATCACAGGATAGGAATTTTAATTACCTTTAATCTAATACCAAATATGACTATATTAGTTTTGAGCAAATAGACGTAAATCGTAAAAAACTGAAAAAGGTAAATTTCCCTCCATGCAAATCGAACCTCCTAAAAATGAGTTTGGGCCGCTAAAAAAAATAAGTGTCGAATTAATTTTCGTTCTGAACAACATATCCAAATGTCATGAAGATCGGAGGGTGACACCAGGGAGACTCTCCTTGTTAGCCGAATCCATGAATATCCACGGTGCCCTTTTAAAGTGATAGTTAGTTTTCAAACTTAAAAAAAATTAACAATATTGATTAAAAATATTTTATTTTAAGTAAAAAAACTTTTTTTAGTCATTTTTGGAAAAAAAAAAAAAATTACAAAAATTTTTTTTTGAGTGTAAAATTTTTTTCGAGTCTAAGTTTTTTTTTGCTTCATTGTAAAAATATTTTTGAGTGACAAAAATACTTTGTTAAATATTTTTCTATGACTCTTCCATGTTTTTAAAGCTGGTTTAACGAGTTTTTCAACATGTGGACTTAAGGTGAAACCAGTTTGAAATTCACGGTTTTGTAATAATTTTTGAACCACGAAGTCCTATGAATATCAAAAAAAATCCTTGGGCACCCACATCGCGGATTAAATAAAAATCCCCAAAAAACTTAACTAAACTTAGGGTTGCGGAAAGTTTCTATTGAGAGTCTAAACGATTTAAAAAAAATTTCGTGAAAATCAATAATTTTCTTCTGCTCCCGCATAGCGGTTGAAGTATGATTTTTTTTTTTGAAATTTTTACTTAATCCACGATGTGGGTGCCCAAAGATTTTTTTGATTTTTATGAGACTTCGGGGAGGCATTTGGAGTACGATTTTTCATTTACAAAAACCAAAAAAAATTACAAATTTTCTATTATTTTTTTTGTAAAAAAAACATGTTTTTAAGGAAAAACCGTTTTAATACCGTTTCAATACCGGTACGTACCGGTATCGAAGGAAAAGGTTTTTGGATACCGGTATCCGATACCAAAACTAAGTTTCGGTATTGGTATTGGTACCGATATTCAATTTAAAGGGTTTTGAAACGGATAACGGTATTGAAAAGGTATCGATTGCCAACATTGCACGGTGGTCAATTCCGGCCAAAAATCATTTTATTTTTTTATTAAATCTTGATGAACTTTTGATGCTATATTATAGCTAATACTTCAAAACATACAACTTAAATCTTTTTTTGGGCCTTGTAACACTATGTTATTGTCCATAGTGGTGCAAAGTTGAGTATTTTTTTCTTTTCATTTCAGCTTTTTTTAAAATGTATATTTTAGTTTTCAATAAAAGTTGGCTATGCATTTTTCTTCACATTATTTTTGTAAGTTCGGACATGTATTTTTAATTCCAATAGTAAATAATCATTCCATGTGGTTTTTGCAGATTTTGTGTGCGTGTTTGTCTTAAAGTGATGTGTATGAAAATTAGATAAAAATTAAAAAAAAACTCTAAAAAAAATAAATTTTGAAAGACCATAAAAATCAATTAGAGGCTATTAGAGGTTAGCTATAAAAAGCAGTTTGTACTTTTAACTATTAAAAGTAAGTATTTTAAATTTCAGCCCCTACTTTTACCGATTCTTTAAACCAGAGCATTTTTAGTGGACTCATTTTTTACAAATGGTGGACTTTTTTGAACCTACAAACTCCACCAAAATAGGGAATGTGAATTAAAAAAAACTTAAAAAAAGACGAAATAAAAAAAAATGTGGTTTAAGGGGGGTTGGAACTAAAAAACAGCCTTAATGTTAGCAATTTTTAAACAGCTAAAAAAATAAATACGTAATAGTAGTATTATTTAATTCTGTTTTTTTCATTTGAAATAAAGAACATTTTAGCATTTTTAAAAATTTCATAGCACAAAATTTGGTCAACTAGAATTTTCAGGGTTGCCAGTTAATCGTGTGTTGTTTTTTTAAAGGGAAAAATTGGCTGCATTTTTACAGCAAAAACTACTAAACTGATTTTGATGATATTTTTTTTTTTGATTTGTAGATAATTGAATTTTCAAGCCTTAACGTGGCCATTTTTTTTTGGAAAAAAATTGATTTTTGTTGAAGATATGCTAAAGCCCCTATGACACTACATTTTTTTTGTATTTTATTTTTTATTAATTGATAGAATGAAACAACAAAAGAAGAAATGAAAAAGAAACATAAAATAAACAAACAAATAGTGATGACTACTTTTATTTAAATAAAAACCCGCTTAATAAATGCCAAAAACCGTCAAAAAAACAAAAAAATCGCTTCATTTAATGAAAAACAGAAAAGTTGGCAACACTTATTATCATTCATGCGTAAATGTCAAAAAAAAATGTAAAATTTTTACATTTTTTTTGACATTCAATCATTTGATAACCAAATTTATCGATAACACAAGAATAAAATTTGACGTTTACTGTTTTTTTAGTATGCTTTTACTATTCACACTTATTCAGATTTCCTATGGTGATATATTTGCACTGTTCACATAAATTCCATCAATACAAAAAAATGTAGTGTCATAGGGGCTTAACGTACTCGAAAAATAGAAAAACTTCAATTTCTTCTTTCATTCAAATATTAATTAGGTCAAATTTTAAAAAATTGTCACGATAAGTATTAGAAAATTAAATAATCTACAAATCAAAAAAAAAAATATCATCAAAATCGGTTTATTTAGTTGTTTTTGCTGTACAACTGCGGCCATTTTGTCTTTTAAAAAATAGCATTCCACAATTAACTGGAAACCCTGGCAATTCTTTGTCCTTTAAACTTTTAAAAATATTACGATTGTTAATATTTCAAATAAAAAAACAGAATTAAAAAGTATTGCGTATCTATTTTTTTAAAAAATTGCTAACACTAAGGCTGTTTCTTTTAGTTCCAACCCCCACCTTAATTAGTTTGATACATTTGACACGTCCATGCTTAGTTGGCCAACCACTATATTTGTATGTCCAACGTTTTGAAAAGAGATCAGATATATTATTCTTAATTCGGATATTAAATTATTGCTGTTTATATGCAGACATGTTTGATTCATTTGGGACGTCCATGATTATTTGGCCAACCACTGTATTTGCAGGTCCAACATTTGGGCAAGGTATCAGATATGTTATTCTTAATTCGAATATTAAAATTGAGCTATTTACATGCAGAAATAAAGAAGTTATTGATTTTTGGCCGGAATTTACCACCGTGCATTGGTTTTGTTCATAAAAATATTTCTGTCCCGCGCAAATTTTTAAAATCCCGCCATTTTTGTAATTTTCGGGAGTTTGTACCGCATTTTCGAAATAAAATTCTGGCAACCCTAGACTTAATATTTTATTAATTAACTTAATTTGTATTAAGTTTAATTTAGTTCCATTTTAGTTTTTTCTGAGCAATTATTTAAATTAAAGGGATAATCTGGAAAAATTGGTAAAAACACAGTAGAGATAAAGAATGCAGTTATTTTTGAAGAACGTCGCACAGAGGGTTGAAATGTACCAAAAGTGAGGATTAATTCAAAAGCTGAACTTTATCCTACACATTCGTGTGTGGTACTGGGTGAAAGGTAATTAAATTCTACATCACTATTTGCCAAAAACTTTTGTTTTGAGTAAATTACTCTATCGACTGTGAGCTGTCAAAGTCAAATAATTTTTCAAAATTTTTCGTGCCGTGCCTAAAACTGAAAATTGAGATATTTTGGGTGCTGATAATTCTTATTAAGCGTTCTAAAAGTAATTTTATTAAAATGGAACCATCAACTTCAGGTATTTGGCTACATAATTGCATTAATGTTTTTTAGATAAATGTTTTGCAAATATTTTTAATATTTTTTTAAAAAGTGCTCCATATTTGGGGTATTTTTGATATATACACAGAGTTTCAACAAATTTCTTGTTGCGATCCAGCAAATTTTATTAAGTGATATTTTAATATAGTATTTTAGCTTACACCGAAAAAAATCCATGCAACATTTTACGAAAAAAAGTTTCGTACTTTTTATTTTCGTAAAATACACGAAAGTTGACTACATATTACGAAAAACTTTAGTACTGAATTTCGTATTTTTACGAAAGTAACGAAAATGATTAGTAAATATTTTTTTCGTAATATTTACGAATGTTGACTACATATTACGAAAAAAATGTTGTAAAAACTTTTGTAATTTTACGAAAGTAACGAAAAAAAGAATGTAAATGATTCTTTCGTAAAATATACGAATGTTGATTGCATATTACAAAAAAAGTGTACAGACTTTCGTATTTTTACGAAAATAATTCGTAAAAACTTCTTTCGTAAAATATACGAAAGTGGACTTTATATCACGAAAAAAATAATCAAGAATTTTGAAATTTTACAAAACTAATGAAAAAAGAAGAAATCTTTAAATGCATGCTTAAAGGGTGTTTTTATGCCCTCCAACTACAGTATTGGGGTATAATAAAAAAATATCGGTCGGGGACCCCTTAAAGTATATTTATTATTGATCCATGATAATTTCTAAGGCATTCTATTAATGTCCGTCTATATAAAACACGGATACCTCGGAACAAGTCTTTTGGTCATCAGCAGGTTAAGTTCGTATGTGGGCAAAAAAGTTTTATTTCTTTAAGCCAACCTATGGAAAACTCATTTTTTTTTAAGTGTTTTTTGTTAAACAAATGAAACATTTTTATGTCAAAAAAAATTTAAAGCTTCGACCCAGGGGATTAGAAAATGCCTTGTGGTCGTGGGTATAAAGAATTAATTTCAATAATGATAACTCTGATATTTTTTTTACATATTTGGGGTAATAAAAATTCGGCACAGCCGACTTAAAAGCTCTCTCTTGGTTTTTATTTATTTAAAGTATCAATTAAAATTTGAGGCTAATCGGATTAAATAAAATTTGAGGCTTGATGATATACATAAGTTTTTTTTTACATGTGGGGAGGTGGTCCTCCAAAAAAATCATCTCAACATATCATCATAAGTTCTTGTAGTGTGAACGTAGCCTAAAACAAAATCACTGTAAATAATGAATGAAATCTTATAAGTCTCTGTTAAGAAGAAGCAATTAATTGCTTGGAAATGTTGCTGTCAAAACGTTGAAAACTTTGTTCTTATTCTCAAGAAAGAATTTTTACATGTAATTTCGTTAATTTAAGGATTTTTTTTATTTACCAAAAAAATTTCGTAAAAATAAAAATATTTCGTTTATTTTACGAAATAATTTCGTAAAACAAAAAAAATATTTCGTTTATTTTACGAAAATTTTCGTAAAACACAAAAATTTATTGCGTTTATTTTACGAAATTTTTTTGTAAAATACAAAAACAATTTCGTTTATTTTACGAAAAAATTTCGTGCATTTCGTACATTGTACGCAAGAATTTCGTGGTGCGAAACAACGAAATTTTTCGTACAATGTACGAACGTTTTCGTACATATAAGGCAGGAATTTTTTTCGGTTTTTTTTTTCCATACTAAACTTTTGCAGAGGCACCGCGTTTTTTTACTTATTTAAATTTTTGTGAAAGAACTCCAGTTGCTAAAAAAAAAGCTGAAAAACATATGAGAAAGGGCATTATGGGAGACCCCTTAGTTAGAGGAGATACAGGGTGCGTACGTTGAAAAAAAAATTGGGGATGACAAAATAATGATATTTGATCTCACATTTCACCCTCTAGGTGCCAGCATGGAGCGGCAGCAACTGATTTCATTAAAAAAAAAAATGTGTATGGGGACCACCTTAAGGGTTGGATATACAGGGTAGGTATATTCTAAGAAAATGTTTGGGTTCAAAAAATATTGGGGGTCGGTCACATATTCGACATCTCTAGGGGCACCCTTGGGGCAGTTAGAGCTATATGAGCAGTTTTTATAAAAATGGCATTTTGTATGGGAGCCCCATTATCGAGTGGAGATACGGTATAAGTATGTTCCAAAAATTTTTTTTGGGGTAAAAATTAATGGGGGTCGGTCTTAGTGGATACCACTCTAAGACGCACCATGGGAGTGGTAGGAGCTAATTTCATAAAACAAATTTATAAAAAATAAAAATAAATTTGGTGGGGACCACCTTAAGGGTTAATGATAGAGGGTAGGTATATTCTAAGAAAATGTTGGGATTAAAAAAATATTGGGGGTCGGTCACACATTTGCATTTCTAGGGGCACCCTTGGAGCAGTTAAAGCTGTAGGAGCAGATTTTATAAAAATGGCATTTTATATGGGAGTCCCATTATCGAGTGGAGATACGGTATAAGTATGTTCCAAAAAATGTTGGGGGGTAAAAATTAATGGGGGTCGGTCTTATTGACTAATACTCTAAGACGCACCCTGGGAGCGGTAGGAGCTGATTTCATAAAATAAATTTAAAAAAAATAAAAAACAATTGTATGGGGACCACCTTAAGGGTTAAAGATAGAGGGTAGGTATATTCTAAGAAAATGTTGGGATTGAAAATATATTTGGGGTCGGTCACACATTTGACATCTCTTGGGGCATTATTGGAGCAGATAGAGCGGTAGGAGCCAATTTTTATAAAAAGGTTATATCTTCTTTTTTAATAAAAAAAATATTTTCTATAATTTTTTTTTTCTGTAAAACATTTTTTTTTACTAAATAATGTATAGTTAGTCTAAAAAAATATAAATATTAATAATAAAGGGTGCGTCGGTCTTAGCTATTGTTATTTACAAATAACCAATCTTTTAAGCTGTTACCGTGATCACCGTTTTTCAATGTAGAAATAAACGTGATTTTAAATCACAGTTCTTTTTAATAACAGTTTTCATTTTTAAGCAAAAAAATATTTTTGGCAATGTCGTTCCTTGTGTGAGTATTAAAAACATTGCGTTTGCTTTGTGTGTTTGTGTTTTTTTTTACATTCCATAACAAGAGAAGAAAAAATATGATTGAACGAACACACAGCAACTGTTAAAATGTTAGTTAATATGCCTATAACAGAAAAGAACGATATTGCAAGTAGCAGTGATTTAAGTTATTTGATAACTGCAGTTACCAGTGATTTTTGAATCACGGTGATTAAATCACCGGTATGAAAATATCTCTCATCTCTACTTTAAATTAATGATTGCGGTATTACACAGTGCAAGACGATAAAAAATTACCTATACGGAATAACCTACGTGATAAAAGACTAAAAAAAAAGACCCGTGTCTCCCAATTTTTCCCAAAGTCATGCACTTTTTTTTTATGGGCCGCCAAAGATTTGGGTCCTCGGTATCATTTTCGCAAAAAAGTGATCATTTTCTCAGGCTCATATCTTGCAAACCGTTCAGAATTTCGATTTACTCTCTGAGGCAAAGTTGTAGCTCTTGTCATAAAGAACAAAAATTGCGAACATATAAAAATCATGTTCTAGAAATTTGTTTATTGAGATCTTAGGTAAATTTTTTTAGTTGATTGTTTCCTTGAATTTTGAACGGTTTGCTACCTATGGACCTGAACACGGGAAAAAAGGTAAAAAAAAATCGAGTTTTTTTAAGTTTTTTGCGATTTTGATCTGGAAGGTGAAGTTATTTTGATTTTTGTTCTTTATGACAAGAGCTACAACTTTGCCTCAGAGAGTAAATCGAAATTCTGAACGTTTTAGTAAGCTGCATGTTTGCAAGAAATGAGCCCGAGAAAATGATCACTTTTTTACGAAAATGATACCGAGGCCCCAAATCTTTGGCGGCCCATAAAAAAAAGTGCATGACTTTGGGAAAAATTGGGAGACACGGGTCTTTTTTTTTAGTCTTTTATCACGTAGTGGTGTCCGTATATGGTTATTTTGCCATGACTTAAAAAATTACACACAGTGTTAGCTATCAATAGGATTCTTTCGCATGCGTTTATTTAGTTTAATTTTAATAACTCAAGTTTTTTAAGGCTCAAAGAGTTTTTGATAACAGTTATGAAAAATAAAAGATTTTTTATTTCTGTTATTTTGAACTGATATTGATATAAATCATTTGAAATGGTTATTTTTACACCACACTGTGGTACAGGGTATAATGAGTTTGTGCTGATGTTTGTAACTTCCCGAAATAGTGGTCCTAGACCCACTTTTAAGTATTCCGAACGACTTAGAATCACTTTTTGAGTCGATTTAGCGATGTCCGTCCGTCTGTCTGTCTGTCCATGTAAACGGTGTAAACACGATACAGGTCGCAATTTTTAATCAATTGACTTGAAATTTGAAACTTAAACCTCTTTTGGCCCGAGGACGAAGCCTATTTAAATTGAAAAAATAGGTCCATATTTAGACCTAGCCCTCATACAAAGGTCCTCCTTAGTTTTGGCTCAAATGACTCTAATAGCCGCATTTTAATAGGTATCTTTTCGAAATTTGGCAGATAGTCATGTTTCATCCACCACTCCGAATTTTAAAGAAATCGGACCAGTTCTTCTTGTAGCCCCCATACAAACCACCTTCCCGATTTTCACATAAATCTTTAAAATTTCATGAAAATAGAAAATATTTAATTAAAATTCTGTTTGTGTATATTAAACGCGTACTTTAATAACCTTATCAAATCTGATTATCATCGGACCATTTTTGGACTTACAAGGGAAGTCTCCCTAGTGTCACCCGCGGATCTTTATGGAATTGGTTTTATTTTGTAGATCAGAAAAAATAAAGGGACACGTATTTTTTTTTAGCGGCCCAAATTCATATTTAGGGGGTAAAAAGGAGGGGGGAAGACAAGGCCATTTTTCAGTTTTTTTCGTTTATCTCCTATATTATGAAAAGAAACCTAGTCATGTTACATACCAAATGAAAGGTCTTTGGAAAACCTATCTATGTGTGCTAAGAACGTGTCCAAACATGCACAACTTTTTGTCATATTGAGTAAAATACCAAAATTTTAGGACATTTTTGTTAATAAGTCGAAAAATATTAACTTCTTTGGCCCGTTGTTAGCACCACGAGATAGGTATTTTTAATACCTTTAATCTGATACCCCACATGCCTATATTAATTTTGTTTAAATAGGCGTAAATCGTAAAAAACTGAAAAAGGTCAATTTCCCCCCATACAAATCGACCCCCCCTAAAAATGAGTTTGGGCCGCTAAAAAAAAATACGTGTCGAATTAATTTTCGTTCTTAACAACATATCCAAATTTCATGAAGATCGGAGGGTGACACCAGGGAGACTTCCCTTGTTAGTGAAAATCCCATGTGAAAATTTCACCCGATATTCAGTTGAAGCGGTTTATTGTCAACAAAAAGAAGCCTATTCCACTCAAATTTGATTTGTGAGTGCTTTTTACACTTATTAAAGATTTGACAAAATATAGATCTAATCAGTCCATGTTTGAACTTGGGACCCATTTTCCGGGAAACTCTGGTGTAGGGTATTATATGGTCGGTCTTGACTAGGGATGCCAAACGGGATTGACATTTACAAATCCCGGGATTCGGGATTTCGAAATCGTCGATCCCGGGATTTTTCGGGATTTCGGGATTTTTCGGGATCCCGGGATTTTTCGGGATTTCGGGATTTTTCGGGATTTCGGGATTTATTAAAATATCAAAAAAAATATAATTAAATGTTCAATAAATTCATAAGCATTGAATAATTATCGATTTAACATTTTTAGCACAGAAAACTCGAAAATTAAGGAACAACTTAACTGGCACTGCTCAAAGTTTTTTTATATCCTACAACCAAAGTATGGTTGTAGGAAGACACGATGCAGTCCAAACCAAAAGAGTTAGACCCCTGCAGTTTGACATGAATATTTCTAATGGTCATAAGTTTATTAAATGCAATATCGGCCAATGGGAAAAAATGTTCCCCTTTTGGATTTAAATCAACCTCTGAAAAAGTAAAAATGTTTTAAACATTTTTTTGATGGCAGACAAAGTTTTAAGCTACAGGGTATTAAAAAATGATATTTTGAAGGCGCGGATTTAAAATATTTATTTAAATAAAAATATAAAATTATATTAATAAATGTGTAAGCATTTCCTTCGCCGACACCGCCGCAAAAACGCCCCTGTTCAATTTGTTTTGCTGTTTCTAACAAAAGTTGGATCGGAGAAATATATATTTCGTGAGGTATTCGCATGATATATCGATTTTTGATAAGATCTTCGGTGTTTGTTAGATTTATACAAAATTTGTATACATTGCCCTACTGGCGATTCGAATTTTAAAAGTTGCATCCCCTCTCCCGATAAATGTTTAAAAATGCATTTATTACGCTTAAGTAACTGAGTTTTATCATTGTTTATATTATTTTTTATAACCACACCAACAAAAGGGGCGGGACGGAGAATGCAATTTCATGAAAATGTCCCTATTGCTTAACAAAAATACAAACTGGTAAAAAAGTTAGGGTTTTCAGAGGTTGTTTTAGTTGTTCAAGTGAGAAAAAAACTGTTCCGATTTTGCACATTAAGAACTAAGACTGTTGTAGAAACTTTACAGATGAAATACTAAATGCTCCGTTATAGAATAACTCTCGGCAAAATTTAACAAAATTTACATAAAAACTGTATATTAAGTAATCCACTCTAAAAATGCGATTTGCCTTCCAAAGAGTAAGAGAATTCAAGCCCAACATGCCTAATTTGAAAGGTATTTCAAAGACCTTTCAAACGATATCCATTTTGTCTAAATCGTGAAAAAAGTACTGAAGAAAAAGTCAATTTTAATTACAAATTTTGCAAAAAAATCCCGAAATCCCGGGATTTTTCGGGATTTGTCAATCCCGGAAAATCCCGAAAAATCCCGGGATTGAAAAAAATAAATCCCGGGATTCGGGATTTGTCAATCCCGAAAAATCCCGGGATTTCGGGATTCGGGATTTCCCGTTTGGCATCCCTAGTCTTGACCGACTATAATTTTCTTATTTGTTTTTATTTGAATTTAAATTTGACTTTTTTTTCAATAAATCTCATAACAGTTATGGTCTCTGGTTTTAATAAAGCATGCAACAAAAATTGAAGAAAAAAAATCTTAAAAATAATTTTAAGATTTTTAAAACCGCTAAATCTTAAAACCGCCATAACTTTTGACCCCCTTGCGTAATTTTATTGAGGCGAACGAATTTCTTATGCTGAAACAGGCTGACCATTTAATCAGTACATGTACTGATTTTTGATCATGTGTACTGATCAAAAATCGTTGTACTGATTTGTACTGATTTTTTAAAATATGTACTGATTGTACTGATTTTTGAACATTTAAACATAAAAAATAATTTTATTCGAAAATTCTATAAAAAACTTGAATTTCCATAACATAAGTCATCGGAGTTGTTTTTTATAACTTTAGCCGGACAATGAATGAATTTATTCTAAGGAGATTAGAGTTCGTGAATCAAGAGGTTCCTTGATCTTCCTAAATTTATATGAAAATGCGCACAGAATCTTTGAGGTTTTCTATGACGAAAAGTTCAAAAGTTGTCAAAACTTACGAAAAAAGTCTTTAAAATCTGAAGGGGTTTCTTGCTCTCAAAACATGCGGAATTTTGTTATATTATCTGCACTGAAACGATCAAAACATTCAAATGAAGTCATTTAAATCAAATAAATTTTCTGCAAAATAACGACAACTGTTGTTTTTTATCAGTTTTTTTTGCAGTTGTTTTTTAACAGTTGTTTTTTGCAGTTGCTTTTTAACAATTGTTTTTAAACAGTTGCTTTAAATCCAAATACATGGGGTCAAGTTAGTTTAATCGAAAATTTTCGAGTGTTGAAAAAACATCAAAAACATAAAAACTTGGGCGTACTGATTTAAGTCCAGAAAAAAATGGTCACCCTATGCTTAAATAGCTCCTAATATTTGTGCCTACTTTCATTCCTCACAAAATTAAACCTTTTTGTAGTGAGGTTTCAACGAAAGAACGATCGAAACCTTATAAGAACGTGTCCAAACATGCACAACTTTTTGTCATATTGAGTAAAATACCAAAATTTTAGGACATTTTTGTTAATAAGTCGAAAAATATTAACTTCTTTGGCCCGTTGTTAGCACCACGAGATAGGTATTTTTAATACCTTTAATCTGATACCCCACATGCCTATATTAATTTTGTTTAAATAGGCGTAAATCGTAAAAAACTGAAAAAGGTCAATTTCCCCCCATACAAATCGACCCCCCCTAAAAATGAGTTTGGGCCGCTAAAAAAAAATACGTGTCGAATTAATTTTCGTTCTTAACAACATATCCAAATTTCATGAAGATCGGAGGGTGACACCAGGGAGACTTCCCTTGTTAGTGAAAATCCCATGTGAAAATTTCACCCGATATTCAGTTGAAGCGGTTTATTGTCAACAAAAAGAAGCCTATTCCACTCAAATTTGATTTGTGAGTGCTTTTTACACTTATTAAAGATTTGACAAAATATAGATCTAATCAGTCCATGTTTGAACTTGGGACCCATTTTCCGGGAAACTCTGGTGTAGGGTATTATATGGTCGGTCTTGACTAGGGATGCCAAACGGGATTGACATTTACAAATCCCGGGATTCGGGATTTCGAAATCGTCGATCCCGGGATTTTTCGGGATTTCGGGATTTTTCGGGATCCCGGGATTTTTCGGGATTTCGGGATTTTTCGGGATTTCGGGATTTATTAAAATATCAAAAAAAATATAATTAAATGTTCAATAAATTCATAAGCATTGAATAATTATCGATTTAACATTTTTAGCACAGAAAACTCGAAAATTAAGGAACAACTTAACTGGCACTGCTCAAAGTTTTTTTATATCCTACAACCAAAGTATGGTTGTAGGAAGACACGATGCAGTCCAAACCAAAAGAGTTAGACCCCTGCAGTTTGACATGAATATTTCTAATGGTCATAAGTTTATTAAATGCAATATCGGCCAATGGGAAAAAATGTTCCCCTTTTGGATTTAAATCAACCTCTGAAAAAGTAAAAATGTTTTAAACATTTTTTTGATGGCAGACAAAGTTTTAAGCTACAGGGTATTAAAAAATGATATTTTGAAGGCGCGGATTTAAAATATTTATTTAAATAAAAATATAAAATTATATTAATAAATGTGTAAGCATTTCCTTCGCCGACACCGCCGCAAAAACGCCCCTGTTCAATTTGTTTTGCTGTTTCTAACAAAAGTTGGATCGGAGAAATATATATTTCGTGAGGTATTCGCATGATATATCGATTTTTGATAAGATCTTCGGTGTTTGTTAGATTTATACAAAATTTGTATACATTGCCCTACTGGCGATTCGAATTTTAAAAGTTGCATCCCCTCTCCCGATAAATGTTTAAAAATGCATTTATTACGCTTAAGTAACTGAGTTTTATCATTGTTTATATTATTTTTTATAACCACACCAACAAAAGGGGCGGGACGGAGAATGCAATTTCATGAAAATGTCCCTATTGCTTAACAAAAATACAAACTGGTAAAAAAGTTAGGGTTTTCAGAGGTTGTTTTAGTTGTTCAAGTGAGAAAAAAACTGTTCCGATTTTGCACATTAAGAACTAAGACTGTTGTAGAAACTTTACAGATGAAATACTAAATGCTCCGTTATAGAATAACTCTCGGCAAAATTTAACAAAATTTACATAAAAACTGTATATTAAGTAATCCACTCTAAAAATGCGATTTGCCTTCCAAAGAGTAAGAGAATTCAAGCCCAACATGCCTAATTTGAAAGGTATTTCAAAGACCTTTCAAACGATATCCATTTTGTCTAAATCGTGAAAAAAGTACTGAAGAAAAAGTCAATTTTAATTACAAATTTTGCAAAAAAATCCCGAAATCCCGGGATTTTTCGGGATTTGTCAATCCCGGAAAATCCCGAAAAATCCCGGGATTGAAAAAAATAAATCCCGGGATTCGGGATTTGTCAATCCCGAAAAATCCCGGGATTTCGGGATTCGGGATTTCCCGTTTGGCATCCCTAGTCTTGACCGACTATAATTTTCTTATTTGTTTTTATTTGAATTTAAATTTGACTTTTTTTTCAATAAATCTCATAACAGTTATGGTCTCTGGTTTTAATAAAGCATGCAACAAAAATTGAAGAAAAAAAATCTTAAAAATAATTTTAAGATTTTTAAAACCGCTAAATCTTAAAACCGCCATAACTTTTGACCCCCTTGCGTAATTTTATTGAGGCGAACGAATTTCTTATGCTGAAACAGGCTGACCATTTAATCAGTACATGTACTGATTTTTGATCATGTGTACTGATCAAAAATCGTTGTACTGATTTGTACTGATTTTTTAAAATATGTACTGATTGTACTGATTTTTGAACATTTAAACATAAAAAATAATTTTATTCGAAAATTCTATAAAAAACTTGAATTTCCATAACATAAGTCATCGGAGTTGTTTTTTATAACTTTAGCCGGACAATGAATGAATTTATTCTAAGGAGATTAGAGTTCGTGAATCAAGAGGTTCCTTGATCTTCCTAAATTTATATGAAAATGCGCACAGAATCTTTGAGGTTTTCTATGACGAAAAGTTCAAAAGTTGTCAAAACTTACGAAAAAAGTCTTTAAAATCTGAAGGGGTTTCTTGCTCTCAAAACATGCGGAATTTTGTTATATTATCTGCACTGAAACGATCAAAACATTCAAATGAAGTCATTTAAATCAAATAAATTTTCTGCAAAATAACGACAACTGTTGTTTTTTATCAGTTTTTTTTGCAGTTGTTTTTTAACAGTTGTTTTTTGCAGTTGCTTTTTAACAATTGTTTTTAAACAGTTGCTTTAAATCCAAATACATGGGGTCAAGTTAGTTTAATCGAAAATTTTCGAGTGTTGAAAAAACATCAAAAACATAAAAACTTGGGCGTACTGATTTAAGTCCAGAAAAAAATGGTCACCCTATGCTTAAATAGCTCCTAATATTTGTGCCTACTTTCATTCCTCACAAAATTAAACCTTTTTGTAGTGAGGTTTCAACGAAAGAACGATCGAAACCTTATAAATTTCATATTTTTACCACTGTACGACAATGAGAAAATGGGAAAATGACATAATTAAATAAATCAATTTATTTACAAAATTTCTTCAAAATATTTATTTATTTGAAATAAAACTTAAATTAAAACGTGAAAAAAATAATTTCCGCGTAATTAAATCAGTTATAAAAAAGATTTTTGTGTGTGATAGTTTCCGAAACCCACATAAGTGTCAAAATTGTTGTGTGTTTTTAAATTGAAAATACGAGGTTTCAACGGGGTTTCGAGGCCAATCTGAACATATGTAGCATTCAGTGGCGTATGATTTCACAAATTTCAGGATTTGGTATCAAATAACAAGTACAATATTTAAAAACTTCTTAAACAAAATCGAAAAACATTAAGAATCAAAAACTTTTTGAAGAAAAATGTTTTGAAACTTAAAATTTTTCTGTTGAAAAAATATCAAAAACTGAAAATTTTTTCTTAGAATTTGAAACTTTTCAACTTAAGATTCTAATGAAATAACCTGAAGTTTTATGTACTTTGAGATACTTCCCTTGTGAGACTTTTTCAATAGGAGAAATGTCTCAGAATCTAAGAAATTTTTTGTAGAAAAAATGTCTGCGAATCTGAGACATTTTTTATAGGAAAAATGTCGAAGAATCTAAGACTTTTTCTATAGGGAAAATGTCAAAGAATCTGAGACGTTTTCTATAAGAATCTGAGACTTTCTATAGGAAAAATTTCTCAGAATTAAAAAACTTTTTCTATAGGAAAAATGTCTTAGAATCTGAGACTTTTTCTGTAGGAAAAATGTCTAAGAATCTTAGACTTTTTTATAGGAAAATTTTCTCAAAATCCGAGAGTTTTTCTTTAGGAAAAAGGTTTTAGAATATAAAACTTTTTAATACTGTTTTCTTTTTAAAAAGGTCTCAGAATCTGAATTATTTTTCTTAAGGCGCGTTTAGACGGGAGAGAAAACCCCTAGATTTAAAGTAAAACACAGCTCTGGGGTAATATACTTTTGACTTTAAAAATTGTTGTGTCAAATCTCATTTCTTTAATATTTGATTTTGCTTACCATTTTCATAATATTATTATTTGTTTTCGCACATTTAGTCAATAATTTGTAGATTGGAAACCGAATTAAAGTAAATAAAAAATATATAATAAAATTTTATTTGACATTCCAGTTTTAAAAGTTACGACAGAGTTGTTTTTTACTTTAAATCTAGGGGAATTCTCTCTCGTCTAATCACGCCTTTATAGAAAAAGCGAAGGTTTTCTCAGTATCTAAAACTTTTTGTGTAGAATGTTTCAGAATCTGAGAAAATGCACTAAGAAAATTATGTCATTAACTGTTTGTAGGTTATTTTAAAAAGTAATCAGTAAAGTTATTTTAAAAGAAAAATCACTTGTTTTATAAAGGATTTAATTTTTTTACTATTTCTGTAGTTTAAACAAAATAATTTACTGTCTTAAAATCGAATTTTCTGTTACATTCAATTTCGGCAGTAAAAAATTTCTTCTATAGTTTTATTGTTTTTCAATACAAAATAAGTGAATATTCACTAGTTTTTTAATGTTTTGTTTAGTCATTAAATTAACATTTAAAATTGACTGTAATGTGTTTTTATTTTAAATGAAAAAACAGTGGAATGATTTTTAAATAAAATTTCATTTGTTTTAAGTGAATATTCACTGGAATTTACCTACATAATTTTTTGAGTGTGTGCTAGACTAGAAATATCGCAGATTCTGGGAAAATGTCTTACAATCGGAGTCTTTTCTTTTGGAAAAGTATTTTATGAATATGTTTATTGAATCATTTTCTAAAGTGACTTTTTCCCCAGAAACGTTTTCCATTGGAAATATGATGTAGAGTCTTTGACTTTTTCTATAACAAAAACTGTCTTAACTGGAAATTGTCATAGAATCTTAGACTTTTCTTTGAAAAAAAAAATCAGATTATGATAATCTTCTTTGTAAAAATGTATCAGCATATGATACAATTCACTCTGTAAAAAAAGGCTTAAGTCTCTCAAAAAATTTTAAAATATAAAAAAATTTAATTTTTTTCCCCCAACAGTTTTAAACTTACACAAAAATTAAGATTTTAATTGTGTTACATTGAGTTCAAGAAAAAAATCGAGAAAAATTCTAAAACATGTGCTGTAATGTAAATTTTTTGTAAAAAAAAATTTAAAAAAATTGTTGGGCCCCCACCGAAATAAAATCCTAGATACGCCCCTGGTAGTATTAGACGGGTTTTTATTAGGGGGGTGCGTATTCCAACAAAATTATCAAAATCGGTATATATCTTCTTTTTGCGCATCCCGGGTTAAAAATTGCGGTTTTTGAAAAAATGGACATAATTAAAAAAAAAGTCGAAAAAAAAATATTTGAAAAAAAAATTGTATCGCATTTATTCAACAATGATCAATTAAAAATTTTAAAGTTTGTCTAATATCGATAAAAAAAATTTTAGCATGGAGCTCTAAACTACTTTTTAAAAATTTTACGAGTCTCAAAATATATTAGTTTATCTACTTGATGGGTTAAATTCCTTCATCCAGTTGGTCTGTGGAGCAAATTAAAATTTACCGGATTTAAAATGTGTTTTATCATAGAGTAAAAATAGTAAGAGGCTTAATGGGAAAAAGTATTGTGAAAACCTTGTTATGAACTCCGATTATCTCAAGGAAGAAAACTTTTTTTCTTCAGTTCCTTTTGAATGTATTCGTTTATTTATCTTTTTTTCTTCGGTTCCTTTTGAATGTATTCGTTTATTTTTTGTTTTTTCTTCGGTTCCTTTTGAATGTATCCGTTTTTTCTTCAATTCCTTTTGAATGTATTCGTTTTTTTTCCTTTTTTCTTCAATTTCCTTTTGTGCGTATTCTGGTTTTCACTCCCGAGATAATCAGAGTTTACGGCTAAAAATCAAATTTCGAAAAGGAAAGTTTTTTCACCCATTAATCCTCTTACTATTTTTTCTCTATGGTTTTATCAAAATATGTGTTTTGTTTACGCAACATTTTATTTAAGGTTAACCAACATTCGTTTTCAAATGGTTGTTTTGGACCATAAATATTCAATTATAAAATCATACGTTTTTTGGACAGCGTTAACCCTTGCCGGCACGCGGATAAGCGACGTCCTATTCGTCAAAAACATATAATTGAAGTTAAATATTCACACATTTTTAAATTTGAATCCGTCAATTTGAATTCTGAAATTCCGATTCCATATTCGTAATCAGCAGGGAAACCAAAAATATGCTCTAAAAAACACGTTTTATGCGCTTAAAAAATGCCCTTAAAAACGGAAAATATGCTCTAAAAACAATAAAAATATGCTCTTAAAAAACAATTAGGTCCCCTTTTTTGTTGTGTTTTTTACAATTTGTTAGAGAATAGACCCTCCAAATACCGTTATGTGCGATAGTAAGAGGGTTAAATATGTTCTACAAAAATATTTTCTTTAATGTTTTCTGCCAAGTTGCTGAATCTAAAGATAACATAGTTTCATTTACCGATATGAAGCAAGAACAGACCAAATGGGAATCAATCGTCACAATTCCGAAATTTTTGAAAAAAAAACATTCTCGTTGGATAAAAAATTTAAAAATCCATGTTGTCATAAAAAAAAATTGGAAAAGAATGCTCTAAAAACTTAAAAAAAAATGCACTAAAAATGTAAAAATATGCTCTAAAAAGTGGAAAAATGCTCTAAAAATTGAAAATATGCTCTAAAAATATGCTCTTAAGCTAAAATATGCTCTTAAACCTAAAATATGCAAAAATATGCTCTTAAGGCTAAAAAATGCAAAAATATGCTCTAACAAATCGATGCCAGATTTCTTAAAAACTTCTGAAACGGATAAATACCTTACCCATTTATCAATAAAATGCACAGGAAAAAACATGATACTGCATATTTTTGGTTTCCCTGGTAATCAGCATTGTCATATCCTTTACAAACAAATAATTGAAGTTTAAGAGATACAAATTTTAAAATTTTATGGCCGCCATTTTGAATCCGCCATCTTAAATTTTAAATTTTCGATTTCAAATTTGTGATCAGCAACTGTCTAAACCTTCCATGGCACATAATTAAGAATTCTTCTTCCTCTGTATTCTAGTTTTGGCCAAAATTCTTAAATGCTAGCCCACAGTGCAGTGGGCTAAAGTTGATTTTTGTCCAAAAAATTGGCCAATTTCGGACGGGGCACAGTGCGACATTTGGCCAATCTAGGTGGACAAAAATCGAAAAATAAAAGTTGGCGGATTGTTATAATTTAAATGAATGTGACAGCAAACAATCCATATACTATGGAAATAATCATAATATGAAGAAAAAAGTGTTGTTTCATTTGATACAGGAGTTTAAAGTCACATCTTGTAATAGACTTTTGAGAAATAAAATATATTTTGAGCACCATCCCAACTTCAAACACTTATAACATTTTTGTTGTTGGAGTTATAAGTCCATTTTTTTTTTTAAATACAGAATTTTTAATCTAGTTTTTAAATCAGTGCTAATTTTTCAATTTAATCGAAAACTTATTGTTGTAATTTAAACAAATAAACAACAAAAATTAAAAAAAAAAAAAAAAATCAGAAACTTCGTTGGAATAAAACTTTAGTTTCCTCAAGCTCCCTCACACGATCTATACATGTGGCAGGTGTTGAAATGTATCTACACCATTTACCGATGTAATTCGAAAAAGATCAATTGTAATTCGAAGATTCTATTTGTAATTCGAAGATTCCATTTGTAATTCGAAGATTCCATTTGTAATTCGAAGATTCCATTTGTAATTCGAATAATCCAATTGTAATTCGAAGATTCCATTTGTAATTCGAAGATTCCAATTGTAATTCGAAAAAGATCAATTGTAATTCGAAAAAGATCAATTGTAATTCGAAGATTCCAATTTAATTCGAAAAATATCAACTGTATTTCCATTGATATTTTTCGAATTACAAATAGAATCTTCGAATTACAATTGATCTTTTTCGAATTACATCTGTAAATGGTGTAGTAAGAGATTAAACCATATTTGCTGGCGATTTTTTGCGATTTATAGAGAATTTTAAAGTTTAGTGAACGTCTAAAATCACTCAAAAGATTATGTTAGTTAAATCAACTGAAAATGTCAGTTAAAATAACTACTTTGTAAGTTGTTTTGGGGTCAACTACTTTTTCAGTTAAATCAACTAACAATGTTAGTTATTTTAACTGACAAAAAACAACTGACTTATGTAGTAAAAATTACTAACATTTGTAGTCAAAACAACTAATATGTAGTAAAAATAAAATAAACAATATATAATTTTTTTTCAAAAAATTTTTCAGAAAAAAAAATTGAAGACCAAATTTTTTCAAAGTTTTATTTTTTTTAATAAAAGTTGTGAAAAATAAAAAAAAAACGAAAATTTATTTATTTTTTTTTTGGAAAAAACTTTGAAAATTTTTCAGAGATAAAAAAAATAAAATTAACTACTTTAAATAACTGTTACTACATTACAGTACTTTTTTGTTAGTTATTCAAAAAAACGACTCAAAATAACTAACAGAAATAGTTGTTTGATATTTTTCATACAAAAATAACTGACTTTGTAGTTAAAAACAACTTACTACTGTAAAATATACAAACAACTAACATGTAGTAACTTACATAATTTTCTGAGTGATGGACTTTTGCTTGATATTTTTTTTAATTCCAGAGACTTTTAGTTTTAAACTATATGAAAAATACACTTATATTACATAAAATTGAATGATAATGTAAGAATATATTATAATATAAAATGTAATGTGTAATTACATCAAACTCTTGTTTAACGGCATTACATTTTTTTTAACGATGTTTAGTTTTTGTATAAAATAAAGGAAAATTGGATAATTGTTAAATTCGTTGAATTCGCAATGGAATTAAAATAACGAAAACTGCAAATAGTAGGTGAACCACGCCCTTTTTTGTTACAGTATAGAGTTAATTTTACACTGTACATAAGTCAAAAAATTTAATCTAGCCCAATGTTGTCCAACACAGATTAAATATCTGTTATAAAAAAGTGGGCGTACACTGCCCACCAATAATTATCTTTGAGGTTATTGTGTACATTTTTTTTACCAAATGGTACACAAATAATATTTTTTTTTACAAAATTTAATAAAAATTCTTCAAATTATTTAAGCAATTTCTTAAATAATAGTTAATTTCCCAAAAATGGGCGTGGCAATTGTTCGATTATCCCAAATTTTCTTGTCAATATTAGTTATGTCCTACATTATTATCAAACCAAATTTCAAGCCAGGATCTTTTAAATTAGATTTTTGTCCACCTAGATTGGCCAAATGTCGCATTGTGCGGGGCTGGGGGCGCAATGTTTACAGCTCGGCCTCCACTTTTGTTTTAAAATTATCTACTTGATGTTACCTTTTAAGCTAGTTAAGCTCATCAACACGTTCTGACCTGAGTCCAGAGTCATAAGTGTGTTGGTACTTTTTATGCAAAAAAATCGGATTTATAACTTAAAAATAGTGTAACTTTTGACAGAAACAAGATATCGCTTAGATTTTTTTTTAATTATAAATCTATCTAGATGATTTTTAAATTTTAAAATAATTAAGTGTTTTTTTGTATCTAATGTATATTTTCAGTGATGCCCGGACCCAATAACATACGCCAGTCATCAAACAAATCAAGCGTAACGATTCCTTATGAACGCACATTCCGGCCAATTGGTGAAGATTATGTACCCACCGAAGCAGAACGTTTGGCAGAATTTAAATTTTGTGGTTGTGGGTGGCCAGAGCATATGCTTTTGCCCAAGGGTAAACCAGAGGGTATGTCTTTCGACCTATTTGTTATGATTTCTGATTTCAACGGCGATGCTGTACAACAAACAAATAACAGGTAATTGGTTCTACTAGTAATGTAATAGAGTGTGTCGGTACGCACGCTCACGAAAAAAAAATTGTGTGCTTACGCACGCGTAAGTTATTCACGGAAAATCACAAAACGATTTTACAAACATATTTTAATTACAAAAATTATCATTATTATATATTAGGCTATGTTCACACAAGAACTTACCATTTTTTTCAATGTAATCACGCTAGTCCGAATACATATCGTCACCTCAAATGCAAAAGGCCCTAACTAACATTTTATTAATTTTACAGGAGAAGCAACAAACAGTATTGAATGATATTTTAAATTTGTTAATTACTTTGTTGTTTTTTAATGCATTTGGCTAAAATTTTGTGAGGACGTTCTTTTAATTAATACACTCAAAAAATTATGTTAGTAAAATCAACTGAAAATGTCAGTTAAAATAACTACTTTGTAAGTTGTTTTGGGGTCAACTACTTTTTCAGTTAAATCAACTAACAATGCTAGTTATTTTAACTGACAAAAAACAACTGACTTATGTAGTAAAAACTACTTACATTTGTAGTCAAAACAACTAAAATGTAGAAAAAATAAAATAATCAATATATATATATATTTTTTTTTTTTAAATTTTTCAAAAAAAAAAATTGAAGACTAAATTTTTTTAAAGTTTTTTTTTAAAAAGAAGTTGTGAAAAATAAAAAAAACGAAAATTTATTTTTATTTTTTTGGAAAAAAACTTTGAAAATTTTTAAGATATAAAAATAATAAAATTAACTACTTTAAATAACTGTTACTATATCACAGTACTTTTTTGTTAGTTGTTTAAAAAAACGATTTAAAATAACTAACAGAAATAGTTGTTTGATATTTTTCATACAAAAACAACTGACTTTGTAGTTGAAAACAACTAACTACTGTAAAATATACAAATAACTAACATGTAGTAACTTACACAATTTTCTGAGTGTATGAATCAAAATCAATCGATCAATATTAACATTTTTTTTTTAGTTACGTCCATTGGCGTTGCCCAAAATCACATGTTTTTAAATTTTGGCTATAAAATCGATAATTTTTATTATGCAGCCCTAATTTTTTGTGGAGACGTGTATGTTGATAAAATAATCCAGATCCAATAAAAAAACAGATTTTGAAATTTTTGTTAGTTAGGGCCTTTTGCATTTTAGGTAACGATATAGTATTAGGATGGCAGCGAAATGTATGGTGAGGTTTTTATTCCCTCTAACCACATTATGAGGGTATACTCACTTTGTAGTTCTGTGTGTAACGCACTGAAATATCGGTCGGGCCCCATAAAGTATATAACACCGCTCAACAAATCGAATGTTTTTGACTCCGGTTTGAAGTTTGATACAAAATTTTTAAAGATTTTGACTCGCTGATTCCAAATCTGTGCTACAAATTTTTCCATCACGTCTAGAATTTTAATTATTCGCGGTTGAAAATGCGAAAAAACGTGATTTTTGCATTTTTTGAAAGCCTGCACAGCAGCCATTAGGTGGAATAAAAATCTGGTATAAAGCGTTAGAGTAGAATTGAACTATGATCTCAAATATATGATCAAAAAAATTTGAAGTTGTTGCACTATTATTGGCCAAACATGTATTTTAAAAAAAACACTGTGAAAAAAAATTAGAACAAGTAAGAGTGTTAAATTCGGCTGTGCCGAATCTTTTATACCCTCCAACATGCAAAAAGAAAATCCAGGGTCGTTTTCTTTTTTTTGGAGGGGGGGAGGTCGGCAGTGGTCATCGGGGGGACAAATTTCCCCTCGAAATATATGTTTAAAAATTCGTTCTTATGCTTTTCGCACTAAAGAAATACAAGTTTATCATTATTTTACAACTTTTCTTTAATCCACGCCCACAAAAGGGGGGGCGGCCGAAAAAAACGATATTTTCTAATCCCCCGGGTCCAAATGCAAAACTTTTAGCTTCTTGAAGCATACAAATGTTGCATTTGTTAAACAAAAACTCAAAAAATCATGTAAAAATATGGTGTTTTTAGAGGCTGGTTTAGTACCTCAAGAGGGAACTTTTTTCCCCCTGGTCCGATTTTGACCATCTCCGAACTTAACCAGCCTATGAACATAAGACATATTTCTGCCAAATTTCAGGAGTCTAGCACTTTTATTTTAAACTGTATCGTGTCTTCCACAGACGGACGGACAGACGGACATCGCTAGAATGTCTTAGAATCGATCACTGAGCAATAATATGTATACTTTATGGGGTCATAGACCGATATTTCGATGCGTTACACACGGAATGACAAAGTGAGTATACCCCCATATTGTAGTAGTTGGAGGGTATAAAAAGAACCATTTTTAAAAGGCTCTAAAACAAAAACCAGATGATCAATCTTTACTGTGATGAGCTCAAAATTTAGGCAAAAGTTCATTCTTTCTTATAGACTTTTAAACCCATTAGAGATATCTTCCGGTTTGTACGAAAAATAACACAGAAAACTTAAATTTGTAAAATATTTATTTTTTTAGTTTTTCTTGGAAAAATATCAAAAAAAAACTAAGGTATTAACCTTATCTTTTTTACAAAAATGATAATTTTAACAGAGTCATTATAGAACGTAATTGTAACCCAACCAAACGCAATAATTAGAAAAAAATTGTTTTCTATGTTGGAGACCAAAGACAAATTAAACTTTTGCACTTTATACCAGATTTGTATTCCACTCAATGGCTGCTTTGCAGGCTTTCAAATAATGCAAAAATCGTAATTTTTCGCATTTTTAACCGTGAATAACTAAAAATCTGGACGTGATGGAAAAATTTGGAGTACAGATTTGGAATCAGGAGATCAAAGTCTACTAAAATCGATCACCAGAATTCAAACCGGAAAATGGCTGTTGAGCGGTGTAATTGATCCGTTATTTATTCTACACTAAAAAACATTGTCAAATAACTAGAAAAAGTCTCGTAATCCCATTTTACCAATATTTGACAGTTGTCCTTGTTTTTTTAACAAAAAAGTTCGTGTTTTGGTCGATCGACATTTTTTTTATTTTGCAAATTTATTTTTGTTAATGAGCAAATTTTCAATGTAACTTTACCAAAAAAAAAATGTAATTTTACAAAAGATTTTCATTAAAAATAATTTTAGAAAAACAAAAGTTTTGACAAGTTTTAAAAAACCTTCTAAATCACGGTGCCCTAGATAGGATTTAAATAAAATGTTGGTGTTACTTCAATTTTTAAGTGGATTATGTTTTTAGAAGATAAAAGAAAGAAAATGAGCCAAAAAAGAAAAAAAAGTACTAGGCGCTTTTTTTTTGGCGGGCAAAAAGTGGAATTTCAAAAAAACAAAAAAGAATTTATTCTTTCAAATGCATTAAAATTTTGAATATACGGATGTAAATTCATCACATATTTACTTATCAGTGAGATTAA
Source organism: Pegoplata infirma (assembly GCA_963921195.1). Taxonomy (NCBI): domain Eukaryota; kingdom Metazoa; phylum Arthropoda; class Insecta; order Diptera; family Anthomyiidae; genus Pegoplata; species Pegoplata infirma. The sequence continues at coordinate 143,807,182 of OY992538.1, forward strand.
GATATATATCGTCAGGTGATTATTGTTTTAGCCTATACGCCATTTTTGGAAAAAATGAGTTAGGAATGGATTACACCGCTCAACAAATTGAAGGTTTTTGGCTCCGGTTTGAAGTTTGATATAAAATTTTTAAAGATTTTGACTCCCTGATTCCAAATTCGTGCTCCAAATTTTTCCATCACGTCTAGAATTTTAATTATTCGCGTTTGAAAATGCGAAAAAACGCGATTTTAGCCTTTTTTGAAAGCCTGCACAGCAGCCGCTGGGTGGAATAAAAATCAGGTATAAAGCGTGAGAGTAGAATTGAACTATGATCTCAAAAATATGATCAAAAAAATTTCAAGTTGTTGCACTATTATTGGCCAAACATGCATTTTAAAAAAACACTGTCAAAAAAATTAGAAAAAGCACCATTTTTAAAAGGCTCTAATACAATAACCAGATGATCAATCTTTACAGTGATGAGCTCAAAATTTAGGCAAAAGTTCATTCTTTCTTACAGACTTTTAAACCCATTAAATATGTCTTCCGGTGTATGCGAAAAATAACACAGAAATCTTAAATTTGTAAAATATTTATTTTTTTAGTTTTTCTTTGAAAAATATCAAAAAAAACTAAGGTATCTACCTTACCTTTTTTACAAAAATGGTAATTTTAACAGTATCATTTTAAAACGCAAGTAGAGCCCAACCAAACGTAATAATTTGAAAAAAATTGTGTTCTATGTTGGAGACCATAGACAAATTATGCTTTTGCGCTTTATACCAGATTTGTATTCCACTGAATGGCTGCTGTGCAGGCTTTCAAATAATGCAAAAATCGTAATTTTTCGCATTTTCAACCTTGAATAACTAAAAATCTGGATGTGATGGGAAAATTTGGAGAACAGATTTGGAATCAGGAGATCAAAGTCTACTAAAATTGAACATCAGAATTCAAACCGGAAAATGAGTGTTGAGCGGTGTTATCTATGGCATTAATATTCTCTTTCATATTCCAAAATCCATTTTTTATTATCTCGTATAGAATCTGAGATATTAGCCATCGACTTTGCTCTACATCCACATTTTTTAGGGTCATTGAACGTTGTTGTGCTGCATACGACATTTTTTTGCACATGGAGCAAATTTTGCATGCAAAAATAACAAAATTGTTCTATGCTATTGTTTTCCTCCATAGGCCAATTTTTGACATATTTTGAGGAAGCGCTCCCTAGGTGTCAGAAGCAGAACATAATTTGGTTTATGCCTATGATTACAGGGTGTCAATTTTTGGCGCCTTTTATTAGGTGTCAGAAGCAGAACTAAATTTAGTTTATTTCTAATAATACAGGGTGTTTTTGTTCCATGCACTTACTTTGCTCCACTTCAAAGAAAACATCATATTTTTAAAATAAAATTTGATATGGAGCACAAAACGACGAAGTGTTATTTTAGTAAAACCATTTAAACTTTTGATTTATTGCATGTAAAGGTATGAAAATGTATAGTTTTGTTAAAAACATATAAAGCATTCAATTAGGAGTATAAAAAACAAATCTATCGAGTATTTTTAGAGTAAATTGATTATAAACCTATTTTATCGATTTTCTCAAAACCGAGTTGATGGCGTATAGGCTAAAACAATAATAACCTGACGATATGTAACATATTTTTCCAGATATGAGACTTAAAAGAATAATTTCACTATTAATTGAAACTAAATGAAATATGTCCTTGTAAATTTTTTATAAATGTAAGTTCTTAAAAGTCTTCAGTGTACTACTCAGACGGACAGCAGAACACAAAGTTGCCTCAGTTTAGACCTAAGTGAGTCATAAAATTTTAAAAGAATTAATACTTTTTTGTTAAAAATGTTTTTTCAAAACTAAGAAAAATCAGAAAACGATAGTAAAAATCATTAAAAATGTGTTTGCAATGCTTAAGGAAGAGTAAAATAAAGTAAATAGTTTAAAAAGAGATCCAGAAAGTGGTTTGGACTATTTATTTATTGCGAAACTTATGGATGGACTTAATATCCTTTTTTAATTTTTTTTATTTCGCCAAAAATCCTTTGTAAATTTTGTTCGTATTGTTGGGATAACTTCCCCCCTTCAAAATCTAGAAACAGGATCAATATTAAATGTGAAGTAACTGCTAGAGTTAAAATTTTAATTAAAATAAAGAAGAAATTTGATTTAGTCTCACTAAATAGTGAAATTATTCTTTTAAGTCTCATATCTGAAAAAATATGTCACATATATATTTAAATCTCACTGACAAGTGAATATGTGATGAATTTACATCTGTATAAAAATTTTTAATGCATTTGAAAGAATAAATTCTTTTTTGTTTTTTTTGAAATTCATCTTTTTGCCCGCCAAAAAAAAAGCGCCTAGTACTTTTTTTTCTTTTTTGGCTCATTTTCTTTCTTTTAAAGTCCAAAAACATAATCCGCTTAAAAATTGGAGTAACACCAAAATTTTATTTAAATCATCTCCAGGGCACCGTGAAATGTGATATGATATAAAATTTTTCGACTTGATAAAGAACTATCAAAAAAGTGTGACTATATTCTAATAGGCATAGAGTATACATAGAGGTGAAGATGAAAGAAAAATAATATCACTATCTTTTTCTAATTTCTCACACGTACGTTGTCGACACACAATACATGTAAACAAGTCGTACTTTTTCAACAAATACATGTATACGAGTTGTACTTTGACAATTCAATTTTTGACGCCTTCGCCTTTTTTGTATACTCTATGCTAATAGGTGTTAAAATGAGTAAAAAAACAAGTAGGAGTGTTAAATTCGGCTGTGCCGAATCTTTTATACCCTCCAACATGCCAAAAAAAAAAAAAAAAAACAGGGTCGCTTTCTTTATTTTTTGGGAGGGGAGGTCGGTCATTGGGGGGACAAATTTCCCCTCGAAATATATGTTTAAAAATTCATTCTTATGCTTTTCGCACTAAATAAATACAAGTTTATCATTATTTTACAATTTTTTTTTAATCCACGCCCACAAAAGGGGGGCGGGCAGAAAAAAATGATATTTTCTAATCCCCCGGGTCCAAATGTAAAACTTTGAGCTTCTTAAAGGATAAAAATGTTGCATTTGTTAAACAAAATCATAAAAAATCATGTAGAAATATGGTGTTTTTAGAGGCTGGTTTAGTTCCTCAAGGGGGAACTTTTTTCCCCCTGGTCCGATTTTGCCCATCTCCGAACTTAACCAGCCTATGAACATAAGACATATTTCTGCCAAACTTCAGGAGTCTAGCTCTTTTATTTTGGACTGTATCGTGTCTTCCACAGACGGACGGACGGACATCACTAGAATGTCTTAGAATCGATCACTGATCAATAATATATATACTTTATGGGGTCATAGACCGATATTTCGATGCGTTACACACGGAATGACAAAGTGAGTATACCCCCATACTGTGGTTGGAGGGTATAATAAATAAAAAATAAAAGACAAAAAATCTGCAATTATTTTTATTTTGTGGTAATATGATAGAACAATGGGACAATTCAATTTGCAATCAAAATATTCATGGATGTCTAGTTCTGTGCAGATGTCTTTTTTATCATTTATTTTGTCGTTTAATGATTTATTATAACTTTTTTAAATAAATTGTATCAATTTTTTAAAGAGATTATTATTTATTTTACGATTTTCCTTTAAGGTCTGATTGGCCCATTGTGTTATTAGTTAAATTGAAATAATAAAACGTCAATTCGATCATTTTATATGGGTTTTGTTCTTTCGCTCATATTTTTATTTTTCGCCCACACAGCTCTTATTTTTTTTCAATTCTTTAAAATATCCGATACTATCGATAGTTTAAAAGCAAACTATCGAAAATATCGAATGAGACGACTATCGATAGTTTTGCAGCTCTACCACTAAAGGATCATCAGCAGATTTTAGAGAATCATTGTTGGTCAATCAAACATCAAGCCAGACACAGTGGCCAAAACACATTTTTTAGCTATTTATAATTTTTTTAAGTAAAAAAAAACTTGTACACAAATTTTGAATAGATTTTTTTTATAGCAAAAACTTTTCAAATCGTTTTTTTTTTTGCGTGAAAAAATTGTTTACATACGTGTTTTTCAACATGTGCATTTGCGAAAAACAATTCCAGTGGACTGATTTTTTTAAAATTAAAAAAAAATGAAACTTTTGACGATTTTGACATTTTTTTTTTTTTCAAATTTCTACGATTTTTTACAAAAAAAGCCTGTCACCCCTGCTATTTGTACCATTTTTTTGCGAAATCTTTTCAGAAACAATTTTTTTTATGTAGAGCCAAATAGGTTAAACTAATTTTTGATAAATCGAAAAAAAGTAGGCGTGGACAATATTTCTTTTCGAATAACCATAAGGACTATTACGAAAATTTAACAAAAAATTAGCTTTTTTCAAGTTTTGCAATTTACGATATATTAAAAAAATGGGGAAGTGGGCGAGGACAATATTTATTCCGTATAAACATTTTTTTAACTATGACGATCACATTTTTTTTTTTTTCGAAGTCAGTCTAGCCTTTTTGCGATTTAAGATATAATGAAAAGTTGAACTATGACTAACAATTTAGATATATCGAACAAAGTGGGCGTTTTTTTTTTTCTTACAAACTAAGTTGTACTATGACGAAAATTAAAAAAAATTACGAAATCAGTCAAGCCGTTCTGCGACTTTAGATATAATGAAAATAAAGTGGGTATGGCTAATTTTTCTTTCCGTAAAAAGCTTTGAACTATGACCAGGGCAAGGGGGTTCATGTAAATACATGTTTGTTGTCGTTACCCTGAGCACAACTTAAAGTATTTATCTTCGCGAATCATCGAATTTGCTTAAAAATTGAATTGATTTGTTAGTGCATATTTTTGCATATTTTGATGAAAATGCATGTTTTTGCATATTTTGCTTAAACTACATATTTTCTTGCATATTTTTTAATATTTATTAATTTTTTTTTATTATTTTTGTGAAATTTGCTATTTTTATGAAAAATATGCAAATCGGTTCATGCATTTTGATAAAAGAGAAATAAAAAAATATTTTTTTTGTCAAAAAATTTAAGCAAAAATTGCGCCATATAGTGGGAAAAATATAAAGGGCTGCATCTAAAATACGGCAAGGAGTGTTCCTAATTTTTTTATTAAACTGCACTGAAAATGAGATAAAAAAAACTGAATGTATGTAATTTTTTTATGTTTTACCCGTAAAAGGGTCATAATTGCCTATCTTTTTGGGGCAAGCGTTTTCAAATTAGAAAAAATCCGAATTCGGGAAGCGATAACATACGTATTTGTAAATGTTGGTAGAGCAAATTTTTTTTTTTTTGAATATCGAAAACGTCGGGGTCGTTAAAGTTGGCTTTTCGGGTCGATATTATTATGTGGACCAGTAGGACCATGGGTTTTGAACAAAGTGAAAAAAAATTTAACTTTTTTGTTGCTTAAAATATTAGTTTATATTCGGACATTACTAAAAAAGTGTTTTTATGAAAGTAAAATTTCTTTTATTTTTTGTTTCTTGCTTTACAAAAAAATATTTTTAATTAGTTTTTGCTGAAAATATAACGTAACATTAACTCAGTGTGGAGAAGATGTATATTAGCGCGTCCCGAATTCAGCTTTTTTCGAATTTGAAAATGCTTGCCCCTCAAAAGATGGAGACTTAGGACCCTTTTACGAGAAAAATAACAAAAAATTTTTAGACAAAAAACCAGTTGGCTACCAGCGGCTAAAGATTGCAATCTCAGTGCATTTTGAAAAACAATTTTTTTTTGATTTTTTAAAAATTGATGCCAAAAGGTGCGCAATGTAGAGTACATTCCGGAAAAAATATTAATAAAATTTCCACGGAGTAATTTTAGTGCAGCGTTGCATTTTAAAGATGAAAAGTGTTTACTTAAATTTTTTTATTTTTTCTTTTAAGCTAAATTGGTCTCAAAAGCTGCGCAAAATAGAGCACATTCGTTAAAACTGTGTCAAAACAGATTTTGAGACTAATTTAGCTTAAAAGAAAGAAAAAGTAAAAATTAATTACTCCTTTTCATCTTTGAGATGCAACGCTGCACCAAAATTACTCCATGGAAATTTTATTAATATTTTTCCTGGAATGTACTCTATATTGTGCAACTTTTGGCGTCAAATTTTTGGAAAACAAAAAAAAAAGTTTTTTTCAAAATGCACTACGATTGCAATCTTTAGCTGCTGGTAGCCAACTGGTTTTTTGTCCAAACATTCTTTTGTTATTTTTCCCGTAAAAGGGTCCTAAATTCCCATCGTTTGAGGGGTCAAGCTTAAAAAATTTGAATTCGGGATGCGCTAATGTATATTCTTAAATATTGTATTATTTAATTTGGCCTTAAGTGCATTTTGAAAGCAATTAAAAAAAAAATATATATATAATTTTGAAAAAAAAAAAAAAAATTGCAAGCAAAAAAAAAGTAAAAAATTTTTGTTCACTTTATTCGGAACTTTCCGATTTTCAAGTCAAAAAAGGAACCCAAATCCATTGTCCTACAGGTCCAATATTTTTGTGTGTTAATATTGACCCTAAAAAGCAACTTTCCCGACCCCGACGATTTCGAAATCCGAAAAAAGCTAAATATGCTCCACTGAATTTTATGTTTTACGATTTTTTATGAATAAATATTAAAATAAATCAATTTTTAATGCATGTTTTTTTAGTTTTTACTGCATATTTTTAATTTTTTGATACATATTTTTAGCGCTAAAAAAGCGATTTTTAGTGCATGAACTTCCTTGCTCTGACTATGACATATGGACTAGAAATAAAAAATAAACAAATCGTTTCTGCTGTTTTTCTATTTAAGATATATCGAACAAAAAGTAAGCGTAAAAATGGACAATTTTTCTTTCCGTAATAACCTTAGTATGACGAACAATAAAAAAAGATTCCCAAATCGGTCCGATTTTAGATGTATCAGAAAAGTGGGCGTGGTCATTTTTGTTTACTTTTTCGTTAAAATCTAAGTTTTACTATTTAGGTTGTAAGTGGCTGCTGACGTTTCTACAACTACTGTCGAAATCTCTTGGAAGCGATATCAGCTCACTTGTGCGCATCTGATTAAGAGAAGGTCAAATCTGTAGTGTTATCTCACACGTCAATCAATTTTCCCATCTCTGATTATTCTCCGTCGCGGAACAAAACCGAAGATTTTGCTTGCAAGTTTCTAGAGGCATACCAACTAGTGTATTAAAAAAACGTTCATTTTCAAAAACCGGTTTTCGGTTTATTCGAAAAATCTTATTTTTGAAAAACCGGTTTTCGGTTTCGGTATTAGCAAAAAAACATGTTAAACCGGTTTTTTCGATTGTTATTCTTCAGGTTAAAAATTAATGAAATTTAATTATATTTTTACAAAACAGGCATAACCAAATAAACACAAAATCGAAAATAGTTTCATCTGTATGACACCGTTAACGTCCCACAATTTCACTGGAAACTTCTACAGGAAGTAACAACTAAATTTGAATTCTTTGCAATTGCGAGCGGAAATCCGTAGAGATTTACAAATTTGTTTTTATTGAATTGTTTAAAGAGCACAATTAATAATAAATGCAGACATCTGTCCTAACATATTCATTTGGGCTGATTTATCCCATTCCGATTTCAAGAATTTCAAAAGGATAATTTAAAAAAAAAATGGTTTGCCATAGAACTCCAAGGTGACAAATTTAAAAAAATATATCGTCGCTGCTCCGTCGTAATTTGGTATGTGTTTTTAATGAAGTTTTCAGGAGAGCAAAAAAACCGTTTTATTTTTTCATTTTGCCATATTTTATAAAAGTCAAGCGGCTTTAAAATATATAAAGATGTTTTATATATGTGTACCACAAAAAAAAGAATGATTTTTTAGCTAAAACAAAGATATTAACGAATTACATAAAAAACTACACATAACACATTTTGTTGGAACATTTTTGGTATTATTTTTTTTATTTTTGGACATTTTTATACACATGACCGTTTTTGTTCAAAGAACTTAAGTTATAAAATTTGATAATAGTGAAAAAAATTGTAATATTCATTAAACACAGATAAAAATGAGTTGTTAGATCAAGCACGAAATACACCAGGTTGAGCATTATTTTAATTAAAAGTCATCTAATGAGGAAAATTGTTGGATCAAGCATGAAAATTGTAGGTCAGTCATTGACTGTTCCTTGATTAAACCAATGCTTGATTTGAGTAATTTGTTAATTGTTATTTTTCTGTAATTTTTGATTAAACCAATGCTTGATTTGAGTGAGCGGTTAATCAATAATTTTGTGTTATTTTTGAGTAATCCAATGCTTGATCTGAGTGAATGGTTAATCATTATTTTACAGTTGTAGTGTTTTTTGTCATTCTTTTCAAGTCTTTTGTTAAAAATGTTTTTTTTTTTGTGATTTATATTATTTTGTTTATTTTCGTCTTGTGTGCGTGAAAGTACTTTTCTATTTGACGACTAACTAAAACAAAAAACGCAACAGCGTTCATCGCATTGTTACTCAAAGCCTACTATGATGAGTTTTTTTGTTTTTATGAATTTTTTTGTGAATTTTTCAGATTTGAGCAAATGGTTAATTGATTCAAGTAAAATTTAATTAAATGTCAAATTTTAAGCTGAGCAAATATTTAATTGTTTTTTTCCATTGAATATTTTTTTCTGTGAAGTGATAGTAAATACACTTTTAAATCCCATATTTTGTACAAATCTGCATCCAAGTGCTGAGTTGCTTCAATGAATTTTGTTTTTTTTTTTTTAGCGAAAAAATTTTACTTAAAAAAATGTTTCTGAAATTTGTGCCATGAGATCTGACCATCATTTCTATATAATTGGGGCATGCTAATTTCAATGGTGAAGTCCGTTTTTGAATCAATGGAACAGTTTTCATGGAAATCATCGTTAAAGTTATGCACGTTTTGTTGCAGTTTTTTTTATTAAAAAAATTCTTCTTTTACAAATGCAAATTTGTTTGGTATGGGAAATGGGGATTAGACTCATAACGATATAATAGTACAAATTTGGATAAAAATTTTTGCGTTAAAATGGTAAAAATTGCGATTTTTGTGATATTTTAATGATTTTGCGTTTTTTTTGCAACCCTATAATTATTTTTCCGAATTGATTTCATGTGTATGAAAAGACTAAAGTATGTAATTAATTTCTGCAAAAAAAAACTGTTTAGATACATATAACTTTTTTTGAAAATCGCGAAAAATCGTTTTTTTATAATGGCAGCATCCCTTTAAAATGTAATCTCATACTTCATTTTTTAGTATAGTATGTAAGTATGCCTAAAACCCTTATGTTAAAAATTTTAAGCAAAAATGTTAATATTTTGCAAAAGTTTTCTTAGCAAAAACTGGTTTTAAACTACACATACCACATTTTTATGGAACATTTACATATGGATTTCACATAGCTACTTTTGCTAACTTCCAAACCATTCAAGATATCGCTAAACGGTTTAGTGGGCAGACGGATGCCCTATAGAGGTTTCATATTATGCAATAAAAAAAAAAATCCAAAAATGTCACATACCAAATCACGACGGAGCAGCGACGATACATTGATTTCAATGTTAAAAGAAGAGACGGACATCCGGAACTCGTTGATATATTGATATTGTCGTACCAACATATCCACAAACTGATTATGGTAGTACCGCTAAGTTATGTGAGTGTTTCTAAAAAACTGTGTAATGTCAATACATATTTAAACTCATTTTATTAAACCTTTTTATAAAAACCGGTTAACCGACACAAAAAACCGGTTTCTAGAATATTCGAAATTCAAAACTATTTGAAACCGGCCAAGTTTCTAAAAATGAAAAAACCGGTTTTCGGTTTTGAATACTCTAATACCAACACATTCCAAATCTGTTGGAACCTAAAAGGTAGTTCCCAGTCTTGCAAGCTTATCTGCTTTGAATTCCCTGGAATGTCTCTGTTTCCTGGAACTCATATGAGTCGTATATCAAACTGCTTGGCCATTTCATTTACAGACGAGCGGCAGTTAAGGGCAAATCTAGTTTTCAGAAACATGGACTCCAGAGACTTGACCGCGGCTTGACTGTCAGTATAGATGTTGACTGCGGTTGTAGACAAGACTTTGAAACTCATTGTCAGCCACTTCCTTTATTGCCAGCAAATCTGCCTGGTAAACACAATCCATCTGTGTGAAAATTAATGGTGGCTCCACTACCCGGAATGCCCCTCATTCAAGACTCCCTGGATGGTTTCTAAAGCAGGCCACCAAACAATGATTCCATACAGCAGAATTGGACGCACCACAGCTGTATAGATCCAATGAACGACTTTAGGGCTAAGACCCCATCGTTTTACAATGGCCCTTTTGCAGGAAAATAAAGCAATTCGTCGGTGCGCCAACCAGAACTGGCATTTTTATACCCTCCAAGTACAGTATGGGGGTATACTCACTTTGTCATTCCGTTTGTAACGCATCGAAATATCGCTATAGGACCCCATAAAGTATATATATTATTGATCAGTGATCGATTCTAAGACATTCTAGCGATGTCCGTCTGTCCGTCTGTCCGTCCGTCTGTGGAAGACACGATTCAGCCCAAAGTAAAAGAGCTAGACTCCCGAAGTTTGGCGCAAATATGTCTTATGTTTTTGGGCTGGTTAAGTTCGAACATGGGCAAAATCGGATCAGGGGGAAAAATTTTCCCCTTTGAGAATTAAACCAACCTCTGAAAAAACGATATTTTTATAGGTTTTTTCTACTTTTGCTTAGCAAACGAAACATTTTTATATCAGAAGAAAAACCGCCCCCCCCCCCCCGAAAAAAAAATTGACGCCCTGTTTTTTTTAACGTGTTGGAGGGTATAAAAGATTCGGCACAGCCGAATTTGACACTCTCACTTGTTTTAAATAAATTAATGAAAATAGAAAATTTGCAATATTATTTAAATATTTATGAAAGAAATATTGTTTTTAAGCACCACGAAAGGTCAAAATAAAGCTAATTTGTAAGCCTCTTCAAAAAATTTGGAAAAACACATACCAGTTCTGGTTGGCGCACCGACGAATTGTTGCTTTTCTCACCCGTTCCTCAATAATACACCTGAAATTCAACTTCCTATCTAGAAATATTCCAAGATACTTGACTCTATCTGACAAGGTGATTTTAGTGCCGTCCAGAGAAATAGGATCAAAAGCAGGAATCTTTTTTTTCCTTGTAAACAAAACAAGCTCTGATTTACTTGGATTAACTCCTAGACCACAGCTTCTTGCCCATTTAGACAGATCTTTCAGAGAACCCTGAAGAATGTCCCTCAATGTTGGCAGATGCTTTCCCTTTACCGCTATCGCGATATCGTCAGCATATGCGACAACATGACAACCACGTGCTTCTAGAGATAGCAGCATTGAATTCAGTGCCAGGTTCCAAAGAAGCGGCGAAAGAACACCTACCTGTGGTGTGCCCCTATTGACCAATCGATATACGACAGATGCTCCCAATTAAGACGTTATACGTCTATTGGCAAGTAGATTTTTCACCATTAAAACGATCCCACGCTTTACTCTTAGGAAAGACAGTGCCACAATTATCGAGTCTGGAATGACATTATTAAAATCCCCCTTTATATCAAGAAAGGCCTCCATAGTGTACTCCTTTACCTAAAGTGATCTCCCGATGGTACCAACGAGCTCATGAGCTGTTTCCGTTGATCTACCCTTGCTGTATGCATGTTTCCTTGTCAAAAGCAACCTCGGGTCAATCACTCTAAGCAAATATGAGTCTATTATTCGTTCCACTGTCTTTTACAAAAAAGAAGAAAGACTAATTGGTCTGAAATCCTTCGGAGCTGTGTGGGAATTTTTCCAACCTTCGGGATAAATACGACTCTGGTATCCCTCCATTTTTAAGGAATATACGACCAGTTAAGGCATGCTGTGTATAGACTATACAGCCAAGGGGCTATATAGTCCGACACTTGCTGCATCTCAGCCGGAATTTTACCATCAGGTCCAGGGGATTTATAGGGCCTGAAACTTTAAATCGCCCATATTAATGTTGGCATATTTTTTATTTCCGAAACAATTTCAGATGCTTGGGCGTCACAACGTTCCAAAGCTTGAAATGGCGTCTTGGAATAGACCGGGAAATTAGTGTTTAGAAGGATATCCAGCGACTCTCAACTGGAGGAAGACCACTCCCCATTGGGATCTTTGAGGTATCCCAGGTTCCAAGAATCACCTTTGCCAATTCTGCTCATCTTCTTATAACTCTTAAGTTGCAGCCTGTATGCAGACAGTCCTAATCCGCTCTTCAAGATTTAGACTTAACTTTAGATAGAAGGGCAAGACGCATCCAGGGACCTATTACAAACAATTGTTACATGGTCAACAAGACAGTCAATTTTCGCCAAACTATGCGGTTCAGATAAGGGTTCTTTATCCAAAAGCAAAGAAAAGGTCTCCCTATATTTCACCCATTTGTTTTCCTCAGATTTCTAGAGACTGTATCAACCGGGCCACGCTCCCTGAGTAAAACCTCAATGTTGCGATGATCCGAGAAATAATGTTCTTCCAAAACTCTCCAGTCATTAATTCTTTCAGACAATGAATCTGATACAAGCAGGGTTGGCAACCGAAACGAATAACGGTATCGGTAACGGTATTGGTATTACATATTTTTTATATCGGTAACGGTAAAGGTAACGATATTTTCGATTATTTCGGTAACGTTGAACCGTTACCGAAACATCAATACCGGTACGTACCGGTATTATAAATAAAATGTTAATAAGTCACAAATTTGTTAAAAACGCGTAAAAAATAAAAAAAAATGTTTAAAAAAATTTAAAAACTGCTAAACTCTGTACATTTTCTATACATAATTATATTTGTAATAGTATTAAATACTATGAATTAACTCAGAATTAAATTAAAACATTCACGCAATATTGTAATTCAAAAAATACGATCTCATGTTCCTAGAGACACCTTTGTCCAATAAGCAAAAAAATATGCATTTTGAGCCATATGAAAAATCTGCATTTAAGCCATTTGAGAAATCTACTGATTATAGCTGACGAGGTTTGCTAAATTTCTGTCTGGATAATCTAATTAGAATCTGCTGAAAAAAACGTCAAGACAACAGAAAAATAAGCTGATTTTAATAGAGAAATCTACAGATTTCTCTGTTAAAATTATCAAAATTGTTTGTCCTGTTGTTTAAAAAAAAATCGCATTTTCTAATCTTCACACGGCATTTTCATTTTGTAAACAAATAGACAAAAAAAAATTAAATAAAATATGTTTTTCTGGGGTGTTGTAAGTTTTTCAGAGGGGAACATTTTTTCATCTGGTCCGATTTTCCCATTTCGGAACTTAACCAGCCTATGACCATAAGACGTATTCGTACCAGCAGAGTAGCACGTTTATTTTAGACCGTATCGTGTCTTCAACAGACGGAAACACGAACATCGCTTACAATCGCTCACTGATCAATAATATAAAATCTTTATGAGGTCCAAGACCGATATTCGAATTTAGTTAATTGCAAATGTAATCATTGGTTGGATTGGCAAGGAACGACTTTTTTTTATTTTAATTATATTAAAAATATTTCAATATGTTTTTAATCCACAAAAAAATAAAATAAGTAATATTAATGCAACCGAAACAAAACCGATATAATACCGGTAAAAATCCGAATAAAGGTAACGGTTTTTTATCGGTAACGGTATTAAAAAAATTTTATTTCGGTATTGGTAACGGTAACGGTAGTCAATATTAAAGGGTTTTTAATCGGTAACGGTATTGAAAGGGTAACGGTAGCCAACACTGGATACAAGTGTTACGTCAAGAACCTCTTGCCGCAAGTTAATCACGAAATTTGATTAACTACTCCTTACAGGAATTTTGCCAAAAAAAAAAAACGTGTCGGCTTAAACTTAATAGAGATTTGGGGGTCGTACATATTTTCGACAAAAACCAACTTAAAAAAGCCAAATTTTGCCAAGTCCGACACACCATTGGAATGGACCTAAAAAACATTTCCGTCCATATAACATGTTACTATAGTCCTGTTTCAACCTCCCATTTCCCCCATTTAACCCTCATGATAGCCGATAAAAAAAAACCGGTAAGTCTTAGATTTTGGTCCTCTATAACTTATTAAAAGTGCAGGACAATCGGAGAGTAAGCTATGGGATACCTTCCTTGTGAGTACAGACGTTGCCGGTTACCTTGGATCTCTTAGGTAAATATTTCTCGTCTGGCGAGCGCAACCTTTCATCAGACTTCGATGACGAGGCCGAAACAGCGCCGAAAGTTTGTCCTGTTCCTGATTTTTATATAGATTTAAAATCCCAGTCAAATTCCCGGCAATCCTAGATTGAAAAAAAAACGATTTCCAGGGTATTTCATCCCGGGAATCCCAGGAGTTGAGTTGAGAGTGGGTTGTACAAGCCTAAAAATAAGTAAATTTTCTAGGCAAGATCATGGCTCTCAGACTTAAAATAGTCCATTGTACCGTACCCTGAAAAGAAAGATTAAGTAAGGGTGATAAAACGTTGAGAAGAAAAAGAAAGAAAAGTGCTTGTTCAGAATTTCTCAGTTGCTTTCACAAACTTGAGAAAATCAGACAAGGGAAGTCCATGGACCGTGTCCATAGACAGAATATTAGGACCCAATATCCGCAGTCTAGCCCTTGAGAACGTTGGACAACAACAGACGTAATGTTCAGTTGTGTCATCATCCTCCAGACAAGCCCCGCATAATGGGTCTGATAAGACACCTAATCTCGTCATTTGACGAGCACAGGCATTGTGTCCCGTAATTAAGCCAGTAAGTCTGCGACAGTCTATTCTACTGAGGCTGAGTTGATAGTTAGCCACTTTCTTGTCTAGCGTAATCACAAAACGTTTGGTATTCTTGCATGCCAACTCATTTGACCATCTTTCCATGAAAGTTTCTTTCATATGAGAGTTGATCCAACGCATCAGCCATGTCAATTGGTATTGGACCAATTTGAGGTTCCGGATTGTAAGGAATTGTATCAGAGCCAAGATTTGCCAAAGAGTCGGCAATCTCGTTTCCCCGTATTCCCCTATGACCCGGAACCAACAGAAGACTGACGCTATTCCCACATGAGACCTCATTGAGTCTGCGTCTACATTCCTGGACAATTTTGGATGAAGTGACTGGAGATTCAAGTGCAATGAGCGCAGCCTGGCTGTCACTGCAAATACTGATTCTCCTATTACTCCATCTGTTCCTAATTATCCAGGTCGCTACGTCCAAAATAGCAAATATTTCAGTCTGAAATATTGTAGCCATTTTTCCCATAGCAATATAGCATTTCGTCGCATCGTCCAAATACCAGCCAGACCCAGAGCCATTTAAGTTACTGGATCCATCCGTGTAGAAAGTGTCCGTGTAATTTTCCAGTAGGTCTGCTGGGTTTCCCCAGTCTTCCCTACTCGGAAATATTACAGTAAACTTCCTACCAAACTCGATGCAAGAGGTTGTACTGTCCAAAGGCATAGAAAACATCGGACAAAGTTCCGATAGCCTATTGAACAGACGACCATGTCCCACATTGTACTTCCCATGCCATGTTCCGCTTTTGCGGAGCCTGCACAATGATTTCATGGCTTCTCCTTGAATATGTAAGTCCAAGGAAAGCATATCTAACATACACTCAAAGAATTATGTAGGTAAATTCCACTGAATATTCACTTAAAACAAATGAAATTTTATTTAAAAACCATTCCACTGTTTTTTCATTTAAAATAAAAACACATTACAGTCAATTTTAAATGTTAATTTAATGACTAACCAAAACATTAAAAAACTAGTGAATATTCAGTTATTTTGTATTGAAAAACAGTAAAACTATAGAAGAAATATTTTACTGCCGAAATTAAATGTAACAGAAAATTCGTTTTTAATACAGTAAATATTTTTTTTTTAACTACAGAAACAGTAAAAAAATTAAATCCTTTATAAAATAAGTGATTTTTCTTTTAAAATGACTTTACTGATTACTTTTTAAAATAACCTACAAACAGTTAATGACATAATTTTCTTAGTGTAGCGTACAGAGCTGCGCCTGGGGTGGTGCTCATGGCACCAGTAATTCCCAAGGCAGCCGCTCTTTGTAGTCCGTTTAGCTTGGATCGAATAGTATTCACCATCTTTCTCGGCCACCAGACTACCGCCGCATACGTCACAATAGGTCTAATAAAGCTATGCACATCCAATGTACATTAGAAGGTCTTAGACCCCATGTCTTTCCAAAAGCTCGCCGATACTGCCAGAAAATCCGAAGGGCCCGTGAAACTTTTTGTTCAACATGTTTTGTCCACATTAGTTTACTATCTAGGGTAATCCCTAAATACTTAACTTCTGTGGACAGTTGAAGAGTTATGCCCTTCAACGTAGGAAGCTGAAGACCCTTATGTTTGGATTGACAGACAATCCATGTCGATTGCACCAGTTGTCCATCAAATCAATAACGGTCTGCATTTTCTTGCATACCAAGTTAATTGACTTTCCGGATACTAATGCGCACACATCGTCACCTAGAGCTTGTATTTCAACCAAGAGTGAGTTTACCACAAAACACTACAGCAAAGGAGAGATAACACCCCCTTGGGGGGCAACCTCTACTAACCTCAACCGTTACTTTTGTGCCCACTCATCTTCAGCCGTCAACAATCTCGGGAGAGCATAAAATGAATCCACTTGACTAGAACTGGATCCACGCCATGCAACTCAGCCGAAGTTTTCATGGAATCGAAAGTAGCATTATCAAAAGCGCCCTCAATATCAACAAAAACACCCAGAGCATAGTCTTGTTTGTCAATGCCCTTCTCAATATTGACCACAAGATCTTGAAGTGCCGACTCACAAGATCTACCACTCTGATACGCGTGTTGCTGACTATTTAGGGGGCATTCGATTAATGCTACTGACCTAATGAATTTCTCAACCATTCGCTCAAGACTTTTCAGTAGAAAGAATGATAAACTGATTGGTCTAAAACTTGTTGGCAAGGTGTAGCCCTCCTTTCAGGTTTGGGAATAAAAACAACCTTGACATCGCACCAAGATGATGGAACATACCCATAAGCCAGGCTGGCTCTGAAGATATTTTTAAGAACCTTCACTAGGGTATCTCCACCACTCTTCAACATCATAGGATATATACCATCTGGTTCAGGGGATTTATAGTTATCAAAGGAAGATAAGGCGTACCTGATCGATTCCTCAGAAACTATATACCAGCTCCTACAAGTAGTATTACCAACAGGACTCTCAATAATATCTGTATTTATCGTTGTCACTTTGCATCCTGGAAAGTGAGTAGATAACAGAATATCATTGACCTCCTGTTGGTTGTTTGTGTAGGTACCATCTGGCTTTCTCAGGGAATCAAGCTTCGCTGAACTATCTTTTTGAAAGATTTTACAGAGCCTTGCCGTATCCCTCGTACCATTTACCTCCTCACAGAAAGTCATATAAGACTCAAGTTTGGCTTCCCGCACTTTTTTCTTATATTCCTTTTGCATGAGGTGGTAATTGTTCCAGTCAGCATCCTTTCGAGATTTTAAGGCTCTATTCAGAAGCTTTCTTGAACTTTTTCTCAGCTTACCAAGTTCCACGTTCCACCAAGGGACTGAGTTACCTGGTCTGCTTTCCTTAACGGACAAACAGTCTCATAGCAGTCAGTTAAAGTTTTACCCAATTTCTCAGACTCCACTTCAACCGACCCTATACAACTAGGTATTGGGATGGGACGTAATCTTTGATGTAGTAGTTCCTCAAATCTTTTCCAATCCGCTTTTCGAGGGTTTCGGCCCTGTGGGATTGTTGGTTTATCAATCCCAAGCCTAAACTCGATGTAGCGGTGGTCCGACAAGGATACCACATCAAGAACACGCCAACCCCTTATCATTGTACTCGCCTTACTGTTAGATAAGGTAAGATCAATGACCTGTTGTCTTCGTTCCGGGAATCCCCGGTACAACTCTCTAATTCAATGGTTCTCAAACGGTGGGTCGCGACCCCCTAGGGGGGGTCATGATTTGGTACAAATCATGATAAAATTATTAAAATTAAATTTCTAAAATATGTAAAAAAGTGAAGCATAATTTTTTGGTAATTGCTGTGTTATCCACCCATACACCGAAAAATCCAGATCCCTTATGTTACGTACCAAAAATCACAATTTTACCATAATTCATATTATTTTTCCGTTCAAAGTCCAGCAATTTAAAATCCGACAACTTAAGGATATACGCCATTTTAAGCTTCGTAGTTTAAAAATCACCATTTTTAAATCTGACTACTTCAGGATATGATCGCTAGGACTAAATGCTATCAGCATCCTTGCTTAATTGGGGACTTTGCTAAAATGTTAAAAAACTGTGTTGAAAAAAATCGGTCCATGTTTAGATATATCCCACATACAAACGTCCCCTTTAAATTTGGCAAAAAAACTACTCTTAAACCCGTATTATAATAATTATGCTTTCGAAATTTACCAGGTAAAAGTATTTAAAAAGAATCATTCCAAATTTTTAAAAAATCGGATACAAAACACCCTTCTGATGTTCGTAAAAATATTTCAAACTCTTGAAAAGGAAATATTTGACAAAAATGTTGGTCATGTTTGTTAAACTTGTACTTTAGATCTCAAAAACTAGGTATCTTATGAGTCCATGTTTGGACTTGAGATCCATTTTGGGGAAAACCTGGTGTAGAGTATAATATGGTCGGTCTTGGCCGATTTAAATTATCTCACTTGTTTTTTTTATTGGGGGGTCGCGAAAAATTTGAAATATTGAAAAGGGGTCGCAAAGCAAAAGTTAGTGAGAAGCTCTGCTCTAGTTGCATGCCATGCGTAATAGGGTGGGCAAATTTATATGGACACAATGTCAGAGTACGCGGTACTACAGAGTACCATCTCTAAAAATAGAGAAGACATCATACAGAAATGTGTAAGTGCGAAAGAGAAAGGAACAAATCCACTCTCTGGCACAGATTACTTCGTCATTGTGAATTCAGCTTTAAGGTAAATATTAACACACAAAAATTCTACTGATGATAATACTAAAGCCTGAATAACTTTAAACGTGCATAGAACGTAGACTCTTAAACAAAATTCAGTAAGTAAAAATAGTACAGAATATTTTTATTTATGTTTTGTTTGTGTCTAACGCATTGTATTTTTTGTCACATCAAAACGTAGAGAAATTCTGTTGAAAATAGAATTTCTCTACGTTTCAACGTGACAAAAAATACAATGCGTTAGACAAAAACAAAACAGAAATAAACATTTTGTGTGCTTGTTTGACTTACTGAATTTTGTTAAAGAGTCTACGTTTCATGCACGTTTATACTAATTCAGGCTTAACTGGAGTGTTTGAAACCGGTATGGGAATACCAGAAATGTCTATAATTTTTAGAAATTTAAATTTTTCTTCTGCCTTTTTTTTAACTTGAACGCCTTTATTGGATCTGTTGAGCAATTTCCTCAGGTTTCTTTTTTGAGTTGAAAATCGGAAATCCAAAGAAAGTGAAAAATAATTTTGATTAATTTTTTGTTTTTGCTAAAAATATTATTTAATATTGGGACATTACTAAAAAAAGGTTTTTATGGCGTTGCAATACTTAAAAACAAACAAAGCACCAAAGTCATGTAAAAAAAAAATTAAATCATCTTAAACTTATCTTTATTTTGTTTGTACAAGTAGAGTCATTAAAAACCATTTTTTTTCTTTTCAGCGAGGATGTTTGCTCAGACTCATCTTCTTTCTGCGGGCTCAAAGATAAGTTATACCCAGACAATCGTACTATGGGTTATCCATTTGATAAGCGCTTGCCAGCAGATAACCTAAATGAAATGACCAACACCTTCTCCAACATGTCAATGACTGATGTAGTCATACGTTATAACGATGTTATTGTTGATAGAAAAAATTAATTACTTCCCACCAAGAGGAATTAGAAGTAGTTATAAAGTAACAAATTCCTTCACTACATACAAAAATTGTGTTTTTGTTGAAAATACATATAAATATATACACTAAAAAAAAACTTTGTCAAATTACTAGAAAAAGTCTCGTTATCTCATTTTACCAATATTCCTACACTCAAAATATTTTGTAGGCAAAAACAAACGAAAAACACACTTAAAACTAGTGAATAAACAATTGAAAACCATCCCAGTAATTATTCATTAGTTTTAACAAACATCAACATTTATTTTTTACTGTTGACAAAATTTTCTAAAATAAATAACATTAAACATTAAAAAATTACGGTTTCTTCATTCTTTTTTACCAACAAATTCGAAAAAAATAACCTACGAAAACATTAAAAATTAATGATAGTTCTGTTATTTTTACCAACAAATTCCAAAAAAATAACCTACGAAAACAATAAAAATTATTGATTTCGTAGGTTATTTTTTACAATTTTCTATTGAAATATTTTTTTAAAAATTTTTAATAAAATTTTGGGGAATCGATCCCGCAATCAACTACATTCTGGCCAGACACTCTACCCATCGTGCCAAAGTCACTTGATACAAACATGTTTTTATATTTCTATAAATAATTTTTTGATTCTTTTTTTCTACAAAAAAATAACTGACTTGTGTAGGTAAAAACTAATGATATTTCATTAAAAAATACCAACAATTTAAAAAAAATTACTTACAAAAATCATTAAAAATCAAAAGAATAATCAGTAGTTTTTACTTACAGAACAAATATAAATGACTTTAAAAATTAACTGTTAATGAAAGTCTTTATTTTTTAGTGTGTTATTTTTGAAACAAAGGACTGAAGTAGTCATTAATAAAAACTGAACATCAAACAAATGTTTTTTCTTTAAAAACGACTAAACGGAAAACTTTTTAAATGAACTACAAACAGTTAATGACATAATTTTTTGAGTGTAGCTTTTAGACAAAAAAATTTTTGTTTTGATCGATCGAAATTTACATTTTTTTTGTAATTTTACAATTTGTTTGTTTGTAAATGTCCTAATTTCAAAAATTATTTTACAAAAGCAAACATAGTTAAATTACGAGAATACTTTGTAAGTTTTATCGCGTCAAAAAAAAATTGTAAATTTACAATTTTATGGATAAAAAGCTTGTAAAATTACAAAAAAGCTCGTAAATTTTACTAGTAATTCTCGTAAATTACGAGGAAGCAAAAAATATTTATAATGAAGTCTCGAGAACTCCTTGTAAGTTTTATGGCTTCAAAAAAGTTGTAGATTGACAATTTTATTGGTAAAAAGCTTGCAAAATTACAGAAAAAAATCTTAATTTTTACTTCACTCAAAACAAAAGCTCTGTCAAAAAATCTGTAAAATTACAGAAATATTTAGTTATTTCTTATTGAAAAAAAAAAAATACAAGTTATTTTTTGTTTGATCTTAAAAGAAAAAAACTTGGAAATTGTATTCTTGTACAACTGTTTAACTTAAAAAAATTAACATTTAAAAAAACAAGTAAGAAAACTATATTCGGCTGTGCCGAATCTTTAAATACCCTCCACCAATGTAATGATTTAACAAGTAAGAAAGCTATATTCGGCTGTGCCGAATCTTTAAATACCCTCCACAATGTTAACCAATGCACTATAGTTTCGCAGACGACCTTTCTTGGCCAAAATTCAATTTTCTCAAAATTAATTTTATAGAAAATCGTACACTCAAAAAATTATGTTAGTAAAATCAACTGAAAATGTCAGTTAAAATAACTAGTTTGTAAGTTGTTTTGGGGTCAACTACTTTTTCAGTTAAATCAACTAACAATGTTAACTGACTTATGTAGTAAAAACTACTTACATTTGTAGTCAAAACAACTAACATGTAGTAAAAATAAAATAAACAATATACATATAATTTTTTTTTTCAAAAATTTTTCAGAAAAAAAGTTGGAGACCAAATTTTTTTTTTTTTTTTTTTTTTTTTTTTTTTTTTAAAAAAAGTTGTGAAAAATAAAGACAAACAAAATTTTTTTCTATTTTTTGGAAAACATTTTTTCAGAGATTAAAAAACAATAAAATTAACTACTTTAAATAACCATTGGCGTAGATAGCCCTGTCTGGGGGGCCTTAGCCCCCCCAGAAAAATTTTAGCCCCCCCAGAATTTTAATCATTCACAATTTTTTTTTTAATAATTTAATGATTTCACTAATTTTTGCAACAATAAATAATAATAATGAGCCTTTAGGACTCGTTATGATTATTCTACGAGTCTTAAGGACTCGTAATGATTATTACATTAGATCTAATAGTTTTTCCCATTGAAAAATAGTCTGAATTATTGAAAAAAGTTTTTATATGAATCTGATGTTTTTGTCAGTAATAAAAACTTTACCGAATCTTAGGGGTTTAACTTCAGGAACACATTTTAACTTCTTTGATTTAAAAAAGTTTCTAAATTCTAAGGGGGTTTTTATAGACAAAAGTTATTGGAAGAAAGAATCTGAGAATTTTGACTAATAATCATCAACTTTTGCAATCATCACAACTTTTTCTTGAAAAAATCATAGTAATCTAATGATTTTATTATAGGAAAAACATTAAAAATCTTTCATTCTCAAAGCGTATCTGGGAGTTCTAAATTTCCGAAAAATTTTCAGAATCAAAATTTGTTAAAAAAAATATGAATTTATAACCGCTTTCGGGGGGCATTCGTTTCTACACACAGAAAACAAATTTGCTATTTTCCAACTGAAATTCAGTTGTTGTAACAAAAAATCGGTGGATGCATTTGAATTAAGGTTGAAACTACTAAATATCGGTAGTTACAACAAAATTTTTTTATTACAACTGTCTTTTAATTGAAACAACTATAAAGTTCTTTAGCCACATCAAAATATAGTAGCAACAACCGAATTTTGAGTTAATACAACTGAAAAATTCAGTTGGAAATTTATTTTTCTCTGTGTAGGTCACCTAGACGCATGTTAAAGGGAACCCTTCAGGAATAGGTCTGGGTTTTTCTATTAAAAAAAAAATACCAAAAAATTCAAGAAAATCTAGGGGGGCTTTAGCCCCCCCCCCCCCCAGAAATGTTGGCTTCCTACGCCAATGTAAATAACTGTTACTGCATTACAGTACTTTTTTGTTAGTTATTCAAAAAAACGACTTAAAATAACTACACTCAAAAATATTACTTAGTCAAAATATTAGTAAAAGGTGTTGTAATTTACTTCAACCAAACTTTAGCAAAAAATATTGTAAAAATTTAACTTTTACAGTTTTTTTTTTTGGCAATTTACTATTGGTAAAATACAAAAATTTTTTGGTACTTTTACTATATTTTCTTGCTAGTTTTTTTTTTTTATTTTACTATAATTTTAGCAAAAATATTAGTATTTTCCTTAAAGAAATGGTAATAATTTTTATTTTTTTTTTCTTAGTTTTAAGTAGAGATGGGCGCGTGAGTGATTTTTGACTCACACTCACTCACGCTCACGACATAAATTTTTGAATCACGCACACTCACTCACGAGAATATTTTTTCTACTCACACTCACTCACAATCACGTGAGTAAATTTAAAACAACTCACACTCACGAGCACTCACGCAAGCTTCACTCACACTCACGTTCACTCACACTCACGAAAATTTCTAAAACTATAATTTCAAAAATCTTTCCAAAATTTTCAGCAAAATATACAGTTCAGCGAAATTTTACATTTTTTTTTGCTTTTTTGGGACAAAATCATAAATTAAGCCAAATTTTAAAATTTTTTTTGTTGCTTTTTTGGAATATAAAGAGAAAATAATTCACGCAAACTCACGCAAAAAAACGACTCACGCACACTCACTCACGCAAAAATCTTACTCACGCACACTCACTTACGCAATTTTTTTCTCCACTCACACTCACTCACAATCACGTGAGTAAAATTGAAGTCAGTCACACTCACGCGTGATTCACGTGAATCACGCTCCAATCTGCTCATGTGCCCATCTCTAGTTTTAAGAAAAAAAAATTGTTTAAAGTGTTCAAGTGTGAAAAAAAAAATCATTGCAGATTGATGATGCTGCCAACACCATAGCAAAGTGGCCATCCATCAACTGAATGGGCGCTCAAAAATAGGCTACACAATTTTTAGTATTTTTTACCATATTTTTTGCTAATTTTATATGAAATTTTTTTAAAATTTGCCACCTAAATTGTTAATAAAAAGTTGATAATTTTGAAAAATTATTTTTTTTTTAATTTTAACACATACTTAGATATCTATGTGGTTATTCATAAAACCTAAAATATATTTAAAGTAGGTTTATTTGACAGATATTGCAGGAACAATTGTCAAATAAACCTACAATAAGTCTGTTATAAGTATTATGAATAAGAGCCCTAATCTTCAATATCCAAAAGTTTTTTTTTTATTTTTTTTTTTAAATACATGTGAAAAATTAAAAATTCGAAAAAAATTGTTAATTTTTTACAAATTTTACGTGAAAATGTAAGAAATTTCTTGTGTAGACTACTACTTAAGCTAAAAAAAATGACGCAAAAAAAATAAAAAAGTGAAGTGTTGTTCTTCAAATTTGTTGTTTAAAGTGTTTAAGTGAAAAAAAAAAATCATTTTTATGTTGTTGGAAGTCCAGATACTGCAACTACAGCTGCTGAGAAGAAAGCAAAAGAAGATGCCATCAAGCCGAAGAAACCATCCAACAACTGAAGTAATAGTTGATGCTGCTATTACTACATTTAAAGAACGTGGTGCTCAAAAACAGGCAAAAATTTTTTTAGTATATTCACCAAATTTTAAATCACTTACAAATCAGAGAAAAAAAAAATACTAAATAAAACAGTTTTTTTTACCAAATTACAAATTTTTTTATCTATTTCAATTTTACCATTTTTTTTTGGTAATTTTACCATATTTTTTGATAATTTTACGAGGTTGATTTTTTACAAAAATTAAATGGTATTCTTGTAATTTTACCATTTTTTTCCTAATTTTTTGATTAGCAAAATGGTTTTGCTAATGGTACTTTTGGCACTTTTATAAAAGGTACTTTTTATAAAAGGTACTCTTTATAGAAGGTACTTTTATAAAAGGTACTTCTTATAAAGGGTACTTTTTATAAAAGGTACTTTTTATAAAAGGTACTTTTTATAAAAGGTACTTTTTATAAAAGGTACTTTTTATAAAAGGTACTTTTTATAAAAGGTACTTTTTATAAAAGGTACTTTTTATAAAAGGTACTTTTTATAAAAGGTACTTTTTATAAAAGGTACTTTTTATAAAAGGTACTTTTTATAAAAGGTACTTTTTATAAAAGGTACTTTTTATAAAAGGTACTTTTTATAAAAGATACTTTTTATAAAAGGTACTTTTTATAAAAGGTACTTTTTATAAAAGGTTCTTTTTATAAAAAGTTCTTTTTATAAAAGGTACTTTTTATAAAAGGTACTTTTTATAAAAGGTACTTTTTATAAAAGGTACTTTTTATAAAAGGTACTTTTTATAAAAGGTACTTTTTATAAAAGGTACTTTTTATAAAAGGTACTTTTTATAAAAGGTACTTTTTATAAAAGGTACTTTTTATAAAAGGTACTTTTTATAAAAGGTACTTTTTATAAAAGGTACTTTTTATAAAAGGTACTTTTTATAAAAGGTACTTTTTATAAAAGGTACTTTTTATAAAAGGTACTTTTTATAAAAGGTACTTTTTATAAAAGGTACTTTTTATAAAAGGTACTTTTTATAAAAGGTACTTTTTATAAAAGGTACTTTTTATAAAAGGTACTTTTTATAAAAGGTACTTTTTACAAAAGGTAATTTTTATAAAGGTACTTTTTATAAAAGGTACTTTTTATAAAAGGTACTTTTTATAAAAGGTACTTTTATAAAAGGTACTTTTTATAAAAGGTACTTTTTATAAAAGGTACTTTTTATAAAAGGTACTTTTTATAAAAGTACTTTTTATAAAAGGTACTTTTTATAAAAGGTACTTTTTATAAAAGGTACTTTTTATAAAAGGTACTTTTTATAAAAGGTACTTTTTATAAAAGGTACTTTTTATAAAAGGTACTTTTTATAAAAGGTACTTTTTATAAAATGTACTTTTATCAAAGGTACTTTTTATAAAAGGTACTTTTTATAAAAGGTACTTTTTATAAAAGGTACTTTTTATAAAAGGTACTTTTTATAAAAGGTACTTTTTATAAAAGGTACTTTTATAAAAGGTACTTTTTGAATACGGTACAGAATTTTCGGAACGTACTTGTTCCAGAATGTTTTATTTCACTAAAGGATCCTACATTCTAAATTTCAAGTTTGAATAACCATTATTTCAGTAAATAAAAAAAGCACCAAAAGTACTTTTTTACCACCGTGGAATCAACATTGGCAAAACTTGAATCTTTTTTCCGGGAGGTCAACCGACATTGGAAATTTAAATTTTCTTGTACCATTATTAAAGAAAATATAAAAAGTACATATTTTTACCCTTTTTACCCTATTAGAATCATCATTGGCAAAATATAAATAAAAGGTACCAAAAGTACAGATTTTTACCCTTTTTACCCCCTTAGAATCAACATTGTCAATAATCCAGCCGTACTGGATCTATATTCCAGGATGTGAACATACTGTCCAAATTTCAAGTTCTATGACCATTATTTCAGGAGATATAAAAAGCACCAAAAGAACAGTTTTTTACCCTTTTTACCCCCTTAGAATCAACACTGTCAAAAATCCAGACCTAATGGATCTATGTTCCGGGAGGTGAACATACAGTCCAAATTTTAAGTCTCATTGATCATCATATCACGAGATTTAAAAAGTACCAAAAGTACAGTTTTTTACCCTTTTTACCCCCTTAGAATCAACATTGGCAAAACTCCAGCCATAGTGGATCTAAACTTACAGTGGATCTAAACCTACAGTCCAAATTTCAAGTCTCTAGCCTCAGCGGTTATCGATGGGCGATGATGAATGAGTATGCCAGACAGTCAGTCACATTACTCTTTCATATATATTTCAGGATTTGGGCGATTTTTGCCATAAAGTTTATTTCTGCACACAAAAAAAAATTAAAAAAAATTTTGCCAGTTTTTGGTTTAATTACAACCTATAAAGTGGTTTTGGATAACTTACCAAAGGTTTTGCTCTAAAAAAACTTAGGTAAATTATCCAAAACCACTTTATAGTTTGTATTATCCCCAAAACGGACACATTTTTTTTATACTTTTTTTGTGTGTGTCTTTTATTATTTAGCAAAATTTATTTTTTTTAAATGAAAATATTTTTTTATTTAGAAATCTGAACAAAATTGAATTTTGGCGATATTTTACATCCGATTTTGCTACAAATCCATAAAAGTCTGGCAACCCCGCTAATATGACGAAGCAAAAAAAACGGACACACACACATGCTATGTACAAAAAAATATCTAACAATGAGAACTTTTTAAGATATTTTTTTTTTTATTTCTTAAAGAACTTTTTTCTTAAAGAACTTTTTTAAATTAAATTTAGATATTGTTTTACATATTTAAAAGCTTTTTTGTAAAGATTTTTTTCCTTTTTCTCAGTTTTTTTTTTCATTTCCGTTTTCTTTCTTATGTATCACACAAAAAATGTGTTAATTTAGGGTTATGTTGAAAACATCTTAGAGTTTTTTCAGTAATTCACTCATATCTTTTAAAATACTTAACCGATTTAAAAAAAAATACATCAGTTTCTTCCTAGGAAAATTACGCAACTTTTGGTACCCCAAGCGTTTAAATCGGTTCCGGATTATTGCCTAAAACGTGATTTTAACAGACAGACGGACAGACAGACAGACGGACATCGCTAGATCGACTTAAAATCGATCAAGGATCATGAATATATATATTTTATGGGGTCCTAAACCAATATTTCAATGTGTTACATACGGAATGACAAACTTATATATACCCTCTGTCACCTGAGTGGAGGGTATAACTATCACCAGAGTGGAGGGTATAAAAACAAAAAAAAAAACTTACAAGGGAAGTATCTTAACCCTTATGAACTGATTTGTCTAAAACTTAAAATATATATAAAAGAGACAATTCTAAGGTTGGGGTGTCTCGGCTTATCGGCCATATCGGGAATTTAGGGGTTCAAAAAATGGGTCAGAAAAATGGCGAAAAATAGTTTTTTTGGATTTTTCAGCAATTTTCTTTTAAGAAACTATATCGTCACCTAAAATGCAAAACGCCCTAACTAACAAAAAATTAAAAATCGGTATTTTGATAGATTCTGGTGTATTTTATTAACCTACACATCCCAACAAAAAATTAGGATCACATAATAAAAATTAGCGATTTTATAGCCAAAAGTTAAAAACATGTGAATTGCGAAATCGCCAATGAACGCAACTAGAAATAAATTTTTTTTTACTCATTTTGCGATTAATTTTGATACATATTCACAAAACGTACACGCAAAAAAAAACTTGTGTCGGAGTGAGCAAAAATCTGGCATAATTTTACCAAAAATATGCTAAAACTACAACCGACGAAGTAGTTTTCGTAATTTAGCCAAAACACTTATGTAAAAAATTTTGAAGAAAATGCTAATGCTATTTAAGCAAAAACTTGGTAAAATATACCAAAAGAAATATGGTGAAATATACCAAAATTATTTGAAAAGCTGACTAAAAATAATGCTAAAAATTACCACATTTATGCTAAAATAAATTTTCAATAAATTTTTGTAAAAATTTGTATATTTGTTGAATTTAAAATTTTCACAGAATAAATCCATATTAATATAATAAATGTTGTGTAGGATTTAATTTTCCACCGACCAACTGACCCTTTTTGTACAATTTTCTCGAGTGACTGCTGCCTACGCTTCTTCTTGAAGTAAAGGATCCGCTATAGCTTCACGAATTTATTTAAAAGCATCCTGTAAAAATAGAAAATTATTACAAAACATAAATTTTTAATTTAAAAAATTGGTTAACCCCATTGGTCTCTTGGTAAGGAGGAACACTTACTTTGTCATTCCATTTGTAACCCATCAAAACAGGTATGGACTCCCTTGGCTTTGGGTTTTTAGGTTTTAATTTTATAACTAAAGGCAGGATTGGTGTCCACGCTCTTTATTGTAGTGAAGGATTCTCCAAAGCTTCAAAAATTTATTTAGCAGTACCCTGTAAAAATATAAAATTATTACCAAACACTAATTTTTAACTAAAAATCTATTAAACCTTATTGGTGTCTTCGGAATGCGGGTATACTCACTTTATCATTCCATTTGTTATTCATCGAAACATACGTCTGGGACTCCATTGGTTTTTCTTATTGAATGGTGTTTTAAGTGATGAAAGCAAAATTAACTTTAACATTCTTTTATCTTACATTTATTTATCTTTTAGAAAACTAATTATTTATTTTTATTTATGTATTAATTTATTTTTATTTTATATATCAATTTCCTTTTTACGTTTTTATAACACAAAAAATAAACGAACAACGCACGCACAAAAAAATACAAAATGAAAATGGCGGTCTGTATTTGTTTTGTTTTTTTGTTGTTTTCTTTCGATAAATTTTTGTGCAGGTAATTTGCGTTATTGAGCAAGCTACTTGGTTATTTTACATAAAAAATGAATTATGTTACTTTAACATCGACAAGCATAATATTAGCAAAAATTTGGTAAACAATTTTTTTTGGTATGAAAAAAGTTTTACCAAGTAGGATTGCTCAATCTTACACAGATTTTTTTTTTGCGTGTACGTCCTCACAAAATTTTTGCCCAATTCAATCAAAACCAACAAAGTTATTAACAAATTAAAAATTTTACTCCATACTGTTTTTTGCTTCTCCTGTAAAATTAATAATATGTTAGTTAGGGCCTTTTGCATTTTAGGTGACGATATGATGTTTGCACATGAGAAAAAAGGTTTTTTTAATGCCTACACCAGGGACGTGCCGTGAGGTTTTCATCAGGGTGTTCACCATTAATATAAAATTAACCTTACAAGGCACAACTCAATTTTTGGAAGAGAAGTATCACGTTTTTTTCATAAAAATATTTTAAACACAAAACTAACCAAATTCCTTAGTTAATTGAATTTTTTTTTGCAAATTACAAATTTTTAGAACTTGTTCTGAAATGACTTTCTGTTTAAATGACTTTCGGTATATTCTTATGGTTTAAAAAAAATATTTTTAAGAACATGCACATATCCAGGGCTATATCTTGTCGGCCCAACAACAAACATTTGTTTTGTTGCTCTTTTCAAGAAATTTTGCTTTTTCAATACACAAAAAATACAAAAAACCAAAGGTGCCAGAAATTTGTTGATCGGCAGATTTTGAATTAAGAGATGACGGTCTATAAATTAAGTCACCAATGTAAAAATACGTAATAGGGAAATCAAAAAAAAAATACTAAATTACTAAAAATTACTAAAATTAAGTCCTATTTTTGACACCAATGTTAAAATACGTAATAGTGGAATCAAAAAAATACTAAATTTGGGGTTTTGCATTTTCAAACGCGATTTTCTAACAAACGATACGCGATAGAAACAATTGGAAGTCAGATTTCAAATCAGAAATTCGAAATAAATATAGTTTATGTATTGCTATTGCTGGAAAAGTGAATTTTTCTGAATTTGTAGGGTTGTGTGATTTAATGGAAAGTAAATCTATTTTTGTAAGATCTATACTAAAATAATTGTGTAAGTAACTTTATTTGTTTACTTAAAAAATTAACCAGTAAATTTGTTTTTTAATTAAAAATATTAGTATCTTTAAGAATTCATACATCTGTATTTAAAAAAAAAAAATTAAAACGAATTTTTCGTTACAATTAATGTTGGCGAAAAATAATTTCTTTTGCCAAAAATAAATGGTAAAACGCAATACACCCTATTTTCTTAAATTGAAAATATTAACAAATACTAACCTTCATGTTTTTCAATATTTACAAAAAAAAATTAAAATATTTTTTTTTTTGTTTAAAAACAATAAAAACAAGTAAGAAAATTATAGTCGGTCAAGACCGACCATATAATACCCTACACCAAGGTTTCCCGGAAAATGGGTCCCATGGATCGATTAGATCTATATGTTGTAAAACCTTTAATAAGTGAAGAAAACACTCACAAATCAAATTTGAGTGAAATAGGCTTCTACTTGTTGACAATAAACCGCTTTAACTGAATATCGGGCGAAATTTTCAGAAGGGGCCTGAGTCCAAAACTGGTCCGATGATTATCAGGTTTGATAAGGTTATTTAAGTACGCGTTTAACATACACAAACAAAATTTTAATTAAATATTTTCTATTTTCATGAAATTTGAAACATTTATGTGAAAATCGGGAAGGTGGTTTGTATGGGGGCTACAAGAAGAACTGTTCCGATTTCTTTGAAATTCGGAACGATGATATGTGCAGACAAAACATGTTTACCATCCAAATTTCAAAGCGATACCTTCTACAATACGGTTATTAGAGTCATTTGAGCCAAAACTAAAGAGGACCTTTGTATGGGGGCTAGGTCTAAATATGGACCGATTTTTTCCAATTTCAATAGGCTTCGTCCTTGGGCCAGGAGAGACTTAAGTTTCAAATTTCAAGTCAATTGATTAAAAATTGCGACCTGTATCGTGTTTACACCGTTTACATGGACAGACAGACAGACAGACGGACGGACGGACGGACAGACGGACGGACGGACGGACATCGCTAAATCGACTCAAAAAGTGATTCTGAGTCGATCGGTATACTTAAAGGTGGGTCTAGGACCAATATTTCGGGTAGTTACAAACATCAGCACAAACTCATTATACCCTGTACCACAGTGTGGTGTAGGGTATAAAAATGTAAAAAGGTGTATTTTTAAGACAAGAATTTGGAACCTTGTATATATAATTTAAGTGATATCTGGATTTACAATCATAGATAAAATCCTAAAGTGTTATATGGCTTTCAAATTATAGCAATAGCTCTTTCCAGTAAAAAGATATCACCTCTTAAAGTTACGTGTGCTACTTAATTTGCCGCACAAAAATGCCTTTACAAATTTATATTTTGTTTGTTGTAGTTGTTGTAATTTAACACTAGTTGAGTGTGCGCATCAAAGTTAAGAACAACCCCACAACTTCGTTTGTTCTTTAAATTTTGTCGCACCAGTGTTGCCAGTGGATTTTTTTGAAAGTACCTACGCTTATGAAAAAAAATCCCTTTTTTCCCTACATTCGAAAAAAAATTCCCCTACAATTTATCCCTACATTAAAATAGGACAAATTTCATTAAAAAAAATTTTAAGTTGCTAATTTCCATTTTTTTTATGTATAATATTAACAGATCATCGCCCAGCTAAATATTAGGTTGCAAAGACCGGGTGTGGAAAAACTTATTCTCCCACAAAACCTGTTCTACTTCTGGTGCTACACCGATGTTTTTGCATAATTCGGAATCCTGTTTTAGAACAGATGTTGTCAGAACCGGTTCTAAAAAATGTTTCTGGGTGTTTTCGATTGTTTTTCTCACAAGTCTACTATATTTTAAATCAATCAAAATTTATAAGAAAATACTTGAGTTGCTTAATATTATTCTAAATCGTAAGATAAAACGAGTAAAGTTTCGTACTATAAATAGGAAATTTTCTATTAATTTCGAGTAGATTCCAGAGTTTGTTAAAATTTACACAATTAATATAGGTACCTTTTTAATTAGAGTGTACAAAAGATTTCAAAAGAGCACATTCCAAGAATTTGTTTCTAAGCCCTCTATGAAAAGTACTGTTTTTTACTAAAATTCAAGGTTTTGGACAACTTTTAGCTATATTTTGAAAAAGTACCTACATTTGATGAAATTTTAAAAATCTGTCCGTTTTTCCCTACGCTACAATTTTGAGAACAAAAATACCTATGTGTAGGGATTTTCCCCTACTTCTGGCAACACTGTGTCGCACATTCATTTAACTGTTGGAAACAATTGCATTGATGCTTACAAAATTTGGCATAACTTTTTTATGAAACGACGGAAAATTAAAAATGATATACCAACTGAAAGTGTACATTTTCTGCTATGAGGACATGATGAATTATATGTGCGGAAATATTTTTGAACCTTTGAAAACAATTATAAAAATATAAAATTGACATATTTGAGGGAAAAATGCTAGGTGTTCAGAGAACACCTAGCATTTTTACAAACTTTGGTTTTCAAAAATTAGTTAAAATAACTGTTAAAAATTAGTAATACAGTATTTTTCTGCAAAATTTTTGTAAAATAGATTTTAAAACCCGTTTGTAAATATTATTAACTTTTTTTGTAAAAAAAATGTAAATTGTGTTATTTTTAATTTTTGATATTTTTATACAATATGTAAATTGCGTATTGCGCTTGTTGTCGCCAATAATATTTCAATGCAAGTCAGTTTTTGTTAAAATTTTCGATCTGAAATATGTAAGAGAAAATATTGAACACATTATTTTAATAAAAAATATACATACCATATAAAATTAATGCTTTGAATATTGATGTTGAATAAATTAGTGTACGGTGTCCTAGAATAAAAAAAATATCAACATAATGTTTTAAATGGAACACATAAATATGCAATTGTTACCTGTTGTCATCATTTCCTATTTTGTTTTTTATTCTAAAAAAAAACGAGTTATATAATCTTAAACAAAAAATACTTTAAAATTTGGTTGCCTGCTATCAGACATGGGCGATACCAATTATATTTTTTTCAATTACAATTACATGTAATTTGTAATTGAAAATTTCCAATTACTAATTACATCTAATGTAATTGAAAAAACTCAATTACTAATTACATGTAATTGTAATTGAAAAAACTCAATTACTAATTACATGTAAATGCCCGAGTAAAAATTTTTATACGATGCAATATATAATGATATGTAACACAATATATATTTATACGCAATTTGATCCGAATAATGGTGGATGTTTTCGCATTAAAAAAGATCAACTTGTACAAAATATGAATTGATTTCATCCGAGTTTTGACCAGACATTGCCATATATTGGTGGATCTAATTAGATCTAATTGCATAAAAACATATAAAATCCTGGTGTTTTTTGGTTTGGGTTGAAATACGGGGGGGGGGGGGGGGGGGGTGAAATAAAGCCATAGGCAATAAAAATAGTTGAGAAATAAGGCCATATGGCGTTATTACCAACCACTGTTGGAAATAAAGCTATATATGGCTTTGTTACTCATTTAAATATTTTTTAAAAATGTTCATCATTATTTTGCGGAGAGTGTGGAAATATATTTCCACGTAAATCCTGCTACCCAAAAATAAAATATTTAGCGAAGCCGTTAAATTAATTTATGGAGTTTGAAATGGCGTACGGACATGGCGTACGGACATAGCGCCCAAGGTCTTATCGCCCAAAGCCGTAAATGTTATATCGCCCAAGCTGCGACATATAGACCAAAATGATAGGTCTAAAAATGTTATTTCTCCCAAAACAAAATTGTCAAAAAATCCAAAATATTTTTTTTGGGCGAAATGTCGAAATTACGACTTCTATGCAGAGACCATAACAGTTATAAGATTTATTGAAAAAATCAAATTTAACTGTTCAAAAATATTTTTTCAAATAAAAATTAAAAATAACAGTTTGAAATGATTTATATAAATATCTGTTCAAAATAACAGAAATAAAAAACTTTTAATTTTAATAACTGGGTGAAATCAAAAAATGTCAACCAAACCATGTAATCGTGTAATATCTCATACATGGGTTAAAGTATTCGCATATTTTTTAATGCACAACGTCGCATAGATTGGCGTTCTACATAACTAACAACAATCCGGATACTAGTAAGCTATTTTAAACAAGTTATTTTCATTTTTGTAGGCCAAATGTAAACTCCGTCGCCAGTAACATTTTCAATTTTTAAACTTTAACCGGTTATATCTTAAAAACCGGGGGGGGGGGGGGGTGAAATAAAGCCATAGGCAATAAGGCCATATGGCCTTATTTCTCAATTCAATGGGAAATAAGGCCATATGGCTTTATTACCAACACGATTGAGCAATAAAGTCATTTTGATTTTGCAACCAAAGTGGAAATAAAGCCATATCAGTTGAAAATGTGGAAATATATTTCCCCGTAAATCCTGCTACCCGAAAAAAAATTTATTTAGCGAAGCCGCTAAATTAATTTATGGAGTTTGTAATCCCTAAGCTCGGCCGAAGGCCGGCTACGCAGAAAAAAATTTTTTTTTTACTATCTTCAAATAAAAAAACCACATATACCAGAAACCACAGAACTTAGAGGGGTCTAGAGGCACCAATTTTTTATTGGCAGGGTTTTTAATTTAAAGATTGTTTAACAAAAAAAGTTTTTCTGTGTAGCCGGCCTTCGGCCGGGCTTAGGGATTACAAACTCCATGCATTAAACCCACCCTCTCCGCAAAGTAAAGTTTTCTAGGGTAGCAGGCCTTTGCGCTATCAAATTTGTTATGCCTCAAAAAGGCCTGATAACCAAAATAGCTTTGGTTTGCAGAGAGGGTGGGTTTAATGCATGGAGTATGTAATCCCTAAGCCCGGACGAAGGCCGGCTACGCAGAAAACCTTTATTACAAAAACACAAGTCATAGAAGTCGTAATTTCGACATTTCGCCAAAAAAAATGTTTTGGATTTTTTGACAATTTTGTTTTGCGAGAAATAACATTTTTAGACCAGTCATTTTGGGCTATATGTCGCAGCTTGGGCGATATGACATTTACGGTTTTGGGCGATAAGACCTTGGGCGCTATGTCCGTACGCCATTTCAAACTCCATAAATTAATTTAGCGGCTTCGCTAAATAATTTTTTTTTTTGGTAGCAGGATTTACGTGGAAATATATTTCCACACTCTCCGCAAAATAATGATGAACATTTTTAAAAAATATTTAAATGAGTAACAAAGGCCATATGGCCTTATTGCCTATGGCTTTATTTCACCCCCCCTTAAAAACCAATAACCCAAACTCTTAATAATTGACTACATTTTTAAAGAGGGCATGTTGACGTTCTTAAAAAATATTTTTGTATAGTCATAACTATCTCTTTTACCCATACAAACACGGCTTCAATTGTGTAACGATTTTCGACACTTTTTTTAGACATTATGGAACCTGACAATTTTGTTGTTTTTGACGTATTGTGTTTAGAAAAATAATAGGTTATTGCCCCATTTATTAAACGCGAGGCTATAAAGTATCATTTTGCATCATTGGTTTCAAGTTTGCTCCCTGCATATTAATTTCCCTGTATGAAAAGCTAAATCATAAATGAAAAATCGAAAAATGCTGTAAACTCCGTCTCCACGTTTACAACAAAACTACTTAGCGTGCATCTGAAATATCGTCATATTTTGACGTATCTAGTTGACATCTAATGATTTTTTTTCGGAAACCAATTTCCGACAAATAGTTTTCGAAAA
This sequence comes from Pegoplata infirma, assembly GCA_963921195.1. Taxonomy (NCBI): domain Eukaryota; kingdom Metazoa; phylum Arthropoda; class Insecta; order Diptera; family Anthomyiidae; genus Pegoplata; species Pegoplata infirma. The sequence goes on from OY992538.1 coordinate 143,843,650, forward strand.
AAAGGGCAAAAAGTGACGAAATGTAAACTCCGTCTCTGTAAACTCCGTCAACTTTTTTTTTTTTTTTGCAGATTGCATTAAAAAACCTTATGAAGTTGTTAAAACCGACGCAAATATTAACACGAGTCATTCAAAAAAGTAAAAAAAAATTATTTTAACAGAAATAATAATAAATTTATTTTACATTTCCTTACAAAAATCCTATTAAAATAAAAAATAATTGTAAAATCTTTAATAACAAAAACCAGAAAAAAATCCTAATTACAAAAATTGTTAGCAATTACATAAATAAGTGTTTTAAATTACAATAAAATGTTTTCAAAGAAAATTCAAAAAATTTAATGTATTTTTCTAAGGTGAATGTAAACTCCGTCACCAAAAAAATCATAAAAATGTCGATAAAATTTGTTTGAAACAGTTTGTAGAAGAGATCTTTTATAGTTATATTAGTAGTGATGTAACATATCGACTTTAATAAAAAAATTTACCAAAAATTAAAATTTTTTGTTTGTACAATTTTGGCTCAAAAACACTGACATTTTTTGATTTCACCCAACTGTTATTAAAAACTCTTGGAGCCTTAAAAAACTCGATTTATTAAAATAAAACAACAATAAACGCATGCAGAAGAATCCTATTGATATCTAATACTTCAATCATTGATTTAAAGACATAAACTTTGATTGATTTTTTTTAAAAATAACTGTTATAACGGTTATTTAATCAAATAAATATAAAATAAAAGTCATTTTAGATTGTTTGAACAAAAAGTTTTTAATAACCCGGCTAAAAATAAATGTGTATGTTCATATATGCTTATATATAGATGTTTATATGATCATATATGACATATATGGAAACATATATGTGACCATATATGCAAGAAACGATCCCATATATGTGGCCGTATATAAAATATGTGCCATATATGATATCATATATGGAAACATATATGTTATCATAAAATATTAAATTTTAGTGCATGTGTATGAAAATATCAACCGGAATTACAAAATAAAAGTTTTTTACGATTGAAATTATATTTTATTACCATATTTATACCTTAATACCGATTCGTATCAATAATTTAACAAATATTGTTTCCTAGTTACAAAATATACTGATTAAAAAAGTTACTTTTACATAAAAAAATGGAAAATGTAAGTTTTTAATAGAATTTTAAATGAATTTAGAATTTTAAAATCATATGTATTATTTTTTTCCAGTTCATCGTCATAACAAGTCTGAGCGTGGACATTTCATTTCAAAACAAGATCATATTCAAAATGAGTAAATGTACATATGTCGCAAATACAATAATACAGAGTGCTTTGAAGTTCCACGAGATTAACGCAGCTTCGTTAATCTCGTGGAACTTCGTGGAGAGGGCATATGCGCCACCATTATGTTTTCACTGCGATTGCAATACTGCAAACTATTTTTAAATCCCTTAATGTCGCCATAACAAATTGGAAATGATAGATCGTATAAGCAGTTTTGAGGCCGAGTAACGTTAAGCTCACTCAACTTGGAGAAGAGGACATATGCACCACCAGAAATGTTATCACTACGATTCCAATACTATAAATTCTTTTGAAATCCCTTACTGTAGCAAATTGGAAATGGAAAGAACGTATAAGAAGTTTGAAGGCCGAGTTACTAGAAAATTCAACCATGTGGAGGTACGTTAAGCTCGCTTAACTTAGAGCAGAGGGCTTATGCACAATAATAACGTTATCACTACGGTTCCAACACTACAAACTATTTTGAAATCGCTTACTATCGCCATAGCAAATCGAAATGAAAAGATCGTATCCGTTTTAAGGTTGAGTAACGATTTGGGAAGGATAACGTTTTTATACAATTACAAGAAAGCTGTCTAAAAGCGAAAGTGACAACCTGGCACATTGTCACCATGATGTAAGTCGAAATAATTTGTATCCCTATCCTTCAAATATTCTTACAAACATAACCCAGCAAGATAAATTAAAAACTACTAAATATTTTGCTTTTAATCGAAGTCTTAAGTAATTATTTGCTTGCTATGAATTTTGATGCATGCATTTAGTAGTAGCAAGTTCTTTTTTGCTGGAATAAATATGAAATGTGTAATAATTTTTAATATTTTTTCAAATGGATTTCTGAAAGCCAATATATCTTTCCTTAAAAAGCATTCCATAGTCTTTAGCATCCAATGGGCTTAAGCAACCCATGGTCTTAACAAAATATACTCCAACATGTATGTATGTAACTAGCAGTATCTAGCCAATCTTTAAAGGTACATGGTTGCTTCGTTAAATGACATCCGTGTTATCATTAACCTATTAGCACCAAATGCTATCGTTGGTAATACTTTAATACAATAAAAATTCTAGAAATATCTTAAATATTAATATTTTTTATAGCCATTTTTTTTTAGATTTTGACTATAAATATTGTAAAAAAGAGGCTAACACCATAACAAAAACGCTAAGTCTAAAGATAATCGGAATTAACACTAAAACAAGAAAACACAAAGGATATCAACGTTCCTTTAATAAGCCCTTTGTTCGCATCTTTCGTAATTGATATTAATTGAAAAACTTTATATATAAGACCTTTTATGTTCAATTTATTTTGTTGACTATCAAAATGTATTCTCATATCTATAAGTTAAATTATTTATTTTTATATGGTCACCAAAAATGCAAACGATAGTAACTAAAAAATGAAAATCATCAAACTAAAAAAAAATCATCAAAAAAAAATTAAAATCATCATTAAAATATATGAAAACACCAAAAGTAATAAAAACAAAATATTTTTAATTTTAAATTACACTTATGTACACCGTTTGCAATTCATAATAATCTATTACAGATAGTTTAAAATGAAAAAAAAAATAAATAAAAAATATGAAAAAGAATGTAAAACAAATTGAAAACAACATCATATATGATCCCATATTTGATTCAATATATTATCCAATATATGATTCAATATATGATCTAATATATGATCACATATATTGGATCATATATGATCGTGTCTTATATAAGCGCCAATTTTGGAATATGGTCATATATGAGACCATATTTGATACTATATATGATACTGTATATGGTCTCATATATGATATCATATATGATAATATACAACATTTTTAGCCGGGAACTGTTATTTTTTACTGTTATTGAAAAAATCAAAAAAATACATGTTATTGCAAATTTTAGCACGGGACATCTTTAGAAGTCTTTTCATATACTATAAAAGACTAAGTTTGGACAACATTCGTTTCATGATTTTTTTACAACAAAAAGACACATATAACTGTTATATTTTGTCTCTGCTTCTATGATTTGTGTTTTTGTAATAATGGTTTTCTGCGTAGCTTAGGGATTACATACTCCATGCATTAAACCCACCCTCTCTGCAAACCAAAGCTAAGTATTTTGGTTATCAGGCCTTTTTGAGGCACAACAAATTTGATAGCGCAAAGGCCTGCTACCCTAGAAAACTTTACTTTGCGGAGAGGGTGGGTTTAATGCATGGATTTTGTAAGCCCGGCCGAAGGCCGGCTACGCAGAAAAACTTTTTTTGTTAAACAATCTTTAAATTAAAAACCCTGCCAATAAAAAATTGGTGCCTCTAGACCCCTCTAAGTTCCGAGGTTCCTGGTATATGTGGTTTTTTAATTTAAAGATAGTCAAAAAAAATGTTTTTTTCTGCGTAGCCGGGCTTAGGGATTACAAACTCCATAAATTAATTTAGCGGCTTCGCTAAATAATTTTTTTTTTTGGGTAGCAGGATTTACGGGAAAATATATTTCCACATTTGCAACTGATATGGCTTTATTTCCACTTTGGTTGCAAAATCAATATGACTTTATTGCTCAATCGTGTTGGTAATAAAGCCATATGGCCTTATTTCCCATTGAATTGAGAAATAAGGCCATATGGCCTTATTGCCTATGGCTTTATTTCACCATACTTCCATCATACTTTTCCTAAAAAACTTAGAAAATTTTTGGTTAATTGGAAACGGGGGGGTGAAATAAAGCCATAGGCAATAAGGCCATATGGCCTTATTTCTCAATTCAATGGGAAATAAGCAGGGCCGGATTAGCCATGTCGGGGCCCCTAGGAAATGCATATCTAGGGGCCCCTTCAGATTTTTTATAATTCCAAAAAAATAAAAAAACACAAATTTTCAAAGCACAATGTAAATTTTTTCTAAATTACGCTGTTTTTTGGTATTCTCTTTTCCTTTTTGACCTTCTTAGCCCTTTCACTCCCCTTGTACACTACAGTGTACACATCTTTAAAAATTCATTAAAAATTAACCGCCCGGCTAAAAGTCTTGTATATTATCATATCCGGGGTAAAAATGAAATATATATGATCATATATGAAGATATATGGATCATATATAGATTTATATAACCATATATTATCATATATGCCTCCATATATTTTTATATATGATCAGATCCGTAAATTGGCCCGATATGAGCTCATATCGGGCCAATTTACGGATGTGATCATATATGAACATATATGGAGGCATATATGATAATATATGGTTATATAAATCCATATATGATCCATATATCATCATATATGATCATATATATTTCATTTTTACCCGGGATATGATATCATATATGAGACCATATACAGTATCATATATACCTAAGACAAATAATTATATGTGCATTTTTTTATATTGAGTTATAGGAAAGAAAAGAAATTATTTTTGAATGTTTGGTTAATATTTTATTATCCCGGCTAAAAATGTTGTATATTATCATATATGATATCATATATGAGACCATATACAGTATCATATATAGTATCAAATATGGTCTCATATATGAACATATTCCAAAATTGGCGCTTATATAAGACACGATCATATATGATCCAATATATGTGAACATATATTAGATCATATATTGAATCATATATTGGATAATATATTGAATCATATATGGGATCATATATGATGTTGTTTTCAATTTGTTTTACATTCTTTTTCATATTTTTTATTTATTTTTTTCATTTTAAACTATATGTAATAGATTATTATGTATATATTAGCCAGTAGCCCGTTTCTGTAATTAAAGTGAGAAGTTTTCGCATCGAAAAATATGAAACAAAAAATTCCACAGTTTCTCGACTCCGGAAAAAAACTGTTTCTGTATGTCAATGCGAAAACGCCAGCGTTTATATTGGAATATTCCAAGATAGCTGTCAAAAAAGTAATCAAAGTGAGAAAATAGTAAGAGAACAAAAAAAAAGATAACACAGAGCAATTTAAATTATTGTTTACGGATCATTTAAAAGCAATAAAATAAATATAAAAAAATTAAAATTATATATTGTTGTTAATAATGTAATTGTGATGTATTGATAACAGCATTTTTGCATTTAGAGATTCTTTGATTTTTCTAAAATTTGTGAAAAAATATAATAAATTAGATATTTATACAAACACAAAACAAGTAATTTGTATTTTTCTTACTATTTTTATCCATTTTTTTCATTTATTATGATTTTTTTAATGTTTTTATTTCTTTTTGTCCAAGTCTCGCACCGTTTTAAAATTACTTTACAGAAACAGTTTTCTCGCATCATTCCAATAAGTTTAAAAGTTTTCGCACAACAAAGTTACAGAAACAGTAAAATGTGAAAAGTCACTTTTTGTGCCGATTTACAATGTTTTCGTTTCATTTCACATGTTTCATGCGAGAAATCTTTCGATTCGAGAGTTACAGAAATCAGCTACAGAATTGCAAACGGTGTACATAAGTATAATTTAAAATTAAAAATATTTTTTTATTAATTTTGGTGTTTTCATATATTTTAATGAAACCCTTTAGTTTGATGATTTTCATTTTTGAGTTACTATAGTTTGCATTTTTGGTGACCATATAAAAATAAATAATTTAACTTATAGATATGAGAATACCATGGGATGCTTAAGCCCATTGGATGCTAAAGACTATAGAATGCTTTTTAAGGAAAGATATATTGTCTTTCAGAAATCCATCTGAAAAAATATTAAAAATTATTACACATTTCTTTTTTATTCCAGCAAAAAAGAACTTTCTACTACTAAATGCATGCATCAAAGTTCACAGCAAACAAATAAATACTTAAGACTTCGATTAAAAGCAATATATTCAGTAGTATGTATTTTATCTTGCTGGGTTATGTTTGTAAGAATATTTGAAGGATGGGGATAAAAACTATTTCTACTTACATCATGTTTGTAAGGATATTTGAAGGACAGGGATAATAACTGTTTCTACTTACATCATGGTGACAATGTGCCAGATTGTCACTTTCGTTTTTAGACAGCTTTCTTGTAATTGTATAAAAACGTTGTCCTTCCCAAATCGTTATCAACCTTAAAACTGATCGTTCTTTTCATTTCAATTTGCTATGGCGATAGTAAGCAATTTCAAAATAGTTTGTAGTGTTGGAACCGTAGTAATAACATTATGGTCGTGCATATTCCCTCTGCTCTAAGTTAAGCGAGCTTAACGTACCTCCGTATGGTTGAATTTTCTAGTAACTCGGCCTTCAAACTTCTTATACGTTCTTTCCATTTCCAATTTGCTACAGTAAGGGATTTCAAAATAATTTATAGTGTTGGAATCGTAGTGATAACATTTCTGGTGGTGCATATGTCCTCTTCTCCTTGAAGAGTGAGGTTAACGTTACTCGGCCTCAAAACTGCTTATACGATCTATCATTTCCAATTTGTTATGGCGACATAAAGGGATTTCAAAATAGTTTGTAGTATTGCAATCGCAGTGAAAACATAATGGTGATGCATATGCCCTCTCCACGAAGTTGCACGAGATTAACGAAACTGTTTAGTTTAATTTTCTTCAACATCAAAGCACTTTATATTATTGTAATTGCGACATATGTTCTTACTCATTTTGAATATGATCTTGTTTTGGAATAAAAAGTTCACGCTTATGAGGCATTCCACACCAAATGTCCAGCGAAAAAAAACACGTGTACCATAAACTTTTGAATAGCTTGTATGGATAGCCCTATATGGAACTTAGAAAATTGCGTTTTCGGTTTTTCAATTTTTCAAAAACTGGGCTTAGGAGGCGTGGTCAAATATTGGAAAAATGGTCAAATTTGTGGCGAGTTGCCTTGATTAAATATTTATCACATTAAAACGAAATGCACCACAATCTTAAAAATTTACATTCTTATATAGTTTCGTATGGGCTATCGAATAAAATTTTTTTCCAAGAAAAATTTTCAGAACCCGTTCTGAAATTTTCCATTTTTTAAAAAAGTCAATTTATCAAAAATTCGGCCACTTTTTTTTCTTTTTTTTAAATTTTTTTTTTTAAGTTTAGATGTTTGTCCATCCACACAAAAAAAATCAAAAACACGTTCATCTTTTTTTTCGAGAAAATCGCATTTGAATTTTAAATTTCATTACAATTTTGTAATTTGCTTGTATTTTCTTGTGGCAACAGAGCGTATGACGAATATTTATGCAATTAATATTACTCATTCGCAACTTTAAAATAAAGAAATACAAGCAAATAACAAAATTGTTTTGAAATTTAAAGTTCAAATGCGATTTTCTCGAAAAAAAATATGAACGTGTTTCTGATTTTTTTTGTGTGGATGGACAAACATCTAAACTTTTAAAAAAATAAATAAAAAAGAAAAAAAAAAGTGGCCGGATTTTTGATAAATTTACTTTTTCAAAAAATGGAAAATTTCAGAACGGGTTCTGAAAATTTTCCAAAACAAAAAATTTTAATCGATAGCCCATACAAAACTATATAAGAACGTAAATTTTTGACATTGTGGTGCATTCCGTATTAATGTGATAAATATTTAATCAAGGCAACTCGCCACAAATTTTACCATTTTTCCAATATTTGACCACGCCTCCTAAGCCCAGTTTTCGAAAATTTGAAAAACCAAAAACGCAATTTTCTTAGTTACATATAGGGCTATCCAAACAACCTATTCAGAAATTTACGGGACACATGTTTTTCTGTAGCGGGACATTTGGTGTGGAATGCCTCTTATACTTGTTATGACGATGAACTGGAAAAAATTAGACACTATAATTAAAATGATTTCAGTTTCCTACTATAAATTGGGTAAATTTACACAAAATGTGTAGTTTTACAAAAAAATTATTGGAAATTTACACATTTATAGTAGTATATTATTTGAATTTGTTGAAATTTACCCAATTTATAGTAGGAAACTGGACTCACTTGTTTAGAGTGTACATATGATTTTAAAAATCTAAATTCATTTAAATTTCTAATAAAAACTTACCTTTTCCATTTTCTTTATGTAATAGTAACTTTTTTAATCAGAATTATTTGCAACTAGGAAACAATATTTTTTAAATTATTGATACGAATCGGTATTAAGGTATAAATATGGTAATAAAATATATTTTCAATCGTACAAAACTTTTACTTTGTTATTCCGGTTGATATTTTTATACACATGCACTAAAATTTAACATTTTATGATAACATATATGTTTCCATATATGATATCATATATGGCACATATTTTATATACGGCCACATATATGGGATCGTTTCTTGCATATATGGTCACATATATGTTTCCATATGTTTCATATATGATCGTATAAAGATCTATATATAAGCATATATGAACAGACACATTTATTTTTAGCCGGGATGTTTATATATAAGCATTAAAATCATAAACATTTTAATTTTATACTTTATTTTTTAAAACAGTAAATAACGAAAAAGGAAATACTTCATTTATTTTCTATAGAAAATAATTATATGTGCATAAAAAAAAAATTCGTATATATTCTTTTAGATTTGCAATGTAATTAAGTATTTTGTGAAAATTTGTGTTCGCCTTGTATATTTAAACTTTTTTAAACATAGGAGGCATAAAAAACACCAAGGTTTTTAATGTACCAATACCCCTTGTCCCCCGTTTTGTCAGTATTTAAAGTTAAAGTCCTTTAATGGTCTTGTACGGCTTTGACTTTGAAATGACCTTGGCAGAAAGGGTCCGAAAGAGGAATTTTATTGTTTGTAGGTCGGGATTAATGGCTGGCCATTTCAATACTGGTATGTTGTGTGCATTTAGCAAGTTTTTTGTCAAACGAGTGAAATGGATTGGGGCTTTGTCTTGGTGGAATGTCCAATTATCTCCATACAGTTCGGTAGCAAAGTCTATTAAATGGTCTCCAACAAGTAAAAATATATTTTTGCATTATTTTTATTGGAACCAAACAATAATCAAACCCTTCCTCATGATCCAAATGCATCCCATACCATGACGGATTCGCAACTGTGGTTTCACAAATAGCACGTTTGGCGGAGATGTCTTAAATCTCTACAAGAGAAGTGGTGACCATCAGCGCCGTCTTAATTTAACTTTTTTTCGTCATATTTAGTGACAAAAAAAGTTTAGTTTGGATGGAACTGATGGTCAACACCAATATTGGAGAGATTTTGGGCATCCGCGTCAAACGTGCTATTTGCAAAACCACAGTTGCAAATCCGTTATGGTATGGGATGCATTTGGATCAGGAGTACGGTTCCGAATATGATTTGCCCATACTAAAAATAATGCAAAAATATAATTTTACTTGTTCGGGAACATTTAATAGACTTTGCTAGCGAACTGTGTGAAGATAATTGGACATTCCACCAAGACAACGCCCCAATCCATGTCACAGGTTTGACAAAAAACTTGTTTAAAACGCCCAGTTTACCAGTATTGAAATGGCCAGCCATAAGTCCCGACCTAAACCTAACTAAATTCCTCCTTAGGACCATTTCTGCCAAGGTCGTTTCAAAGTCAAAGAGGTACACAACGCGCTAAGGACTTAAATTTGCGATATTGACGAAACGAGGAAGAAATGGCATTGGCACTTTAAAAAACTTGATTGGTTTTATGCCTCGTAGACTAAAACAAGTATAAATATTTAAGTGCATACCAATTTTGTATGAATAGCCTAATTATATTGTAAATCAAAAAGAAAATATATGGATTTTCTTTTTTGCACATATAATTATTTTCTATGAAGTATATTTTTATGCCTTATTTTCTGTACTAAAAAATAAAGTTTGAAATTAATGTTTTTATGATTTTAAAGCTTACTTAAAAACATAACAATATATTAACCAAACTTGAAAAAATATTTTGTTTTCCTATAACTCAATATAATACAGTGCACATATAATTATTTGTCTTAGGTAGTATAAAATATGGTCTCATATATGAACATATTCCAAAATTGGCGCTTATATAAGACACGGTCATATATGATCCAATATATGTGATCATATATTGTATCATATATTGTATCATATATTGGATCATATATGATCTTGTTTTAAGTTTGTTTTACATTCTTTTTCTTATTTTCTAACTATTTTTTCATCTTAAACTATATGTAAAAGATTATTATGTTTACACTAAGAAAAAAAAATATTAAAATCAAACAGAAACAACTTTAAATTAAATATAAAACAGTGACGAAATAGAACAAAGTTTGTTTTTATTTAATTTAAATATGTTTCTAGTTATTTTTAACATGACACTATTAGTAGACAACATTTTAAAATTAAGATGTAACAATATTGTTTTAAAATTGGCCATGCTAAATTTAAATATGCAACAAATTTTAATTTAAAGTTGACCAATATTAATTTTAATATGCGACATTTTTTTCTTTTGCAGCTTTTTACTTACTTAAAAACCATTAAACTTAAAATAAAGCAATACACATTTTTGTTTTAGTTTTTTTTTATTATTTTTACAATATTTTTTAATAACACAGCAAAAAAATTAACACTACTCTAATTGTACATCTAAGGTAGACTTACAACCAAGGCTTTGGCTTTAAATATTGCTTGTTGGCCTTATTTTTTGCTATACATAAAAAGATCAAAGCCAAAGCCTTGGATGTACTTCTACCCTATTTGTAGTACTACATCTATTTACAACAAATGTAATTAAATACCAAAAATAAAAAATAAACACACTTAAATTAATACTATATACCATATACATATAAAAAACTAAAGTTGGAAGTTTTCATTTTCTGCCATTTACATACATAGATACATCCCCTCCTCACTGAGGGAAAAAAACGTATTTAAATTAAAATTTTTCAATTTTGTTTTAAATATGCTACATATTTTTGAAAAAATATTAAATTTTAATATTGATTATGATTGATTTTAAAATAACATATTTGTTTTAAAATTGTCTCCTTTTTGTTTTAAGTTTTACCAACTTTAAATTTAATATGATGTCATTAAAGTTCGTTACAAATTCAAATTAATTCAAATTTGAATTTTTGTTATAAAAACAATATTGTTTCATATTTAATTTAATGTTGAACAATTTTATTTTCTGACATTTGAAACCATATGTCAAATTTTAATAGGAAAACATATTTAATTTAAATATTTTCATTGTAGCATTTTATATTGACGCAAATAAAAGCATTTTCGGAGTCAAAGGGAAAATTTGTAAAAAAATAAAAAAAAACTTACATTATATCAATTAAAAAATTATATGCCAAAGAAATATCAATAAATTAAGGTGAGTGAATTAATTGTAATGTGTGTTTTTGTACAGATTTGTGTTAATTTAATTGTTTTACATTTTTTATGTTTAAGGTCGTCTCTTAGAAAAACGAAATTATTGACACTACGATGAAATTATCCTCCCGGATTAACACCCTTACTTAACCAACATATAACAGAAGACAAAACAAAAAAAATGTTATCAGTGAAACTATGAGTAAGTTATTTTTTTATACATAGAGTGTATTTAGTCTTGCTACAGAAATGTTAATTTTTCCTGATTGTATAGACTGGGTTTAATATAATATCATAGCTTTATCAATATTTTAAAATAAAAGTGTACTTTTCGTGTCAATTTTGAATAAAATTTTGATAAAAACATAAATTTATTGTGTTTTATTTATTAAACAATATTGGTTAAGGGCAACATAAAAATAAAGTTACATCAACGTTAAATCAATATTGATTTCAATTTTAAATTAAAGTGGAACAACTTTAATTTTAACATGACCGTATTTATTTGGTCATTTTAAAAATAAACATGAAAATATTTAAAATAAGTAGAAACAAACTTTGTTCTATTTCGTCACTGTTTTATATTTGATTTAAAGTTGTTTCTGTTTGATTTTAATATTTTTTTTTCTTAGTGCTCGTTTTCTTTGTCTTTATTTTTTTCACTTGGTTTTTTACTTTTTTTTTCAGTTTTATTTTTTTTATTGTTAATAATATTCTTTTTCACTTTAGTTTTTTATTTTTAATTTTACTTTAGTTAATTTAATTAATTTCACTTAAAACTCGTCACATTTAGAGATGTTAAAAATGTGCTTCTTTTTTTTAATGAAAAAATATTTTAACATTGTATCTACTTAAAATAAAATTGCCCAACTTTACTATATTTCTCGAAAAAAAACTTTAAATGTCAAAAAACAAAATTGTTCAACTTTAAAATAACCACGAAAAATATTGTTTTTAATACAAATATTTGAATAAGATTTTTTTAAATTTTTAACGACTTTTAATGACAGCATATTAAATTTAAAGTGATCAATTTTAAATTAAAATTGTATGCAATTTTAAAACAAACATATTTTGTTTAAATCAATCAAAAACAATATTAAAATTAAAATTTTTCCAAAAATATGTAGCATACTTAAAATAAACATGAAAACATTTAATTTAAATATTTTTTTTTTCCCTCAGTGTATATTCACCAGAATTGCAAACGGTGTACATAAGTATAATTAAAAATAAAAAACATTATTTTTTATTCATCATGGTGTTTTTCATATATTTCAATGAAAACCTTTAGTTTGATGATTTTGATTTTTTACTTATACCCAATTCACACCTGAGGGGAAATCTCGTTCGAATGAGATTTTGATCACATGGTTGTGTATAAAATGATACAAACCATATAATCGAAATCTCGTTCGAACGAGATTTCACCTCAGGTGTGAATAGGCCTTTACTCCGTTTGCATTTTTGGTGATATATGAAAATATATAATTTAACTTATAGATAACACATTTTGATAGTCAAAAAAAATTTAACATAAAGGATCTAAAATATCAAGAAGAGAGTAAAGGAAGGATGATTTCCTTGTTGTTTTATTGTTAATTAAGATTATCTTCAGACTTATTGTTAGCGTTTTTGTTATGCTATAAACCTCATTTTAGCATATTTAAAGCAAGAATGGGTACCAATTCGATAAAAGTATTGGTATTGGTTTTTAAAATTATATTAGTATTGGTATAGGTATTGGTTTTCATTTTTTGTTGAATTGGTATAGGTTTCGGTATTGGTTTTGAATTATTTAGGTATTGGGTATTGGTATTGGTTTTAGCCTCGAATTGGTATCGGTTTTTAATAAGTATTGGTATTTATCTTATATCGGTTTTGGTATTTGTATGCAAAAGGTTTTGTCGTTAATATTAATTTATTTAACGTACGTCGTCCTTCTGTCCGCCCCACAGTGCACACTGGGGCGTGATGGTAGGTTTTTTGGCCAAAAGTCTCTACAGGTCGTAAATGTTAACCGGTCTTTCTGAAATTCAGAAATTAAGCCTATATTAAGGTAATTAATAAGTGCCTTGAAAGTTTTTGAAATCGGACCTACAAGGAAACTATTTCAGGGTGGACACTTCATTTTTAATCAAATTCACAGATGTTATAGATGAATCAAATGAAGAGACACTTGTCTTTTGTTTATGTATTTGAATTAGAGATGGTCTGTGGTCCCGTTATTTGCGTGACTCAAAAAACCACGTGATTCAGGCGTGAGCGATTTTTATATAAATCACGTGATTATTGAGCGATTTTCATTTAAATTAAGTGACTATATTAGGGTAGGTTAACCTAACGTAACCTAGGGTAATAAATAAGTGCCTTGAAACTTTTTGGATTCAGACCTACAAGGAAATTTTTTTAAGGGTGGACACTTCATTTTAATTAAAATTTACAGATGTTATAGATTAAACAAATGAAGAAACACTTGTCTCTTGTTTATGTATTTGAATTGGAGATGGTCGCTGGTCCCGTGATTTGCGTGACTCAAAAAAGTGATTTTCATTTAAATCACGTGATGTTGAGTTGAAAAATTCTAAGTGAGTGTCTAGAGAGTGGGTCGAATTTTTACGTGAAGGATTTTTTTTTTGAAAAACCCCTTTATAAAAAATAAATAAAAAAAAAATTGTGGAAACCTCATTTTCAAACTCATCGTTATCAAAAGTTCTACGCCCTTTCAAAAAACTGTCATGGCCAGAATTATCCTTTCTATCCAAACTTTCCAAAAAATTTGCCCGCTTGTGTCCGTTTTCAAAAATGGAATTAAAATAAATTTTATAAAAAAATTTGATTTTTTTTTTTTTTTTTTGAAAACTCCCTTTTAAAAACTCATCGTTATAGAAAGTTCCACGCCCTTTCAAAAAACTGTTTGGACCAGAATTATCCTTTTTATTCATACTTTACAAAAAACTTGCCCGCTTGTGCCAGTCAACACAAATTGAAATGCCAAAAATTAAAAAAAAAAAAATAAAAAAAATTTTGTGAAAACCCTCTTTTTCAAACTCGTCGTAATCAAAAGTATCACACTACTTCAAAAAACTGCCTGGACCGCCTAACCGGGTATTACTTTTTTTTTTAATGTCCCAGCAAAATTTTCGGTTGCAAAGAACCGATTGTGGAACAACTTATACTTCCCTAGAACCTGTTCTAATTCTTGTGCAACACCGATTCTTTTAACAAAGGGATTGTCCCAAAAGCAACAGGTGTTTGTAAGCAAAATTGGAACACATTTTTGTTCTTCGGAACCGGTTCTAGAAGTAAAATTTAGAACAGAAATGAGAATTAAAGAAATATTTTGAATTGCATTAATTTATTAAAAAAAAGATAAAGATAATCCTATATGACATCGTATATTAATTTTTTTAACACACATACATCCTTTTTCGCCTCCAAAATTGCATTTTGGGCCTTGCAATAAAGATACATCAAAACATGAATTTTCTGCAAACAAAAATTAAAAACATTTTTATTAGTATTTGTCCCGACCCAGACAATCAAAATTTAATTTACTTACCTTCGTATCAACAATTTTCGTGATTATATCCTGATATTTTCATAGAATTTCGTGTTTTTTCTCGGTGAACACAAAAAAAAATGATATTTATTTTTTAATTTTTTTGACACATTTTTTTTTAATTCCTGAGAACCAAAATGTTATGAAATTTGGATTGCATAGAACAAGCTTCACAATAATATTCACATAACTTGTTCTGAATAATTATAGTGTAATAGTGTTTGATTACCGAAGAACCTGTTCTAGAACAAGTGTTATCGGAATCGGTTCTGAAAAATTTTCCTGGGGTATTGAAAACAATTTTTAATATGATAAAAAACTATTTTTCGTGTAACCGGGTTTTCTCGAAATCGGTTTTTTGTGTATTCGGGTTTCATTTTATCCAGTATTAATATAGAAATAAATATGTTTGTACTTTTGGAAAAACTTAAAAATTTTTAATTCTGTTGTATAATAAAAAAAAACGGAACTAGGATATTTCCCAAGAATGAAAAATATCCTAGCTTACAAGAAGGAGGAAAAAATGGCCTTTTAAATAAAGGATAAAGGATATTTCTCTTGGAGGAAAAATATCCTTTTAAGAAATGTGTTAGTGTTTACCTATTGTTCTGTTCTGGTGCGGGTGTGTACCTATTTTTTGTCCGTTCTGCGCGGACGACGCCTGAACCGTCAGGCTTATAGAGCCTACTTTAAGAGAAAAAGGACCCGTCTTTTGGATGGTGGGGGGACTGACCTGAAAATCAAAAATAAAACAATTATGTTTTCTTTTATGCGGGGCGACAGCACTTCTGTCGCCCGCTCACTCATTAGTCCATCCTTATTTACTTGTATTTTCTCTATTTATACCTTAAAGTAAAACTTAACACTAGCTTAAAACTAGGTCAATAAAATAAATGGCTAAGGCAGCATAAATAATTTAAAGCTAGTTGCATAAATAATTAAAAATTATTAATAAACAGAAATTATAAGTAACCTAAATAAATATAAAATAACTAAAACCTAATCAAAAAAAATCTTTAACCCTTATGTGCTAATGTAGGAATAACTTAAAATAATAAAACTCTAAATGCTACACAACAATTCATAAAATTAATTTATTCATTTATAAAATGCTCATTTTAACAACTTTAGATTTGTTCATCTCCCTTTCTATTAATATTTTAAACGCAGACGAAAAAACGGGCAAAAGGGGTAGGTCAGTCTTAATGCTAGTAAACCAACGAAGATTTTGGCGTCCTAAGTTTTGGATTATGTCGCGGAACATTTTGGAAAAACTATTTAAAATGGAACAATTTTAAAAAATTTAAATAAAAAAAATTAAAAAAATACAAAAAAAACAGAATCAAGAACTGTCCATACCCATTTACAAGTTGTACATCCTTTTTTCAAATAAATTAATCAAAAAATAAAAACAAGGTCCCGCCTTAATAATGTATAAATTTGTTAGCTTTTTTGATAACGGTATATGGAGTTTTAAACATAAATATTTTATTTTGATTGATCATTCTAAGGGAATGGCTGTACCTATTTTTACAAAAATTACAGACAAGGTGCATCAAGTCATACTCAATACAATAAAGCATTCACTTTTTCTAATTTTCTAATTTTTTTTATCAATTGTAAATAGTTTTTTAGGCATTTGTGCTTTTCATTGGCATTAGTACAAATAATGCCAATGCCAAAAACTTTCATTGGCAATAAATGCTAATGCTTTTTTTGGCAGTGGCATTAGTTCCAACTAATGTCAATGAAAATTCAATGCCAATTAAAAATTCCCATGTATGGGTTAGATTGGCCATTGTACAATCGTCAATCTTACCCACACACGATCAATATAAAAGAAGAAGGAGAAGAAGTGCAAAAATCATAATAAATCTATTTGACAGCATTCATCGCGCGGAGGAAAAATTAAAGAAATCCCTAACATTTTTTTTTATATATTTATATTGTGGAGGGTATAAAAATAAAATTTCCTTGATTTTCGATAATCTCAAATGCGTAACAAGTTCGTAAGTTTCATTGGTCAGTTTTTACTCCATTTATGTCCACTATACCAATGCGAGAAGAACTTATTTTTCTCTTCTTTTTTAAATAATAATGATAAAATTAAAGTTAAAGCCAACTAAATCAAAAGTGGTTTTCAAAAATATATATTTTAAGGCGTTTTAATTTTATCTTTTTTGAGAAAAATTAAAAAAAGGAAATTTTATAAAACTAAAGGCCTATTCACACCTGAGGTGAAATCTCGTTCGAACGAGATTTCGATCTGTATCATTTTATACACAACCATATGATCGAAATCTCGTTCGAACAAGATTTCACCTCAGGTGTGAATTGGGTATAAGATTCAATTTTATTTTTCCTTTTTTGGAAAAAGGTACTTTTTTAGTGAAATTAGCACCGGCAGATCTTAAAAATCTTGTCAAAAAAAATGTTTAATATTCCGTTATTCCAGAAAAGCCATATAAATTGCGGTGGTAAGGGGAGATATTTTTTAATTGCAGAAAGATGACACTTAACATTTGTAACAAAATATACCTGAAATTCATCCTTTCATACATATTTTTTAAGTGATTGAAATGGGTTATCGTGCAGGGGCCCCTTTTTCGATTTTAGATCTTTTTGTTATTACACGGGCAAATTTTTTTTCTTATATGGAGTTCACACAACAAGTTGTTTAACAAAACACCAGTAACTGAATAAAAACGTAATGGATACAGAACAAATGATTTTTAAACACGTAGCCCTTAAACTCTCAAAAATAGCAAGTGTGAACCGCACATTATGCATTCTTAAATTCTTTTATAATATAACTGTGCCTCTAATAAAACAAACAAAAATTTTTTTTTTTTGGATTCTGGTGTTGTGACATATAATTTTGTAACGACTGCTTGATTAAAATTTTGGGATTTCCAAAAAAGGACATTAGTATTTTTTTTACAACGCAAAGAACAGTGCAGTGACATTCAATATATGTGCATCACATATTAATAACACTGTGCTACAAGTGACCAAAAATAAAATATGCAGGTGTTCTCATATGAAAATTCGGGTTGGTTGGAGTCCATAGAGTACTGATATACTCATAGTTTTTCTGGATCACTTCGTTAAGTACGTTTTTTATTGGCAAATGTGTTGAAAAACGGCAATTCTTAAATTACAACTTTAAAAAATTATTGCTTTGTTAGTTTGCAACCGATTTTCGATTTTATGGATTTTTTTGAAAGGTATAAGTCTTACCTTTTAAACAAAACAAAAATATTAAAAATCGATAAAGAATTGGCTGAGCTACGATCGTTTTTTGAAAAATTTGTCATATTCTTTATACTCTAAGTTGAAAGTGCATTATTAAACAATTTTGTTTTTTATTTTTGTATAAAAGTATAGTAAAGTAGCTTTCCAAAACACCATCTCTTAGACAAACATCTAATCTTTAAAAAAAAGTTTACAAAAAAAAACAAATGTGGCCGGATTTTTTATAAATTGACTTTTTTAAAAAATGGAAAATTTCAGAACGGGTTCTGAAATTTTTTTTTATTTCACTCACACTTTTTTATTCCACTGACACTCACTCACAACGACGTGAGTAAAATTGATTTTCAATCACGCTCACTTGTGATCATGTGTCAATCACGCACAAATCTAATTATGTTACCATCTCTTGTTTATATGCATAGGCACATAAAATTACTACTAGCAATAAGATTTATGAATAATACCTGAATTACAAGCATTTCTGAAAAAAATTAAAAATGTCCTATCACAAAACTTAGCATAACTCATTCATTTTTTAACCGATTGTTATGTTTTTTGGTGTTTTGGAAAGCTACTTTACTATACTTTTATACAAAAAATAAAAAAAAAAATTGTTTAATGATGCACTTTCAACTTAGAGTATAAAGAACATGACAAATTTTTAAAAAAATTGGATTTTTTTTTAACTTAAACGATCGTAGCTCAGCCAATTCTTGATCGATAAAATCGAAAATCGATTGCAAACTAACAAAGTAATAATTTTTTAAAGTTGTAATTTAAGAATTGCCGTTTTTCAACACATTTGCCAATAAAAACCGTACTTAACGAAGTGATCCAGAAAAACTATGAGTATATCAGTACTCTATGGACTCCAACCAACCCGAATTTTCATATGAGAACCCCTGCATATTTTGGTGTAGCACAGTGTAATGTTTGCAAAAGAAAAAATTTCATTACAGAAAAGGTCTAAATTTTTTAAGATATACTTTTATTAGGGGTCATGAAAATCACGTAACGTGACAAAAAAATATTTGTTTTATGATTTTATGGCTTTTAAAATTCAAGTAGCTAACTCCTTTTTGTTATATGACTTTGCATGCAAACGATTACTGATCGATGTAACATCTTTTGTAAACATCTGTACCAATTCGTTAGTCAGGTAAAACCTAATAATGTGATGGAAAGAAAATGTTTGACGTCACAATTAAAAGCAACGAAAATAAGAATTAATAATAATATTAATATTAAATAAGAATTCAAAAAAACCGAAACAAAACCGATACGAAAGTAGAAAAAAATTAATTGGTATTGGTTTTTTATTGGTATTGGTTTTGAAGAATAAAAGTATTGGTTTTTAATTGGTATTGGTAGTGGGGAATCAGTATTGGTTTTTTATCGGTATTGGTATCGCACAAATAAAGGTATTGGTTTTTAATTGGTATTGGTTTTCAATTTGAATTGGTATTAACGGGTATTGGTATCGAAAAGGTATTGGTACCCATCATTGGAAAAAATAGAATATTTTGTTGAACATATGGCAACGCTACTTGACAGAAATTTTAAAAATATGAGAGGGTGGTGAGAGAGAACTACAAAAATAGAATAGAATCTATTCTGGCGGCAGCGTGGTCGACCACAAAGCGATTTTTTTGCTCTTCATACATTTTGTGGTAACAGAATGTGGTGCCAATTGTGACTCGGCTCTAACACTTCACTTATTTTTTTTCTTTTTTTTCACAGCATTAAGTTCAGCTTATACCCAATTCACACCTGAGGTTAAATCTCGTTCGAACGAGATTTCGATCATATGGTTGTGTATAAAACAAGGATGGGTACCAATTCGATAAAAGTATTGGTATTGGTATTGGTTTTTAAAATTATATTAGTATTGGTATAGGTATTGGTTTTCATTTTTTGTTGAATTGGTATAGGTTTCGGTATTGGTTTTGAATTATTTAGGTATTGGGTATTGGTATTGGTTTTAGCCTCGAATTGGTATCGGTTTTTAATAAGTATTGGTATTTATCTTATATCGGTTTTGGTATTTGTATGCAAAAGGTTTTGTCGTTAATATTAATTTATTTAACGTAAGTCGTCCTTCTGTCCGCCCCACAGTGCACACTGGGGCGTGATGGTAAGTTTTTTGACCAAAAGTCTCTACAGGTCGTAAATGTTAACCGATCTTTTTGAAATTCAGAAATTAATTCTATATTAAGGTAATTAATAAGTGCCTTGAAAGTTTTTGAAATCGGACCTACAAGGAAACTATTTCAGGGTGGACACTTTATTTTTAATCAAATTCACAGATGTTATAGATGAATCAAATGAAGAGACAATTGTCTTTTGTTTATGTATTTGAATTAGAGATGGTCTGTGGTCCCGTTATTTGCGTGACTCAAAAAACCACGTGATTCAGGCGTGAGCGATTTTTATTTAAATCACGTGATTATTGAGCGATTTTCATTTAAATTAAGTGACTATATTAGGGTAGGTTAACCTAACGTAACCTAGGGTAATAAATAAGTGCCTTGAAACTTTTTGGATTCAGACCTTCAAGGAAATTTTTCCAAGGGTGGACACTTTATTTTAATTAAAATTTACAGATGTTATAGATTAAACAAATGAAGAAACACTTGTCTCTTGTTTATGTATTTGAATTGGAGATGGTCGCTGGTCCCGTGATTTGCGTGACTCAAAAAAGTGATTTTCATTTAAATCACGTGATGTTGAGTTGAAAAATTCTAAGTGAGTGTCTAGAGAGTGGGTCGAATTTCTGCGTGAAGGATTTTTTTTTGAAAAACCCCTTTATAAAAACTATATAAAAAAAAATTGTGGAAACCTCATTTTTAAACTCATCGTTATCAAAAGTTCTACGCCCTTTCAAAAAACTGTCTGGGCCAGAAATATCCTTTCTATCCCAACTTTCCAAAAAATTTGCCCGCTTGTGTCCGTTTTCAAAAATGGAATTAAAATAAATTTTATAAAAAAATAAAATTATAAAAAAATTCGAATTTTTTTTTTTTTTTTAACTCCCTTTTAAAAACTCATCGTTATAGAAAGTTCCACGCCCTTTCAAAAAACTGTTTGGAACAGAATTATCCTTTTTATCCATACTTTACAAAAAACTTGCCCGCTTGTGCCAGTCAACACTAATTGAAATGCAAAAAATTTTTGTGAAAACCCTGTTTTTTTAACTCGTCGTAATCAAAAGTACCACACTACTTCAAAAAACTGTCTGGACCGCCTAACCGGGTATTTCTTTTTTTTTCAATGTATTGAAAACAATTTTTAATACGATAAAAAACTATTTTTCGTGTAACCGGGTTTTCTCGAATTCGTTTTTTTTTTGTATTCGGGTTTCATTTTATCCAGTATTAATATAGAAATAAATATGTTTGTACTTTTGGAAAAACTTAAAAATTTTTAATTCATAAAATTAATTTATTCAATTATAAAATGCTCATTTTAACAACTTTAGATTTGTTCATCTCCCTTTCTATTAATATTTTAAACGCAGACGAAAAAACGGGCAAAAGGGGCAGGTCAGTCTTAATGCTAGTAAGCCAACGAAGATTTTGGATTATGTCGCGGAACATTTTGGAAAAACTATTTAAAATGGAACAATTTTAAAAAATTTAAATAAAAAAAATTAAAAAATTACAAAAAACAGAATCAGGAACTGTCCATACTAGGGCTGTCAATCCCGAAATCCCGGGATTTTTGTCATAAAATGAATCCCGAATCCCGGGATTTTTAAGCTCAAATCCCGGGATTTTTGAAATATTAAAAATGTTTGAGAATTTATTTTTAAAAATACAACTTTGTTCCAATATTGTTACATTTACATATACAAACTAAAACAATTTTTTAATTTTCAAAGTAGCTGGACACGAATTTGGCTAAGCTGAGAACTTTACCCAGGCTTGCTGAATAATAGTCCAACGCACTAACCATTGAGCCACAGTCACGGAGCCCTTTGACCAAAGTTTGCAGGTTTTGGCGAACATTTTCTAAAAAACCGAAACTCTAAATTTAATCCGATTGGCCTCAAATTTTTACCACATACGATTTAGGCGTAGGAGAATAAAAATGCTCCGTTATAAAATAACTCTCCGTTAAATTGAACTTTTTAATACAAATTTTGACATAAGGCTCCGTAAAAATCGGCAGTTAGCAGCTAACTTTTCATTGAGTAATCCGCCCTAAATATTTTTATTATTTTAAATTTTCTTTAAACTAGTTTTAAAATTATACAGTGCAACAACCAAAATCGGAATGGTATGAAACCAAAAGCAAATTAAAGTTGTCATTTTCCATAACAAACCCCTCAAGGCTTTTTTTGTGCATTGCTAAATATTTAATAATAATAATTACTTGAAAAATGCATAAGAGGCGTATACTTAATTTTTTAATTGACTTTTATTAACAACCAGAATAATTAGAAATCATTTTTTTTAATAATTTCGTTGTAGCGAAATCGACCCAAAGGTTTTCATGAGAATCAAACCCACGACTCCCTGCTTAATAGGCTAGCACGCTATTAAAAAATCCCGGGATCCCGAAAAATCCCGTAATCCCGAAAAATCCCGGGATCCCGGGATTTCGATTTTCAAATCCCGAATCCCGGGATTTTAAAAAACCGATCCCGTTTGACAGCCCTAGTCCATACCCATTTACAAGTTGTACATCCTTTTGTCAAATAAATTAATCAAAAAATAAAAACAAGGTCCCGCATTAATAACACTGTGCTACAAATGACTAAAAATAAAATATGCAGGGGTTCTCATATGAAAATTCGGGTTGGTTGGAGTCCATAGACTACTGATATACTCATAGTTTTTCTGGATCACTTCGTTAAGTACGTTTTTTATTTGCAAATGTGTTGAAAAACGGCAATTCTTAAATTACAAATTTAAAAAATTATTACTTTGTTAGTTTGCAACCGATTTTCGATTTTATGGATTTTTTTGAAAGGTATAAGTCTTACCTTTTAAACAAAGCAAAAATATTAAAAATCGATCAAGAATTGGCTGAGGTACGATCTTTTAAGTTAAAAAAAATCCAATTTTTTGAAAAATTTGTCATATTCTTTATACTCTAAGTTGAAAGTGCATCATTAAACAATTTTTTTTTATTTTTGTATAAAAGTATAGTAAAGTAGCTTTCCAAAACACCAAAAAACATAACAATCGGCTAAAAAATGAATGAGTTATGCTAAGTTTTGTGATAGGACATTTTTAATTTTTATTCAGAAATGCTTGTAATTCAGGTATTATTCATAAATCTTATTGCTAGTAGTAATTTTATGTGCCTATGCATATAAACAAGAGATGATAACATAATTAGATTTGTGCGTGATTGACACATGATCACAAGTGAGCGTGATTGAAAATCAATTTTACTCACGTGGTTGTGAGTGAGTGGAATAAAAAAATGGGCGTGTCAGTTGGTTCTAAAACCCATTTATAATGTTTTGGTTTTGTTTGAAAAATATTAGTGTTACTTCTTAAAAAAAAGTATTGAGAATTGATTGAAAATATGCTCGTTTTAGTAAAAAATCTTTTTTGAAAAGTTATACCTGCAACATTTTTATGACAGAAAAAGTTGTGCGTTTGCAAACATTTTTGAAACGAAATTGGTAAAATTGTGGGATCATTTGATGGAAATTTTACCTATTTAAGGTGGATTTTTTTGCTAACGTGTGTAAATTATCCCATACAAATTTGACATAAATTTGCCGTATATAGTTAAAAAATGTCAAATTTGTATGGGATAATTTATACACGTTAGCAAAAAAATCCAGCTTAAATAGGTAAAATTTCCATCAAATGATCCCACAATTTTACCAATTTCGTTTCAAAAATGTTTGCAAACGCACAACTTTTTCTGTCATAAAAATGTTGCAGGTATAACTTTTCAAAAAAGATTTTTTACTAAAACGAGCATATTTTCAATCATATTTTCAATCAAATAAACGTATGAGGCATTCCACACCAAATAACCAAAAACCAAAAAATTGCGTTTTTGGTTTTTAAATTTTTCAAAAACTTGGCTTAGGAGGTCAAATATTGGAAAAATGGTCAAATTTGTGTTGAGTTACCTGGTTTAAATATTTATTTAATTAAAACGGAATGCACCATAATCTCAAACATCGATTAAATTTTTTTTTTTGGAAAATTTTCAGAACCCGTTCTGAAATTTTGCATTTTTAAAAAAAGTCAATTAATCAAAAATCCGGCCACTTTTTTTAAGTTTAGATGTTTGTCTATCCACACAAATAAATTCAGACATATGCTTTTTTGAGAAAATTGCATTTGAATATTAATTTTCATAACAATTTTGTAATTTGCTTGTATTTTCTTGTTTCGACGTAGAGAATGAGTTTTAAATATTTGCATTAGTCATACGCTACGTTGAACAAAGCAAAACACACAAATCTAATTACGTTCCCATCTCTAGTTTATATGCATAAGCACATAAAATTACTACTAGTTATAAGATTTATGAATAATGCTTGAATTACAAGCGTTTCTGAAAAAAATTAAAAATGTCCTATCACAAAACTTAACATAACTCATTCATTTTTTAACCGATTGTTATGTTTTTTGGTGTTTTGGAAAGCTACTTTACTATACTTTTTTACAAAAAATTAAAAAAAATTGTTTAATGATGCACTTTCAACTTAGAGTGTAAAGAATATGACAAATTATTCAAAAAATTAGTTTTTTTTTACTTAAGCGATCGTAGATCAGCCAATTCTAAATCGATTTTTAATATTTTTATTTTGTTTAAAAGATAAGACTTACACCTTTCAAAAAAATCCATAAAATCGAAAATCGGTTACAAACTAACAAAGTAATAATTTTTTAAAATTGTAATTTAAGAATTGCCGTTTTTCAACGTATTTGCCAATAAAAAACGTACTTAACGAAGTGATCCAGAAAAACTATGAGCATATCAGTACTCTATGGACTCCAACCAACCCGAATTTTCATATGAGAACCCCTGCATATTTTTGGTGTAGCACAGTGTAATGTATAAATTTGTTTGCTTTTTTGATAACGGTATATGGAGAATCTCCATTGGAGATTTAAACATAAATATTTTATTTTTGATTGATCATTCCAAGAGAATGGCTGTACCTAAGTATTTTTACAAAAATTTCAGACAAGGTGCATCAAGTCATACTTAATACAATAGAGCATTCACTTTTTCTAATTTTCTAATTTTTTTTTATCAATTGTAAATAGTTTTTTTAGGCATTTGTGCCTTTTCATTGGCATTAGTACAAATAATGCCAATGCCAAAAAATTTCATTGGCAATAAATGCTAATGCTTTTTTTGGCAGTGGCATTAGTTCCAACTAATGCCAATGAAAATTCAATGCCAATTTAAAATTCCCATGTATGGGTTAGATTGACCATTGTACAATCGTCAATCTTACCTACACACGATCAATATAAAAGAAGAAAAAAAAAATTTCCTTGATTTTCGATAATCTCAAATGCGTAACAAATTACCTAATTTTTATTGGTTAGTTTTTACTCCATTTATGTCCACTGTACCAATGCGAGAATAACTTATTTTTCGCTTCTTTTTAAAATAATAATGATAAAATTAAAGTTAAAGCCAACTAAATCAAAAGTGGTTTACAAAAAATATATTTTAAGGCGTTTTAATTTTATCTCTTTTGAGAAAAATTAAAAAAAGGAAATTTTATAAAACTAAAGGCCTATTCACACCTGAGGTGAAATCTCGTTCGAACGAGATTTCTATCATATGGTCTGTATCATTTTATACACAACCATATGATCGAAATCTCGTTCGAACAAGATTTCACCTCAGGTGTGAATTGGGTATAAGATTCAATTTTATTTTTCCTTTTTTGGAAAAAGGTACTTTTTTAGTGAAATTAGCACCGGCAGATCTTAAAAATCTTGTCAAAAAAAATTTTTAATATTCCGTTATTCCAGAAAAGCCATATTAATTGCGGTGGTAAGGGGAGATATTTTTTAATTGCAGAAAGATGACACTTAACATTTGTAACAAAATATACCTGAAATTCATCCTTTCATACATATTTTTTTAAGTGATTGAAATGGGTTATCGTGCAGGGGCCCCTTTTTCGATTTTAGATCTTTTTGTAATTACACGGGCAAATTTTTTTCTTATATGGAGTTCACACAACAAGTTGTTTAACAAAACACCTGTAACTGAATAAAAACGTTATGGATACAGAAGGGCCATTCCAGAAAATTTAGCTCAAATTTTAGTCATTTTTGGAAATGGTGTCTCAGATTAATTTGAACCTTGACACATAGATAGCCCTCATAAATATGATATATGTACCATATATCGTTTTTTTACATTTGGTGTATTTAACGAATTATGGCGGGTCAAAGATTGACTTTTTAAGCAAAAGTAAGAAAAATACATCACGTTTAAAGAGCTGTAACTTCTTAACCAATGACCCGATTTTCACAAATTTAGGCTCATGTGAAAGCTGGGGTTCTTCTTTTAGAAAATATTTTTAAAATAACACAGTTTTTTTTACAGAAATGATGCAAAAATGCAAAAACATTTTTTCTTTTCGAATATTTAAAAAAACACATCTTCGATTTTTTTTAAAAAAATTCTGGTGAAAAATAACAATGTTTTGTATAACATATTCAAAATTCAGAGTGGGATCTCCATGGGATCAAAAAATATTCTGTTTTAAGTATGAGGTTCTCATATTTTTCCCTTAGAAAATTTAAATTTCTAATGTTTTGAATGTTTTCAAAATTTTAATAGTATAATTTTCTTTGAAAATTTAAATTTTTATATTGAAGAAACATAAAATTTTAATTTTCTAAGGTAAAATTTAAGAACTTCGTACTAAAACCAGAATATTTTTTGATCCCATTGGGATCCCACTCTGAATTTTGGATATGTTGTACAAAACAGTATTGTTTATCACCAAACTTTTTTTTAAAAAAATCGAAGATGTGTTTTTTTAAATATTCGCAAAAAAAAGATGTTTTTGAATTTTTGCAACACTTCTGAAAAAAACCGTGTGCTTTTGAAAATATTTCCTTAAAGAAGAAGAATTAAGCTTTCATATGAGCCATTACTTGTGATAATCGGATTACTAGTTAAAAAGTTAGAGCACGTTAAACGTCATGTATTTTTCTGACTTTTGCTAAAAAAGTCGAACTTTGACCCGCGATAATTTGAAAACTACAGCAAATTTTGAAAATCCAAAAATGCAACATATCTCATATAAACGTGGATATCTATGAGCCAAATTCTCAGTGGCGTCCAAAGGCATGTTTCCGAACAGTGGGGCGAAAATTTTTGGAATTACCCAGAACAAATAATTTTTTAAACACATAGCCCTTAAACTCTCAAAAATAGCAAGTGTGAACCAGACATGAGCTCAAATGTATTCCCTTCTTCGCTTACACCAAATCATTCGCTTCAGAGTACACTATTTTTAGAGTACAGTGTTTGCGAATGAGAATGTTTACTATGATGGTAAACAACAAATTAAAAAAATTGCTGTGCTTGTTTAAACGAACACGAAAAATGTCGTGTTTGAACGATTAGAATGAAACAAACGTTCGTTTTTAGAATAACAAACATAGTAGAGATTATAAAAATAACACCGTGTTATAGAATATTTTTAACATACACTGATCGCTTAGAATGTTTTTGTAAAAAAATGTTTTAAAAAAATTGTTGGAAAACTTATTATAAATATGGGGGTAGTAAAAAAAACGTTTTGATGAAAAAGTTAATTATGCTTTGTGAAAAAATGTATTAGGATGTATGTATGTATAAGAAAAATATGCAAAATAATGCTGATAGTTTTTTGCATAGAGAAACATAGAGGCGAAGGTGAAAGAAAAAATAATATCACTATCTTTTTCTAATTTCTCACACGTACGTTGTCGATGTGAATTCACCACACAATACATGTTTACAAGTCGTACTTTGACAACAAATACATGTATACAAGTTGTACTTTGACAACTCAATTTTTGACGCCTTCGCCTCTATGTTTCTCTATGGTTTTTTGTTTGTCTTTTTACACTTGCTCGTACACGCACACGCACAATCTTATTGTGTCGTTGAAACAAATCATAAACATTGTTTTTTTTTTTTTTTAACTAAAAATATTCCCAACAACAATAAGTACCGCTTTAAAGTTTTTTACATTAGGGTGGAGCTAATTAGATCTATTTCGAAAACGTCGGGTCGGTAAAGTTGCCTTTTAGGGTTGACATTAACACATAAAAATATTGATCCTGTGAGACAATGGCCTTGGCTTCAAAATCGGAGAGTTCCGAACAAAGTAAAAAAATATATTTTTTTTCTTAAATTATTTAATATTCGGACATTACTTAAAAAGTGTTTTTATGGTAATTTTTTTTTTGTCTGTAAAAATTTGTTTTTGTCTGTAAATTTTTTTTCTTGTTTTGCAAAAAATTATTTTATTATTTCTTGTTTTGCAAAAAATATTTTTAATTCGTTTTTTGCTGAAAATATAACGTCATGTTGACTCAGTTTTGAGATGTTTATTTTTATTTGTCGTTTTGTTTAATTTGGCCTTTAATGCAATTTGAAATTAATTTTAAGAAAATAAGTTGTTTTTAAAGAACATTTTTTTAATTTCTTTACAGAAAAAAAAAATGTTTACCATAAAAACACATTTCAGTAATGTCCGAATATAAACTAAAGGCTGGGTTAGCTACCCGTAACTGTCCCCCTACGTAGCGTAGTGATCAAAATCAAATAGAAAATCACAGTCTGCAAAGAAGAATAATTGCACTTATATAACGAAAATCTCTCTACGCTAGTTTACGGTTGAGGGTGCATAATATTTTATTAGCCTAAATATTAAAAAAAAAATTAAACAATTTTTTTTCACCGACGTTTTCGAAATTCGAAAAAAGCATAATTTGCTCCACCCTAATGCACATACAAAAAAATAGACAAACTTTCGGTATTAGCAGAACAGTTGAAAATTTTGTAAAAAAAAATGTATTTAGTCACACACTACATATTTCATCATTATAGGTACTAACATTTTCTGCCATAAAGCAAAACATTTTTTTTTCCACAATGAACATTATTTTTCGAAATAGAAAAAGAATTTTTCAATCCACCCTAATATTTATTTTTATGTATTAAATTTTTTTTTATCCACTCTTATTTATAAATTAATTTTCCCCATACTTATTTTTTATTTACCTCTTCATTTATGCTACATAACAAAATGTTTATTTTAATTCGCACTTGCATACATACATATATTTTTTTATAAAAGAATTCCCCCAAATAGCCAAACAATATTTTTTTTTTTTTTATAAAAATCATTCTATTTACACGCTTCAGAGTACAGTATTTTCAAATCATTGGCTGTCTATGTACTCCCTAATTGGTTCATTCGTGTTACGAATGTCGTTACACTAGTGTGTGTAGCTTTCTCTTGCACTGTGAGCATAGAATGAAAAACTCATTCGTGTTGAACGATAAGAATAGAATATTGTTCACATTCTAAATTTTTTAGAATGTCTCTAAATGCATTTTAACACCATCCGTGCACATGTCTGGTGTGAACCGCACATTATGCATTCTTAAATTCTTTTATAATATGACTGTGCCTCTAATAAAACGAACAACATTTTTTTTCTGGATTCTGGTGTTGTGACATATAATTTTGTAACGACTGCTTGATTAAAATTTTGGGATTTCCAAAAAAGGACATAAGTATTTTTTTTACAACGCAAAGAGCAGTGCAGTGACATTCAATATGTGTGCATCAAATATTAATAATGTTTGCAAAAGAAAAAATTTTATTACAGAAAAGGTCTAAATTTTTTAAGATATACTTTTATTAGGGGTCATAAAAATCACGTAACGTGACAAAAAAATATTTGTTTTATGTTTTTATGGATTTTAGAATTCAAGTAGCTAACTCCTTTTTGTTATATGACTTTGCATGCAAACGATTACTGATCGATGTAACATCTTTTGTAAACATCTGTAGCAATTCGTTAGTCAGGTAAAAGATAATAATGTGATGGAAAGAAAATGTTTGACGTCACAATTAAAACAAACGAAAATAAGAATACAAAAAAACCGAAAAAACCGATACGAAAGTAGAAAAAAATGAATTGGTATTGGTTTTTTATTGGTATTGGTTTTGAAGAATAAAAGTATTGGTTTTTAAATGGTATTGGTAGTGGGGAATCAGTATTGGTTTTTTATCGGTATCTCGTTTGAACTAGATTTCACCTCAGGTGTGAATATACCTTTAAGTAGAACTTATGAGATTTGCATAGGAGGCTACACAAGAAATTTCTAACATTTTTTCACTCGACAAATATGTTACGAGAAATCAGCAAATTAATTAATAAAAATTCGTAAACACAGTTTTAAAGTCAACAAGAAAAATTAATTCAAAATTTGTTCAAAACTAGTATTTTCGTAAATTGAACTTAACTAAAAAAAGTAGTTAAAACGCTGATTTTAACTAAAAATTTGCTAAAAAGCCAGTAAACTCGAGTTAACAAAAAAAAATTTGTTAACTTTACAGTTTTATTTTTTTGAGTGTTTGCAAAAACGGTTTTTATTGTCTCAAATCACCGAAAACCACTGTATTCGTCCAATGCAACGGTATTATTTTTTTTTCGTCGGAATAAATTACTTTGAAAAATTTCTCAGGCCGTGTCATTGTATTCCTGCAGAGATTAAGGCGCTACTTACTACGTTTGACATTCAGCGATTAGTTTTTGCATAATTTTCGACGAGCTATGAACTCACTTGACTTTTAAACGTGACGGACTGTACAAATACTCGCATTAACGCCACTTTATTTGAGAATTTTGAAAGTTGTCGGCGTAGAATTTGGGGGAATTTTTAAAATTTTTGTCGATCTCGTTCAGTTGTTGCCATTTGAGTTCGCCCATTCATGTTTTTTCCATAGTTCTGAATGTTATTTAAATAATTGCATACAGCAGTTTTTTTCCTCTCTTTTATTTCCGCGATTTCAACGACCTTAACACTTTGAACTTCAAAGTCAATACTTTTTCCTTTTCGGAAGAGCTAAGGGCTTTGGGAGTCCCATTTTTATTGAAATTCAAAACAAAACAGTTTTGTTTTTGTTGTTTGAGGGATTGCTATTCATTATACCCTCCACTCTAGTGATAGAGGGTATATATAAGTTTGTCATTCCGTTTGTAACACATCGAAATATTGGTCTAGGACCCCATAAAGTATATATATTCATGATCCTTGATCGATTTTAAGTCGATCTAGCGATGTCCGTCCGTCCGTCCGTCCGTCTGTCTGTCTGTCCGTTGAAAACACGCTAACTTTTGAAAGACTTTACGGAGGCTCCTGAAGTTTGACATATATGTTGACCATTTACCGGGTCAGGTTGGTATTGCAATCCAGCGAAATCGGTCCAGTGGTTCAAAAGTTATGAGCAAAAGAGTAAATTTCGGCAAGGGTATTTTACGAATTTACGAGATTAAAACCACTCTAACTTTCGAAGGACAATTCTGAGGGTGCTGAAGCTTAGCATACATATTTGTCGTTCCTCGAGCCTGCTTGGTTTTGAGTTTCAGCACAATCGGTCCAGTGGTTCAAAAGTTATAAGCAAAGTCCTAAATTTCATATTGGTTTCACCTTAAACTGTTGAAAACTCGTTAAACAAGTTTTAACAGCATGGTGAAATACCAGTTTTCTTAAAACTTGTTGTTGTTAGTTTTCTTGCCGTGGCGTGCAGTTTAGTTGTTAGACAAGTAAATATTTGTTATTGTGTTGTTATTGTTTTTGTAACTGTATGTAACGGTGTATAGTAAGTATTTTTGGAAAAAAATCAAAAAAAGTGGGACTTATATGATTGAATGTTAGGTTGTTTTTGTTTTTTAAGGAAGAGGGGTAAAATAAAAACAGGGAAAATGTGAAATAGTTTTTTTTGCATTACATATACATATGTTGGTGTAACACAACAAAAATATTTTCTAAAGTAATCTTGTTACTCAAAGAAATTGTACACTGCGAAAAATTTTTACACTCAAAAAAAATGTTACACTCAAAAAAAAATGTACACATAATTTTTTTTTTAATGAAATGTCACTCTCAAAAAATTTTGACAGTCAAAAAAAAATGTTACACTCAAAAAAATTTGATAGATAAAATTACAATCAGATAATATTGTGGAGGGTATTCATAGATTCGACCAAGTCGAATTTAATTTTTCTACTTGTTACAAATTGGATTCAGGTCCTACTTGGTCTGTATTACAAAATTCCTTATTCAAGTGATTCATAAAAAACTGGTAATTTTTTAACAAGTTGCCGAAAAATAATTTTTTAAAGGACTTCTTTCAGTCTTTTGATTATTGTTATTATTTGATATTATTAGCTAGATCAGCGGTTACCAACCTATGGTACGCGTACCACTAGGGGGTACGCGAAACTGTCCGCGGGGGTACGCAAAATTTTAGTAATTTGGACATTTGTTTTAGATTAACCTTTCAATGCTGGTTCCGCATTTGGCTTCCAAAGTTTTCCATAACGTCAGGTTTTTAAGAAAGTTGAGATCAAAGTTTACAAAAAACGTATTTTTGTGCAATTTAGAGAGAATTTTTTGCGATATTTTAAATCTAAACAAGAAAATTTTTTTCTAAGATGTCAGGTTTTTGAGAAAATGTATATCAAAGTTCTCAAAAAACGTGTTTTTGGGCATTTTTGAGACAGTTTCTGATAGAGTGAAAATTTCGGTACCATTTTGTTAAGCTCAAAATGTCCTTTCATTGTACATATATACGGGGGTGTTTCATTCGAAAAGTCACGAATTTGTTGATCTGCCCTTGTATTAAAAAAAAAAACATTTAAGAAAAATCAAAAACATTTAATTTCCGCCCTCTGTGATGTGTTTTTGGAACTTTTTTTAAGAGTTCAAAAACGTCCGTTGTTTTAAATTTTGGTGTAGAATCGACTGGTGAAATCAGATTTGCAATATTTTTAGCTGTTATTGCTCTGCAGAAAAATCAGCTCAAAATCCGCGTTTTCAGATGCATTGAACCACCCCAAGGAGTGAAAGTTTTTACCAAAAAATACCACCACTATTTTGATCTCCCCTAAAGCCTTCAAAAAAATAATAATACCTGCAGATCAAAAATTTCAAAATTAACTCTAATATTTATATGAGAAATTTTTTAACGAAAACAAGTGCATTTTTTATATTTTTCCGCTTATTCGTTACAAAGATATATTCGATTAAAAAGTGAAAAACTCGATTCCTTATTGATGTGATTCGCAGTGTATATTCATTAAATTATCGCTTTTGGTTTAAAAGTTACAACTTAAATTGTGAATCAAGTTCAATTTTCACGAAACACTAAAAAAATTCTGACAGGTTAAAAAAAATAAAAAAACACATGTTTTCTCTTCAAAAGGGTGCTCTCTAATGTATTATTCATCATTGATCAATCAAAAAATATTATATGTTAAAATTACTGCTTCCCTGAATAAAGCGCCACTTTGCCTCTCATTCAACCCAATGTGCATCGGCAGGTATTCCGACACGACCCCACAGAAATTTGATGAACTGGAAGCAGCTTTTAGCAAAGAGCGAATCCAAACCAGTCACAGTTTAGAGTACTCTTTAGTAGCACAGATAAAGAGCTATTAAGACGCAGTAAAATCATGTATCTTTTTAGTGCTGATTGAATCACACTTTGTAGAGTTTATTTAAGCGCAATGATGATGTAGGAAATCTAGTATTTTTCTCCAAAAATCTTTTTGATGTTGAAAATGTCAAAAATTAAGCTATGCGTAAAATATTATCAACAAAGAATTTTAATTATTAGTTTTAAAAAAATGTCTTAACAAAAAACTCTCAAGGGCGCTCGAGCGTTCTTTCGGTGCGCAATAATATACTAAAAAAGAACTGTGGTTCCAAAATCTCGAATTATTTTTAGTGGGAAAGTTTGAAAGTTTTTAATTTTATTTCTTAAAAATAATAATTTTTGTATTTTCGTACTTTCTAAAATGTATATTTCAAAAGATTTTTTTTAAAGCTATTGCAACTCAGATTATTTAAAAAATTCGATTAATCGTATTCGCGATTAACGGCAAATTTTTTAATCGTAATCGCGATTATGAAATATCTCGATTATTTGCAAACTCTAACCCTAACCATAAATTTTTTTTTTTTCGTGGTCACTTTTGGAACTGAAATACTTGTCCGCCCAAAATAAAACTTTTTGTCGTTAGTAACCCAGTATGCAAAATGAGTCGATATCGATTCGAAAAAGAATCGTTTTCTCTAAGAATTTCATCGATATCGAGTTCGATATAATGTCGATATAAAGCGTATTTTCCTATGTGGCATGCAAGGTGATATAGAATCGAGTATTGGTACAGGATTCGATTCGATTTTTAATCGAAAAATTTCATGAATTTCAATACATTTGTTTTTTAATAATTTAGTTAATTGTTTTAAAAACGGTAAGAATTAAAAAAAAATATTTTATTACTTACTACTACTTACTTACAATTAACTAATTTTTACTAATTTAATTTATTTATTCTTTAAATTTAATTTTTACTAATTACTATTTTTCTGCCTCACTTCAGATTTGAACTCAGAACTCCCAGTTTACTGGTTGAACGCCTTACTCCTTCAGCCAAAGTTTGATAATAAAAGTAGTTTTTTAAAATTACTTTTACTAAAATTTGAATTTTTTATTATTATTTGAATTGCCCTTAATTTATAATTTGTATTATTATTTGAATTACCCTGTTTTTATATTCATTTTATTTTGTTTTGACATACTTCTCCCAATTTGAAAATATTTTTATTTTAAAATATATATTAGTACAAACAAATTTCAAGTTGTGTATGGCCTAGTTGGTTAGCAGGTTCGGCAGCTTATGATTTGTAGATTTTTGGCCTTGGTTCAAACCCCGGTCGCGGATTTTTTTTTTATTTTTTTTTGTATTGTTCTAGTGTTAGATATTATTTTTTTTAATAATAAAAGTAAAATTTGTGGAATTTTTGAAAATTTAATAAAATTAAAACTCGATGTTATATTTAAAATAAATATTTTTTTATGGAATAACAAATATGAGAATTCCTAAAATGTAGATTGGAAATCATTTCGAAATCGATTAGTTTTTCAATAAAAATATGAGTTCGAGAAACGTTAAATTAATTAAACGTTTTTTTATTTTGTGAAAAAAATTTTTTAAGACCCAACTTTAGGGACCGTTAGCGACCCCTAAACCTTAATTAACAAATTTCAAAAAAATCACGTGTTATTTTTTCACGATGCTTAATATATATTCCGGGTGGCCCATACAAAAATCCAAACATAGACTTGCCAACCGTCCAGTTTTCGTCGGGACAGACCAGTTTTAGAGTGGAGTGTCCCGTGTCCCGGCGATACCCTGAACGGGAGAAAAAAAAACTAATTTTTTCCTTGTCACAAAAAATATAAAAAAAATCGTGAACTTTAGTACTTATTTTTATTAGCAACACTGGCATTTTTTTTAATATATTAGCAACACTTGTATATTTTGATTTGTGAAATTGTCAAACGAAAATTTTGAATTTTTTCTTTCATTTGTCAACTTTCAAATGAATTAAAATTTTAACAGAGCGTGATTTTTGTAGAGGTATTTTTTTATTATTTTAGTTAATATTCTTTTCAATAAATTTGCACAAATGTTAAAACTATTAAATTTTTCATTGGAAAATGTACAGAAAAAGAGCAGCAGATATAAATGAATCGCCAGCAACACAGGAAAAGGAAAAAATAGAACAAAAAGGTATTGCAAATTTCAACCAGATCACGCACAGAAAAAAATAAAAAAAAATATTTGAGTAAATTTTTAATACTATTGAATAAAAAATTACTCAATTTTGCACCAGTAAACGATTTAATAGTATTGAGTAAACTTTTAATAAAAACTTATTAAATGTTTGCCAAAAAATTTTTGTAAATTTTTAATTGACACAATTAAAACTTTACTCAAAATGTTTCGTTTTTTTTTTTAGTAACTGTTTAATTGTGTCAAGTAAAAATTTATTTTTTTAAAGTTTAAAAAAGTTTTGAATTTTTTTACAAAAAAAATCAAAAAACTTGTTTCTTCAAACTTTGCCAAACATATTTATGTCTCAAAGACATAGGAAAATTTTATGAAGACGATTACAAACTTTCATATACATGTACAAAAAACTATAAACTAAATGAGAATTCAAAACTCCAAGAGAATAAAAAACAAGTAAAAAAGTTAAATTCGGCCTTGCCGAATGTAGTGATACCCTCCACAATTTCAAAAAGATTATTGCAAAAAACTTTATTTAAAAGGAAATTACTTTTGAAAAAAAAAAAATTTTTTGAAAAAAAAATTTCCGCGAAAAAAAATTTGGTAAAAAAAAATCCGCGATTTTTTTCTTTTTTTGTCAAAAAGTATGTTCGTACTTGTTTAAATACCATTTGGTGTTCAATTATGTTCACATATGTCAACCAGAAGCAGAATTATAGCATTTTGTATTTTTAGGTTATGTTGAATGTACCGAAATTTTTGAGGTGTGCTTACATTTTCGTTCATAACTTTTGAACCGCTGAACCGATATCGCTCAAATGCAATACCAAACTTCTCGGGAGAACTTCCAATAAATATGTTAAGTTTCAGTCATCTCTGTGCAATATTTTGTCCGCGACAGCACAGTATATACAGTAGCGAAACTCTTAATGGTGAATTTTCCCCCTTTTTTATTCACCTCATTTTGCTCACACGTATAGGAAATGTTTGAATACACCACTTTTGTCAGAAATTTGAAGTTGAAAGACGTTTGTTTTTTTTTATTTTGTATATAAATATTTATTTTTTATTTGTAAAATTAATTAATTAAAAATGTAAATGATAAAAAAGTTTATAACTAACAATAAACTCTTCTTTTTGTGTGTTTATGGCCTCGGTGATGACTTAAACTTTTCTGAAGATACAAGGGTTGGAGAATTTCATGCCTCTTGGGAGATCATTCACGAGATTTAGTGCCTGAAAATATAACGACTTCCCCGGCCGTTAAAGGTGTTGAAACATGTTCAATTAATAATAATAAACACAAATATCTAAGTGGCGATGTAGATTCAAATGTTCTCATTTGAAAAAATCTTGGTCCAAAAAATGTTCGACCTAATGCTCATTAGTAGATACCACAAAACTTAAAATTAATAAAACAATGCACTTTTTGATAAGTTTGAATAAATATATGTAGTTTTTTATTTAATTATTTTTAAAGAAAACATACAAAAAAAAATCTTTAAAAGAAAATGATTCACATTCCGAAAAAGCCTCAGAATCTAAGACATTTTACCTATAGAAAAAGTCTTTGACTCTGAGACATTTTTTTTCTATAGACAAAGTCTCTAATTCTTCTACATTTTTCCTATAGAAAAAGTCAAAGAATCTGAGACATTTTTGCTATAGAAGTCTCAGATTCTGATACATTTTTGGTATAGGAAAGTCTCAGATTCTGAGCCATTTCTGCAATAGAAAAAGTCTCAGATTCTGAGACATTTTTCCTATAGAAAAAATCTTAAGACTCTGAGACATTTTTTGTAAAGAAAAAGTTTTAGATTCTTTATAAATTTTTTCTATAGAAGAAGTCTTAGATTCTGAGAAATTTTCCCTATAGAAAAAGTCTCAGATTCTGAGAAATTTTTCCTATAGGTAAAGTCTCAGATTCTGAGACATTTTTCCTATAGAAAAAGTCTCAGATTCTGAGACATTTTTCCTATAGAAAAAGTCTCAGATTCTGAAACATTTTTCCTATAGAAAATGTCTCAGATTCTGAGACATTTTTCCTATAGAAAAAGTCTCAGATTCTGAAACATTTTTCCTATAGAAAATGTCTCAGATTCTGAGACATTTTTCCTATAGAAAAAGTCTCAGATTCTGAGACATTTTTCCTATAGAAAAAGTCTCAGATTCTGAGACATTTTTCCTATAGAAAAAGTCTCAGATTCTGAGACATTTTTCCTATAGAAAAAGTCTCAGATTCTGAGACATTTTTCCTATAGAAAAAGTCTCAGATTCTGAGACATTTTTCCTATTGAAAAAGTCTCAGATTCTAAGACATTTTTCCTATTGAAAAAGTCTCAGAATGTGAGACATTTTTCTTATACAAAAAGTCTCAGACATTTTCCTACAGAAAAAGTCTCAGATTCTGAGACAGATTCTGAGATATTTCTCCTATAGAAAAAGTCTCAGATTCTGAGACATTTTTCCTATAGAAAAAGTCTCAGATTCTGAGACATTTTTCCTATAGAAAAAGTCTGAGATTCTGAGACATTTTTCCTATAGAAAAAGTCTCAGATTCTGAGACATTTTTCCTAAGGAAAAAGTATCAGATTGTAAGACATTTTTCCTACAGAAAAAGACATTTTCCTATAGAAAAAGTCTCAGATTCTGAAACATTTTTCCTACAGAAAAAGTCTCAGATGTCTCAGATTCAAAGACATTTTTCCCATAGAAAATGTCTGAGATTCTGAGAAATTTTTTCTGTAGAAAAAGTCTGAGATTCTGAGACATTTTTCCTATAGAAAAAGTCAGATTTTAAAATATTTTTCCTCTTAAAAGATCCCAAATTGTGTCTTTACAGATTTTTCTGCAATAAATGTTATAACAGAACCACAAAACATAGAGTATGCCACAAAATTACTACATCTTGTATTTGGGAGATACGATTCTTTGGTGACTTTTATTTGTATTTGAAGAACAGCAGCTTTTCCAATTTTAATTTTCCTACATTATCTTTTGATGATTAAGAGAAATGTCTAAAAAAAATAATAAAATACAAATTATTATGTCCACATTTTCAAATTATGTTTAGTTTCAAATTATGTTTACCTTTTAATTATTAAAATTACAAAATATAAATTTTCGTTTTTATAAACGCGTTTATTTGCTTTTATATTTTCAAACATAGAGAAACATAGAGGCGAAGGTGAAAGAAAAAATAATATCACTATCTTTTTCTAATTTCTCACACGTACGTTGTCGATGTGAATTCACCACACAATACATGTTTACAAGTCGTACTTTGACAACAAATACATGTATACAAGTTGTACTTTGACAACTCAATTTTTGACGCCTTCGCCTCTATGTTTCTCTATGTTTTCAAAATTAAAAGTAAACCGTCAATTTTGAATGTGGTGATTATAAATTTTGACGTGTCCGTGGTAAATTTCAAAAAATGTATGACATTTCGATGTAACACCCAAAACAGTATGCTATAATTTTTTTTCTAACAGACAAATATTATAATGGGTGTTTTGTATGTAAACAAATTGTTAAATTTTCCTTTCATAATTTTTGCGCAAATATTGCAAACTTATTAATTTTAAATAACTTTGCACGTTATTTTTTGAAGGAAATTTATATATAATTTTTGTTTGATACGAATTAATGCTCATTTCAGTAAATTTTTTAAATGAACACCAAATTTATTATTGCATCCTCCCAACAAACATCAATTCCAGCCTTTGAAAAAAAATCAAACTGGCACTAAATATCAAGGGTGTTTTTCAAATTGTTTTCAGTGACAAAAATTTAAACATTTAAACTAAATTTAAAACATGTTGGAAATATTTGTTTTTTCCTATACTATTAATTCTTTTCAAAAAAATATAAACATCAAATTGATTTGCAATGTTTCTCAAACCTAATATCGAACATTGATTATGGGTGGAAATAATTTTGTTTTCAAATGTTGTTCAATTCGGAATTTCAAATTGTCAGGAAACTTAAAATTTTGTTTTAAAAATTAAGAAGAAAAATCTAGAAATTTTATGTATTTTTATGAATTTGTGCCAATTAGTTGAATGCGATAAGTATAAAAACTTGCATAAACGTTTAAAAAGTAAGTACACATGAGTTTATGAAAAAAATTTATACATTTAATAACGTCTTTTCTTTTCTTTAAGGATTTCGAATTTTAAAGAGCAGACGGCTGAAGAAGAAGACCTGGAAGGAGACAACCTCAAAAATGGCATTCGATGTAATTTTTTTATTAACAATTTTTAGTTCAAATAAATAGCAAATATTATTAAAATTCGTATTTACAGTTTTTTTAATAAAAAATAGTATTGAGGTTCATTTGAAAAATAATAGCGGTTTTCACCCTTGATAGAAAACATTTGAGGAAATTTCCTACTAGAAAATTTTCTACCGATTTTTTCCACTAAAGAGTGAACAACTATTTAAACAAGTTTTCTCACACTAACATTTTCTATAACCTCAAATTATTTTACCTTTTTAAAACCACGAAATAAAAATAAACAACGCGATTTTTAGTAAAAATATAATTAATCATTTAAGTTTCATTTTAAATTTCGTATAAAAAGTCTGAAAATATCACAAAATAATTAAATGCCTCTATAATCAGCTGTTTTGTTGGTCTAGAAACTTTTATTTTTTTCTATACTTCAACTTACTCAAGCATAAAGTCGAAGAAATTTTCTATGTAGAAAAGAAAAAACCAAGAAAATGAGAAAAACGAGCCGCCATGTATTTTGTTGTTGTATCTGTCAAACATTTTCTTGTTTTCTTCGATTCTCCGATTCTTTTCTTGTTTTCTATCAAGGGTGAGAACCGCTAATGTTAAATTAACATTATAAATAAGGCTGAGAATTCTTTGAAAACTACACTAAAATTCAATTAGATAGTAAGCATATTTTCAAGCTAAAAATATTTGTGTACATTGGAGAAACATTATACATTCAAAAAATCTCAAACTATATATCAAATCTAAATAAACTTGAAAATTTTACTTGAGAACTAACATGCCGTTTTCTTTGAGAATGCTATTGTTTTCACGTTGAGAACTATGTTATTTTCAACTGGTTTTCAAGGCTAAGGTTTAAATTTTAAACTTGCTATCAATATAATATTCAATGTATTTCAAAGGTAAATGTTTGTTGGGCTGTATCGAAATTTACCAATACAAATATCAGAAAATGTGATAATATTAGTGACAGAATGACTCAAGTAAACCTAAAAAAAGAGTTTCGCTACTGTATATACTGTGGCGACAGCATTTTCCACAGACAGACAGACGGACATCGCTAGAATGTCTTAAAATCGATCGGGCATCATGAATATATATACTTTATGGGGTCCCAGATCGATATTTCGATGAGTTACAAACGGAATGACAAACTTATATATACCCTCTATCACTAAGTGGAGGGTATAAAAATAAAAAAATATTTAATTTGTATTAAATTACACAGGGCAACACTTTTTTTGCCCGGGTTCTGATAGCTAATTTTGGGTATTAGGGGTACGCTAATTTTAAATCTGGCTGCCGTTTTTTTGGGTCAGCTCTAGTTTTTGAGATATAGCCTAAGGAAACTTTGAAAATAGGCTGTTTTTGGCATGTTTGTGAGTCTATATATACCAACACTAGTCTTACATCCAAAAAGTGAATGACGATTTTAGGTATGTTGGATATGCTGATTCCAAAAATGCTCTTACTTTTGTTGAGTCATCTTTAGTTTTTGAGATATCGCTAAAATAAAATTTTTATATTTATGACCTCTTTAATTTTGTCCGAATATTTATGCCCTTTTTAATAACTCGAAAACTAAAGCTGTCAGAAAAAAGCTAATACCAGTTTTGGAATGCTGGCATCCAATATAGTTAAGTTCGTGTTTAAAACTGAGGCACTAAAATTTTTTTTGGAAATTATAGCCAAGCAAAGTTGGTAAAAAACGCACTTATTCGACTCTTTAACAGCGATTTGCTTGCGAACGCGAGCTGATGGAAACAATCGGATAACAGATTCGGAATCAGCACACTAAAATCC
This sequence comes from Pegoplata infirma, assembly GCA_963921195.1. NCBI lineage: Eukaryota > Metazoa > Arthropoda > Insecta > Diptera > Anthomyiidae > Pegoplata > Pegoplata infirma. The sequence continues at coordinate 143,885,949 of OY992538.1, forward strand.
ATATAAATCAGTTGTCAAAGGTCAGGCAAATTGAAAAAGGTCAAATTTTGTCAACCTGTGTTATTTACTCAAGTTTTTATTTTAATTTTTGAGTAAATTTTTAATTGCGTTAATTAAAAAATTAATAATTTTTTTTTTAATTAAACAAGTGATTACTCAAATTGTTTTTCTTAATATTATTTTCTGTGCGGTGTGGTAGAACAAGTTTAACTAAAAGTTCGCTGCATATGAAATTTTATTGCAGATTATGTTAGTTGGCAGTGCCAACTTGGCACCCGTACAAATATTTTAAGCCCAATTTGAAAAAAATCGTTAGTGGGGTTTTTGAGATAATAAGATTTTCATCTTATTGGATGCTACAGAAAAACGGTGCAACTTGTGTTAAAGTTTAACATATGATAAATAAAGGTTGATGTCCTGAATCTAAGTTCTTTACCAAAAGTTTGAGACGTCGATTTTTTTGGATTTTTTTTTATGTTTTTTAGTGGCGTACCGTTTTGGAAATTTCAAAGGGTGGCAAGTCTATCCAAACAATAAGTGCAATATATAAACCAGCTAATCAATTTAGTGGTTGAATCCCAACCAAAAAAATTTAACACTCAAAATAAAGCGTATAAATTTAGTAACATTACAAAACTAATTCACAACAAGTAAAAATTGTGTCTTTTTTCTGTTTTTAATCAATTTTTGTTAATAAATCATTTTTTTCAAGGCGCGTTTAGACGGGAGAGAAAACCCCTAGATTTAAAGCAAAACACAACTCTGTGGTAATATACTTTTGACTTTGTGTCAAATCTCATTTCTTTAATACTTGTTTTTGCTTACCATTTTCATAATATTATTATTTGTTTTCGCACATTTAGAGCAGACATGTGCACGGATGGTGTTAAAATGCATTTAGAGACATTCTAAAAAATTTAGAATGTGAACAATATTCTATTCTTATCGTTCAACACGAATGAGTTTTTCATTCTATGCTCACAGTGCAAGAGAAAGCTACACACACTAGTGTAACGACATTCGTAACACGAATGAACCAATTAGGGAGTACATAGACAGCCAATGATTTGAAAATACTGTACTCTGAAGCGTGTAAATAGAATGATTTTTATAAAAAAAAAAAAAATATTGTTTGGCTATTTGGGGGAATTCTTTTATAAAAAAATATATGTATGTATGCAAGTGCGAATTAAAATAAACATTTTGTTATGTAGCATAAATGAAGAGGTAAATAAAAAATAAGTATGGGGAAAATTAATTTATAAATAAGAGTGGATAAAAAAAAATTTAATACATAAAAATAAATATTAGGGTGGATTGAAAAATTCTTTTTCTATTTCGAAAAATAATGTTCATTGTGGAAAAAAAAAATGTTTTGCTTTATGGCAGAAAATGTTAGTACCTATAATGATGAAATATGTAGTGTGTGACTAAATACATTTTTTTTTACAAAATTTTCAACTGTTCTGCTAATACCGAAAGTTTGTCTATTTTTTTGTATGTGCATTAGGGTGGAGCAAATTATGCTTTTTTCGAATTTCGAAAACGTCGGTGAAAAAAAATTGTTTAATTTTTTTTTTAATATTTAGGCTAATAAAATATTATGCACCCTCAACCGTAAACTAGCGTAGAGAGATTTTCGTTATATAAGTGCAATTATTCTTCTTTGCAGACTGTGATTTTCTATTTGATTTTGATCACTACGCTACGTAGGGGGACAGTTACGGGTAGCTAACCCAGCCTTTAGTTTATATTCGGACATTACTGAAATGTGTTTTTATGGTAAACATTTTTTTTTTCTGTAAAGAAATTAAAAAAATGTTCTTTAAAAACAACTTATTTTCTTAAAATTAATTTCAAATTGCATTAAAGGCCAAATTAAACAAAACGACAAATAAAAATAAACATCTCAAAACTGAGTCAACATGACGTTATATTTTCAGCAAAAAACGAATTAAAAATATTTTTTGCAAAACAAGAAATAATAAAATAATTTTTTGCAAAACAAGAAAAAAAATTTACAGACAAAAACAAATTTTTACAGACAAAAAAAAAAATTACCATAAAAACACTTTTTAAGTAATGTCCGAATATTAAATAATTTAAGAAAAAAAATATATTTTTTTACTTTGTTCGGAACTCTCCGATTTTGAAGCCAAGGCCATTGTCTCACAGGATCAATATTTTTATGTGTTAATGTCAACCCTAAAAGGCAACTTTACCGACCCGACGTTTTCGAAATAGATCTAATTAGCTCCACCCTAATGTAAAAAACTTTAAAGCGGTACTTATTGTTGTTGGGAATATTTTTAGTTAAAAAAAAAAAAAAACAATGTTTATGATTTGTTTCAACGACACAATAAGATTGTGCGTGTGCGTGTACGAGCAAGTGTAAAAAGACAAACAAAAAACCATAGAGAAACATAGAGGCGAAGGCGTCAAAAATTGAGTTGTCAAAGTACAACTTGTATACATGTATTTGTTGTCAAAGTACGACTTGTAAACATGTATTGTGTGGTGAATTCACATCGACAACGTACGTGTGAGAAATTAGAAAAAGATAGTGATATTATTTTTTCTTTCACCTTCGCCTCTATGTTTCTCTATGCAAAAAACTATCAGCATTATTTTGCATATTTTTCTTATACATACATACATCCTAATACATTTTTTCACAAAGCATAATTAACTTTTTCATCAAAACGTTTTTTTTACTACCCCCATATTTATAATAAGTTTTCCAACAATTTTTTTAAAACATTTTTTTACAAAAACATTCTAAGCGATCAGTGTATGTTAAAAATATTCTATAACACGGTGTTATTTTTATAATCTCTACTATGTTTGTTATTCTAAAAACGAACGTTTGTTTCATTCTAATCGTTCAAACACGACATTTTTCGTGTTCGTTTAAACAAGCACAGCAATTTTTTTAATTTGTTGTTTACCATCATAGTAAACATTCTCATTCGCAAACACTGTACTCTAAAAATAGTGTACTCTGAAGCGAATGATTTGGTGTAAGCGAAGAAGGGAATACATTAGAGCTCATGTCTGATTTAGAGTCCCCGCACAACAATGTCGGAGCGGTTGACGGTTTCGGTCATGGGAGAGTATAGGCGCAAAACAAAGGCGGCAGCGGAAAATTCAGTCAAACGTTTATATTCACATTATTTTTTCACTTTTTCTGCAAATTTTTATTTAATTTTATTATTTTTTGTAATATCAATATAATATTTTCATATTGATTCGTTTTTTGTGTTTTTTTTAGAATTTTATATATTTTTTTTTTAGAGATCATATTTTTTTGTTTACTTTATCGAAAATAATCGAAATATTTATAAAAATGTGGTAACATTTTCATATCAAAAATTAAAAGAGAGAAACCGACACAAAAATAAAATTGATTTTATTCAAGCGGTTTTCGGTCGAGCGTTTTTTCTTGTCAAATTTGTATGAAAAAAACGTCACCGACATTGTTGTGCGGGGACTCTTAGTCAATAATTTGTAGATTGGAAACCGAATTAAAGTAAATAAAAAATATATAATAAAATTTTATTTGACATTACAATTTTAAAAGTTACCACAGAGTTGTTTTTTAGTTTAAATCTAGGGGAATTCTATCTCGTCTAATCACACCTTTAAAAATTGATCGGCTTCAGCCTGCTTTAAGCCGCCGCCGACAATTTTTGCCTCAGCCACCGACAATTTCACTACGACTTGGACCTCTGGTCTCTAGAAATCTGAGGAGAACAAACTGGGTGAAATATAGGGAGACTTTTTCTTTGCTTTTGGGTGAAGTACCCTTATCTGAACCGCATAGTTTGGCGGAAATTGACTGTCTGGTTGACCATATAACAAATGTTTGTAATAGGTGCCTGGATGCGTCTTGCCCTTCTGCAAAGCTTAGAAGGAAACAAGTAAGAGTGTTAAATTCGGCTGTGCCGAATCTTTTATACCCTCCAACACGTTTAAAATTAAAAAAAAAAAAATCCCAGGGGCGTCATTTTTTTTTTTGGTGGGGTGGGGTCGGCGGAGTGGGTAGGGGACACCTGTCCCCCGCTATTTATGTTTACAAATTATTTGTTTATGATATTTACTCTTAAATAATAAATTTTTATCGTTATTTTTAATTAATTTCTATAACCACGCCCCCAAAGGGGGGCTGAATGAAAAAATCGAATTTTATAACCCCCTTGGTCCAAGCGCAGGTCTATGAACATAATATGGCATACAAATGTTACATTTGTTGAGCAAAAATAAAAAAAAACTCGTAAAAATATCGTATTTTTCAGGGGTCGTTTTAGTTCTTCAAGGGGGAACTTTTTCCCCCTGGTCCGATTTTGCCCATCTTCGAACTTAACCTTACCAGTAACATAAGAGATATTCTTGCCCAATTTCAAGGGTCTAGCTCTTTTGGTTTGGACTGCATCGTTATTTCTACAGACGGACGGACGGACGCACATTGGGTTGAACACTATCAAAACTGAGGATTAATTCAAAATTTGAAGTTGGTATATTGTAATATTTTTTTTATGGGTTTAAAGAGGATAAAATTCTCCATCAATAGCTGTCAAAATTAATGTTCTAAGTTGTTTACTTTTTTTGCTATGCTCTCTCAAAGTTTAATAATTTTAATTAATTTAGTGTACAGTGGTAAAAAGTGAAAAACGAGATATTTCATGTGATTTTTTTCTGGTTTTCAACTAAAAATAAAAATTTTTGTAAAATGGATTCACAAACTACAGGTATTTAACTTTATTATTGGCAAGCGGTTGTTAAGATAAAAGTTGAAAAAATAGTTTTAATCATTTTTTAAAAAATATCCTAAAAATAGGGAATTTTTTACATATATGTTGAGTTTTGGTTGCTACTCTGATGAGCTCGGGCGAATCTGAGAACATAGTGATAAAATATAGGATTTTTTCTTTAAAATCCATGAAAGAACCAATGCCAAGACTTGCCAATACGAAAAATATAAGAGATTCTTTTTAAACATCTCCAGTGTAAAAAAATTATATGCTTGAAATCTTAATAGCTAACACTTGTTTTTTGTTTTAGTTTTTCGATTGTCTTTATGTTGTTTACCGTTTTTGTTTATTGCTATTTATTGTAAATGTATAATATAATTGTAATAACAAATAATTTTAATGATCAATTATATAAGAGTGGGGTGTAAAGTTGCTTTTTATCGAAATTGGTAATGTTTTTGCTTAAAATACTAAAAAGTACATATCCCATACAGTTTTTAAAGAAAAAAAATTCGCGAAATTGTTTAAATGTTTAAATTACATTCGGTATCAAATTTTGTTCATATTTCTCAGCCAGCAACCAAATTAAAGCATTTAGCATTTTTAGGTTATGTGGAATGTACCAAAATTTTGGAGGTGTCCTTACATTTTCGTTCATAACTTTTAAACCGCAACACCGATATCGCTCAAATGCAATACCAAACTGCTTAGGATAACTAGAAGTAAATATGTTAAGTTTCAGTGATATCTGGTTAATATTTTTGCCATGATCGCGGTATAAAAAACAGCAGTATTTATTTATATTACAAATTGAGCATTAAAAGTTTTTAAAGTGCAAAACACTTAAAATATCTAAACAGCTGCAAATTTTAAAATTTGTCATAATGGATTTTCAGTCCACTCTATTATAAATACTCAATAAGAAATACAGTGCAACCTCGCTTAACGAAACTAATAGATTAAAGCTGCTGCGAAAACCCAGATTATTGTGAAAATATAGTCTCGTATTCAAAATGGCCAACTCAATTTAATTATGTACGGCTTCTTCTATTTTTTGCAGTTTTTGGAGTAATTTGTTTAACTGTTTAATTAAAAAACAAAAACTTTAGTCGAACAGTTTAAATAATTTATTGAAAAAAAAGTTTTACATTACAATGCCTGGTAAGCCATAAATGAAAAAAAAAAATGAGTAAACAATTTAATAAAAATTTAGTAGTTTTTTTATTGATTTGTTCAAATTTTTCGATAAATTTTATTAAATATTTACTCAACACTTTTAAATTGTTTACTGGTGAAAAATTGAGTTATTATCAATTAATACTCTTAAAAATTTACTCAAAATTTTTTTCTGTGGTTATAGTATAATTAAATTTTAATTTTAATTTATTAAGTTATCGATTTTAATTTTAAAGTTACAACAAAATTTATGAATCAATATTTTTTATCGAAAATATTGATTTTTAAATAAAAAAATATTGTATTTAAAATATCCGAATCAAGTTTTGTTTTGAAAATGTTGAATTTTTTGTATTTATATAATTTTTAAATAAAAAAAAATTGTACTTCCTTTTTTTTGAAGAAAATTTAAAATTTTTTTAGTTTTATGAATAACAAAAATAAAATTTTATTAAAAATTTATTCTAATAATAATACGTATTTATTTATTTTTTTTTTAATTTAATTTAATAAAAACGCATTAAATATTCTTTAATTTACAATTTGATTCATTAATTTATCGCTTTTGCTTCCAAAGTTACAGCAAAAATTGTGACTCAAGATAAGTTTATCCAAAAACCGAAAAAGTGCCTAGCAGGTTAAAAAATTTTTTTTTCCATATTTTTTTTTCAAAATAGTAGTTTTTTGTTGATTAATAAGTATTCATCAATAAAAAATTATAATATTTCAAAATTACGGCATCCCTGAATTAATCCCCATTTTGCCTATCGTTCAACCCACTGTGGGACGGACGGACATCGCTAGAATGTCTTAGATTCTATCATGGATCAATATTATATATACTTTGTAGGGTCCCCGACCGATATTTCGATGTGTTACACACGGAATGACAAAGTGAGTATACCCCCATACTGTGGTTGGAGGGTATAAAAAAGACACCTTGGTGGTCAAATGAGTTGCAGACGAGCAGAGATTCCTGCAGAAAGCTCTTTAATAAGGCTAAATTTTCAAGAGCGGATGAGGACTGGCATACAGGCTGCAACTTAAGAGTTATAAGAAGATGATCAGAAATGCAAAATGTGATTCTTGGAAAAACTTCTGCGGAAACATAGAAGACGTTTCTGAGGCATCCAGGCTGCGCAAGGTTCTGGCTTCTTCACCTTGCACTCTGGGATACCTGAAAGATCCTAATGGGGTGTGGTCTTCCTCCAGTGGAGAGTCGCTGGATCTCCTTTTAAACACGCATTTTCCGGGCAATTCCATGACGCCGTTTCAAGCTTTGGAACGTTCTGACGCCCAAGCATCTGAAATTGCTTCGGAAATAATAAATATGCCAACATTAATCTGGGCGATAAAAAGCTTCAGGCCCTATAAATCCCCGGGACCTGATGGTATAATCCCGGCTGAGTTGCAGCAAGTGTCGGACTATATAGCCCCGTTGCTGTATAATCTATACACAGCATGCATCAACTGGTCGTATATTCCTTTAAAATGGAAGGATACCAGAGTCGTATTTATCCCGAAGGCTCGAAAAAGTTCCCACACAGCTCCGAAGGATTTCAGACCAATTAGTCTGTCTTCTTTTTTGTTAAAGACAATGGAACGAATGATAGACTCATATTTGCGTAGAGTGATTGACCCGAGGTTGCTTTCGAAAAAGCAACATGCATACAGCAAGGGTAGATCAACGGAAACAGCTCTGCATGAGCTCGTTGGTACCATCGAGAGATCGCTTTCGGTAAAGGAGTACACTATGGTGGCCTTTCTTGATATAGAGGGGGCTTTTAATAATGTCATCCCAGACTTGATAATTTTGGCATTGTCTGGTCTAGGAGTAAAGCGTGGGATCGTTTTAATGGTGAAAAACCTACTTGCCAATAGACGTATAACGTCTGAATTGGGAGCGTCCGTCATATCTCGATTTGTTAATAGGGGCACACCACAAGGAGGTGTTCTTTCGCCGCTTCTTTGGAACCTGGCACTGAATTCAATGCTGCTATCTCTAGAAGCACGTGGTTGTCATGTTGTCGCATATGCTGACGATGTCGCGATAGCTGTAAAGGGGAAGCATCTGCCAACATTGAGGGACATTCTTCAGGGTTCTCTGAAAGATCTGTCTAAATGGGCAAGAGACTGTGGTCTAGGAGTTAATCCAAGTAAAACGGAGCTTGTTTTGTTTACAAGGAAAAATAAGATTTCTGCTTTTGATCCTATTTCTCTGGACGGCACTGAAATCACCTTCTCAGATGTAGCCAAGTATCTTGGAGTATTTCTAGATAGGAAGTTGAATTTCAGGCGTAACATTGAGGAACGGGTGAGAAAAGCAACGATTGCTTTATATTCCTGTAAAAGGGCCATTAGAAAACGATTAGAAACAAAAGCGAACTGTGTCTTTATCACGAAGTGTAATGGGTTTAGCTTATTCGTTGGTGTGCAATATTTGTGGCTTGTGACACGGTGGCAAACCGGCTACTCGACGGCATTGGAGAGGTTCTTTACCACAGCACACTGAAGCCCCATACATAAACATTCGTGTCACTAATGTTAAAGAAAAGATAAAGTAAGAAGAAAGAAAAACAAAACATAGAGATCATACCAATATGCAACGAACAGAATCTTCCAGACATACGCCCCATCATACATTCTATAAACCCCCTATGATTATTTGTATTTTTTTTTCTATTACAGACAGACTACTTATATATCCCTACATTCAATCTAACTCTATTCGCATACATACCCTCAGTCATTCACCCCCACATTCACTCAAAAAAACGTCCAGTCCGTGTGAGCTAACCCTCCCCTCCTGCGATAACTGCAGCCAGTGAATTGCCTAAGCTCGATATTTGTTTTCAGCAATTCCCTTAACACAAAAAAATGTGTGTCCGACCGTCTGTTTGTTAGCACATGTCTTGCCGAAAGAACTCACAGTACCCTACACTTCCATCCCCACAATGTTTATGTGACTTAGCAGATCATGTTTTGATTAAGCCAAGCTTGAAAAAAAATCAACAACATTTTGTTTAGTTGAAAACAACATCAAAAAAAAAATTCAAGACATTGATATTTTATTCAAAAACAATTTCATTATATGATGTCTGTAAATATATGTATTTCTAAACCTATTTTTTTTTTTTTTTAAATTAATCTTATTATATAAAAAAAATTCATTATTTTATTTTTTTATGATGAAAAGTTAAGCATTTTGATTTAACTCAATATAAAAAAAAATGAGATATACTTGTTTTAAAATAACGTCGTTTTTTAAATTGCAATGACGAAAGATATGACGAAGAAAAGAAAGACAAAAATAGAAATTTTTGTGAAATAAATATGAATATTATTATTTTTTTTTTTAGTTTGTTTTGATTTTTGTTTGTTTTGGGTTTTAGATTTTACTAATTTTATTTTATTGACATTATTTTTGTAAAAAAAATTAAAGAAGAATTTTGTAAAAAAAACAAGCAATAAATGTTATGAAAAAGAAAACGTTGTAAATATTATTTTTTTTTTCTTTTGCCTCGTAAAAAAAATAAAAACAAATGTGAATATAAAAAGCAATAAGAAACAAAAATTTTAGACTTACCGATACGTTGATATTGACCCCAGCATCGACGATCGTGTGTGATAGAGCAGGACCTATATAGCAATCAAATGTCGCTAACTTTTTTTTTCTAAACTTTACTTTTGATTACTACTTCTATATTCACTTTAATTAATTTTACTTAACTAATATTTTCTTTTTTTTTTCACATAAATTGGCAAATATTATTAATTTCTTTTTCCGATGTCTATAATTCTTTTTCTTTTTTAGTTTAAATAAATTACAATTGAAAACCTTTTTTTTTTCTCAAAAAAAAAAAACACCAAAATAACCGTTAACTTTAATTTTAACAATTTTTTTTCTAGAGATTTTGCTGTCTTGTTTTACACTTGCGGATATTTATTTTTATACTTTTTTTCTTTTCTTGGTCACTGTATGAAATTTAATTTATAACAATTTAAAAAAATTACTTTATTTATTTAATACCTTTCTAAATTATTTTTTTTTTTTTTTTGGCACACCCGAATATTATCGCTTTAACTTTTCACCATTTAATTTTAACTATGCTTCTTTTACGACTAAATGTTCACTATTTCTTTCTAATTCCTTTGACATTTACTAAACCTATACCCCTTCTACTCTTTCTTGTTTTTTTGATCCTCTCAGTTGAGTAGCTCTCTGAATTTGACAGTTAAGGCAAATATTTCTATTTCCTTTTTCACAATGTTCCTTAACTTGATTCCGAAAATTCTCTTATCGTTAAATGTCAATCCAAAAATCATCTCAGCAAAGAAACATATGGCATAAGGGAAAGTGATTACTTTGAGGCCCCTTGGAAATATTTCCTAATGACAAGGCACCTGCAATAATGGTTACACAAAGAAAAGGGAAAATGGATATATAAGGTGTAATGACGAGAAAAAAATATGTGCTTTACCTCATAAAAATAAATGTCCTAACAAAATAGAAAATTATCAGCAGCGGTAAAACAAAATCCAATCGTATATCTAAAACGAATAAATATATTTTTTCTGGTAATTCATTGAATTTTTTTTTTGTTTCTTTTTTTTTATATATTACGAACCTTATTTAAAATTTCAATATACAGAATTTTTTTCTGGTAAATTTTTCTTATAACATATATAACATATATGTACAAATTCCAAGAAAGTAAACGTTACTTTTTTTTGTTTTTGTAAAGAAAACGTTATTTTATTTTTTTTTTCTGTAAAAAAATTGAACTGACTTCGACTTTATGCAATTTCACTTCACAAAGATGACTTTTAATATGATTTTTCTGTTTTACTAATTAAACATTATACCTCTTTTTTAATATAATGAAAGCCGATTGCTTAAACAATCTCTCACTGATTGTTAAAACACGAAACATAACATACTATCCACATATTAAAATATATCCTAAATCCCTAGATATACTAAAATATATAGTATATGTTTAGGATACGGATATAAAAAGTTAGAGAAGATACAGGCGTACGTTACAGAAGGTACAGAGAATGGCGTAGATGTGCATCACTGGTGATCTTCGTACTTAGGGTTGCCATCCGTCCTCTTTTCCCCGGACACCGTCCTCTTTTTTAGGGCGTCCGGGGCTGTCCTACTTCTTTTTTAGAAAGTGTCCGGGGTTGTCCTACTTTTTGCACTTTTCCCCAAACATTTTTTTTATTACTTCTTAACGTTTGAATTATTTGCATCGCTGTATTTTAGCTTACCAGCAGTAATGTCAACTTTTTGAGAGCAAAAAGCGCGCAAAAATAAAAAAAGACACTTAAAAACTAGTATATTTCGACTAAAAAAGCACTTTATGTAGTGCGAAAATAACTACGTTGGCATCACTTATTATCAGCTCTGTAAGTCTTAAAGTTTGCTCTCCGAAAAAAAATTGTGTATCAAAAATTTCCGTTTCAAAAATGTTCTAAATGATTTTAGGCAAATTCCTTTTGAATTTCCAAAAATTGTGTATCAGAAATTTCTAGAGTCCGACCGAATATTCGGTTTCGGTCTCGGTTTCGGCCGAATAATGGGGTTTCGGCCACTATTCGGTATTCGGCAAAATTTTGGCCGAATATTAGCCGAAACCGAAACTTTTTGGTATTTTAAAAAATATGTAAAAAAGTCGCTGAATATTTTGATTTCGTATTTCATTACACTTGATTCAGTTCAATTGATGAAAATGTTACAAGTTTATGCAATAAATGTAAAACTGTTTCAGTTCAAAAATTATTTTCTCCTAATCTTCAAACGAAATATACAATTTTTTTGTAAGTTTTTTAAAAAACATATTTTTTTTTTTTTTCAAAAATACAACATTCCTATGGTTTAAAAGTATTATGTATATGCTGTATATTTATCTTAAACAACTTTTTAATTATTTTATTCATGCCAGGCGGTAATTTTTATTAAGTTTCGGTTTCGGCCGAATATTACTTTATCGGCCGAATATTCGGTTCGGTTTCGGTTCGGCCTCGAAAACTGGTTTCGGTCGGACTCTAGAAATTTCCAATTGTATTTCTACAGTTTCCATTTGTATTTTAAAATTTTTTAAATGCTTTTTAAAAATTCCATTTCCTAAATTTACAATTGTATTTCAAAAATTTCAATTTATCGGCTAGGTTCTGTATTTCACTTTCACGTGAAAGTGAAAATTTTCACTAAATTTGTGTTCCATATTTCGAAAAAGTGATTTCAAATCGATTTTATTTCGTTCGATTTCATTTGGTTCATACGAAATTAAAGTGAAAATGTATGTTCTGCAAATCGAAATTTCGAACGTTTTGTGTGATTTGAAATCGATAAAGGCAACCTTAGTGAATTTGGAATAAACTTTCGTTGGAACAAGTCTAGTTGGTCCGATTTTTTTTTTCGAAATAGGGATTGCTTAGGTGAGTCCAACAAAGGAATAAAATCGTCGTCGGCCTATTGTTCCCGAGTTATGGGCCTTCAAAGTTCAGATATCGAATTGGATATATCTTCTCTAATAATAGTGCGATCAGACCAAGATTGGTTTCATTCGAAAGCTGATACAATAAATTTTAAAAAAATTGATTCATTAACCCATTGTGGCACAACCCTAAATTTTACATTTTTACCCTAAGTTTTTGAAGAAAATGTCTAAATTTAAAAATTATGCATTATTAAGGTATTTGTTTTTATAACTAGGCTTATAGCTTAGATGTTAAGCTTTAATTTGAACTTTCATTTGACTATTTAACCCTTTTAGAACCAGACATACTGCGAAACAAGTCTAGTAGGGAGACATTGGTCCGTTTTTTTTTTAGAAATGGGGATCACTTAGGTGAGACCGACAAAGTAAAAAAAAATTTCGGCGGCCCATAGTTCCCGAGTTATGGGCCTCCAAAGTTCGGATATCGAATTTGATATATCTTCTCCAATAATGGTCCGATCAGACCAAGATTGGTTTAATTCGAAAGCTTATTCAAATACCTTTAATTTGATATTTAAAAAATGGATTCATTAACCCATTGTGGCACAACCCTAAATTTTTGATTTTTGAAAAAAAATGCGTAAAATTTTAAAATTATGCACTATTAAGGCATTTATTTTTATAACTAGGCTTATAGCTTAGATATTAAGCTTTAATTTAAACTTTCATTTGACCATTTAACCCTTGTAGAACCGGACTAACTAACGTTTATACATTGGAAAACATATTTAAATATGTGTACCAGACCTCTGTGCAGTTTAATTTTTGTATTAAGTTTTTCTGCGTATCCGGACTCTGGCCGGGTTTAGGGAATTCAAACTCCATGCATTAAACCCACTCTTTCCACCTTATAAAGCTTTTTTGGGTAACAGGCCTTTACGCGTTCAATTTTGCACGCGTTAACTTTTTTTGCCTTATTAATTTTTCTGTGTAGTCGGCCGGGCTTAGGGATTTCAGACTCCATGCATTACACCCACCCTCTCCCTTTTATAGAAATTTTTGGTAGCAGGCCATTACGCGTTATACATGTTATGCGTTAAAATATAAGCGGTGTCAATGGTTAACAATCAATAACTCCGGTTCTATAAGGAATAAAAGGTCCAATAAAAGCTCAAACTAAAGCTTGATATTTAAGCTTTAAATGTGGTTGTATAAATACACGCCTCAATAAGGCATAATTTTGAAATATAACGCATTTTTTCCAAAAACGTTGGTTTAAAAATCTAAAATTTGGTGTAGTGCCACAATGGGTTAATGAATCCAATTTTTTTTAAATGTTAAAATTAAGGTATTTGAATAAGCTTTCTAATGAAACCAATCTTGTGCTGATCGGTTCATTATTTGAGAAGACATATCAAATTCGATGTCCGAACTATGGAGGCCCATAACTCGGGAACCGTGGGCCGCCGACAATTTTCTTTTTCGGTTTTGGATACAGCACTAAAAGTTCTATTTGAGATATTTTTTTTTTTGATCAGAGAAATGCCTGAAAAACGTTTAAACTTTGAAGCGCCGCACTGTGGTCAATATTTTGAGATAGCGGCCAAAACTCCTTTTGGTTTTTGTTCTCCGATTTTAAAGTTATTAGACTCATATGAAAGTAGATAGTAGTAAACCTCGGGAGCCAAAAAATTAGAACTCTATTTCAATTATTTCACTGAGAACAGGGTGGTCCAAAATGGGCTTTTTCAGAATTTAGTAAATTTATGATATTTTTAGTTAATTTTTAAAGTTTAAATGATCATAACTTTTTTGTTTTTCAAGATTTTTGGACGAAATAAATTTTGTGTTGTAACTTAACTTATTTCCTATTACTGGTAAAAAAATTGAAGCTCTACTGTTTTCAGAACAATTTAAATATTTTTTTTAAAAAAGGTCAAATTTCTCGGAAATTTCCTACTTCATAGAGCACAACTCCTGTGAGTCAAGCGGAGTCAAAACACAAATTTACTATTTTGTAGGCCTAACTCTCCCCTACATTCCTATATATACATGTCCATGCATCGGGACTGCACTTTTTGAGCTACAGCAATTTTTCTGACCCAAGGTAAGATATTCGGTACAAATGCACGTCATATTTTTTGAGAAGTTATTTGTATGTTAAAGTGGCTATTATGCATATATTTTGATGAAATTTTGTACAAGAGTTCTTATTGACCCAAAAAATAATTCTGTTGAAATTAGGAGAAGTTGGCCCATATTTGGACCTAGTCCACATAGAAGGGTGAATCAAAATTTTGACAAAAATGACAATAGAACTCTCAAATTATGTAGTATCTGGCAATTCATTTGGAAAAGGTAAAAAATGATTTTTTTGCCATCTAATATTACATAACTTAAATACCTGAAAATTGCAAATAAATTTAAAACCAATGGAAATAACTGGTAAAACCAAGTACCTGTTATATTATTACCAGTACCTGTTAACTCTCAAATTATGTGGTATCTAGCAATTCATTTGGAAAAGGTAAAAAAGATTTTATTGCCATCTAATATTACACAACTTAAATACCTGAAAATTGCAAATAAATTTAAAACCAATGGAAATAACTGGTAAAACCAAGTACCTGTTATATTATTGCCAGTACCTGTTAACTCTCAAATTATGTGGTATCTAGCAATTCATTTGGAAAAGGTAAAAAATGATTTTATTGCCATCTAATATTACACAACTTAAATACCTGAAAATTGCAAATAAATTTAAAACCAATGGAAATAACTGGTAAAACCAAGTACCTGTTATATTATGTTTCAAAGATGTAAAAAAGATCATGTTGAAACTTCGAGAAATAGTATATTAATCCATGCATTCATTTTTTTTCTTCATTATTGTTTAAACAGTGGCTAAATTCAGTTATAGTGTTCTATCTGATATATATTTTGAACGGAAAGATGAAAACGACATTATTTTACATATAATGAATAATCCATTCTGCAAAATATGCGACAAACAAGAAATTAAAATTCATAACTTAAAAATAAAAAACTTTTTAAAATCTTTAAGAAAACGGTACAATCAATGTTCCAGAAACAAGAAATTGTTTTACTCACGCAACCAAGAATGGCTAAGAAATAAACTTATTTTTAAAAAGCCATCAGTAACTACCACGGAAACTGGAAAAGGTGGTCGACCAGCAAAGACAATTGATAATTGAAGTGAAAGATCACGAAGACGCAAGCTTAAACATATCAATGAAGAAGTTTCTTGTAGCATCATAGCTCATTCATTTCTGCATCAAATTCAACCATCGAAAACTAAAAAGAGTAAAATTGCTATCATTAAAAAAAATAGTGGAAGCAAGCCCCAGACGCACAAAAAGGATTTTAGAAAGTATGTCGTCACCAACTGAAGAAAAAAAATTTACTCCAAAAGAAGCATTTGCACTATTTTTGGATTTGAAAATGACTAAAAACCAATATACAGAATTGCGGAAGCGAACCAATGAAAAAAATTGTGGAATTTTTCCATCATATCGAGATATAGTTTCTGCCAAAAAAGATTGCTTACCTTCACCAACTGCTATTAGTGTAACTTCAAGTTCAGCAGAAATAAAATTGCAGGATCTTCTTGAACACACTGCAGAACGATTATTAAAGGCATTTGATGCTGACTATTTAAAGAAGTTTAAAAATTGCAGCATGACTTTAATTTCTAAATGGGGATGTGATGGGTCCTCTGGCCAGAAACAATACAAACAATGTAATGCGGAAAATTCATCAGATGCCAATTTATTCATGATTTCTTTCGTTCCATTACGTTTAACAAAAACTTATATTGGTTCAGAGCCGTCAACTAGTAGAGCTGCAGAGATAGATGTATGGAAGAATGAAATTCCGTCGTCAACAAAATTTTGTAGACCAATAAAGTTTGCTAACAAAAAAGAAACTAAAGATGTCATAACTGAAGAAGTTGGCAAAATAAGAGATGAAATTAAAGAACTTCAACCAGTGATATTTGAATTTAATGACCAATGCATCGAAGTTAACTTTAAAATGTCACTTACAATGATCGATGGAAAAGTTGCACAAGCTTTAACCAAAACAAAGTCTTCGTCAAGCTGCACCATATGCCAAAAAACATCAAGTCAATTGAGCCAACCACCAACACAAGACGATAGTTTTAATGAAGCATATGAATTTGGAATGTCACCTCTTCATGCTAGAATTCGTTTTATTGAGCATACCCAGTCAGAAAAATACAATCGCAAAAGCGCTGTGAAAGCGTTGTGGACGGTTCTACAAACGTTCCATTTACCATCTTCAAAGCGCTTTCAGATGATCCGAATGATAACATCGATCTACGCTAGGTTTAAAGCGTTTTAAAAGCGTTTTAAAAAAGTGCTTTCAGAACGTTTTGTTTAAAGTCATGAAAGCGCTTTAAAAACCAAAGTAAAGCACTTATTTATGAAGAGCTTAAATACAAAAATTAAAGATATTTTCCAGCGATGGAAATAAGAAAAAACAGTACTTTAAAGGACTTCATATAAAGCAGATATTTTTTTTTTTATTCGTTAATTGTAGATATTTTTTTTATAAAAGTATTTTAGAAAATAAAAATTAAATTCAATGTAATAAAAAAAGTAAACTTAGTAAAGGTAAACTTCATAAAAAAGTAAACTAATTTTTTTATAGGGACTTTCTTCCTCCCATTCTATCCTTTACTGCAGCCAGCCAGCGGCTAATTTTTGTAAAAATGGTTTGTTCTGTTTCGCTTTCAAATTGCAAAACCAGATGGTCTGTAAACAAAGTAGAAAAAAGTACAAATCGATCTAAGCAAACATGTGATAATATATATTTAAAAGGCAACATCTTTAATGAAATAAACGATTATTTTGTCTATCCAATTCCATCAAAAGAAATAGGACTTTATAATGTTAAAAATTTACGTGAAGATGTTATTGAAGTCAGTGTGCATATTGTAGAAGTTAAATGCATTATTTGTAAATTTTATAACGAAACTATTGCTTTAACTCTTTTACATAAATGATAATAATAAAACTTAAAATAGATTTACAAATTAAAAAATGTTTCATGTTTTCAAAATTTTGCGTTTTCAATGTGGTGGTAGGGAAAAATTATTTGATTTAACAAAATGTTTTTATAACAATTTGTTTAAAATTGAGTATAATCTAAAAAATACTATACTTGTATGTACTACGAAAAAAAATTAAAAACTTTTGCAAAAACTGCTTTAAAACCATTTAATTTTGAAACGAACATGTATTTTGTTAATAAAGTGCTTTCAAAACGCTTTTTGAAAACGCTCTCAAGGCGTTCGAATAAAGCGTTTTGAGAATGCTTTTTTTTTGTTACAGTGCTTTCAGAACGCTTTTCGAGAACGCTCGCAAAGCGTTCGAAAATAACGTTTTGAGAACGTTCTTTTTTTGTTACAGTGCTTTCAGAACGCTTTTTTTTTATAACCGTCGTCAATTTCTGCTTGGGTATTCTTAAATTGGGATACGATTTGGAATTTGGCCCGTTAGGCGAAACAGTGAGAAACAACAAAGAAAATTTGAAAAAAAGAAAGCAAAAAAAAAAGATATTCAAGAAAAATACCCTGAGATAGGCCTTATAATTGACCAGCCAAAGCAAGAAGAATGAAATTCTAATGATGGAAACACAGCAAGGAGATTTTTTTCCGATCCAGAAACTGCAGCTTCTATAACTGGTGTAGATTATGATTTAATACGACGATTCCAAATCATATTAGAAGTTATAGCATGTAGCAAAAAGATAGATGCAAAAAAATTTGGTCAGTATGCTAATAAGACAGCAACCCTTTTTAACCAAAAATATTCTTGGAGACATATGCCAACCACAGTTCACAAAATTTTGTTCCATGGGGAACAAATAATTCAGCACAATATGCTTCCAATTGGAGATCTCTCAGAAGAAGCGCAAGAAAAAAGGAACAAAGACTACAGATTCTTTCGCAAGCACAATACAAGAAAAATTTCCAGATATTGTACTAATGAAGATCTTATTAATATTTTGTTGTGCACATCAGACCCATATGTGTCCAGTATTTGACAAAAATGGAAATCAACCTCATTAGAGTTAGATGAAGAAGCTTAACAACTACTGCAAAATGAAAATCAAAGCTATTTGGAAGAAATTTTTACTAATATTGTTTAATTAATACTAGTTTAAAGATTATAATTTGTTTCTAATTTTAGTATAAATTTTTATTAATATATTTAAATAAAATATATGTGCACTTTAAATCAATACTAAAAGTTTACTTAAAATTTTATCGATGTTGTGTTCTGTATATAATATATCCAAATTGTATTGATATTGTTGGGAATTTCAGTGTTATTTTTCAGTTTAATCCTCACAAGAATTAGCTTTCTTCCAAAAAAACCAACCTTTGGCCCCTGTGAATATTGAGACTAAATAAATATCAGGGGCCAAATGTTGGCATTTTCTGACCAAAATTAAGTTTAGGAATAATAAATAAGTATTGGTTGTAAAATACGATTGAAGAAAATAAGAAATTATAAAAAAAATACCTATTTAAAATGTCAAAATATTCAACTTTTACATGGAAACTCAACAAAAAATTAAAATGCATTTTTAACTCCACATTACTTACGTTCCTATCAGTCGATTTTTACGTTTGAACACGCAAATTGAAGCTTAAAGTCCCTCCTATTGAACAAAACAAATTGCGTAAAAAAATACCAATCCGGTCAAAAGTTATAGAGTTTTGACCGCTATCTCGCGAAATTGACCACTGTGCGCCGCCTACTTGAAAGAGGGCGTGACCCCTCCAAAGTGGGAAGTGTGATGTTCTATGAAAGGACCCCTTAGTCGATACAGAAAGTTTCATCAAGTTTGGAGCCACTTTGGTAAACCGATTCTGATCCAAAATTTTCGTTAGTTTTGATTTTTTGCAACAGCTGTTCATGAAACAAAGTTGAAATGAAATCGATGAAAAATTAAATCGATTTGAATTTCACTCGATTTCCAGAACACAACGAAAAAGTAATTTCGATTTCATTTTCACTTTCGATTTGAAATCACTTCGAAATGTAGAACCTGGCGGTATATTTTAAAATTTTCTAAATGCTTTGCAGATTAAGTATGTATCAAAAATTTTCATTTGTATTTAAAAATTTTTCAAATGCGCTTCAGAAAATTTTGATATACAAATGAAATTTTTTGAAAACCATTTACATACCGCCAGGTTCTACATTTCGAAGTGATTTCAAATCGAAAGTGAAAATGAAATCGAAATTACTTTTTCGTTGTGTTCTGGAAATCGAGTGAAATTCAAATCGATTTAATTTTTCATCGATTTCATTTCAACTTTGTTTCATGAACAGCTGTTGCAAAAAATCAAAACTAACGAAAATTTTGGATCAGAATCGGTTTACCAAAGTGGCTCCAAACTTGATGAAACTTTCTGTATCGACTAAGGGGTCCTTTCATAGAACATCACACTTCCCACTTTGGAGGGGTCACGCCCTCTTTCAAGTAGGCGGCGCTTCAAAGTTTAAACGTTTTTCAGGCATTTCTCTGATCAAAAAAAAAAATATCTCAAATAGAACTTTTAGTGCTGTATCCAAAACCGAAAAAGAAAATTGTCGGCGGCCCACGGTTCCCGAGTTATGGGCCTCCAAAGTTCGGACATCGAATTTGATATGTCTTCTCAAATAATGAACCGATCAGCACAAGATTGGTTTCATTAGAAAGCTTATTCAAATACCTTAGTTTTAACATTTAAAAAAAATTGGATTCATTAACCCATTGTGGCACTACACCAAATTTTAGATTTTTAAACCAACGTTTTTGGAAAAAATGCGTTATATTTCAAAATTATGCCTTATTGAGGCGTGTATTTATACAACCACATTTAAAGCTTAAATATCAAGCTTTAGTTTGAGCTTTTATTGGACCTTTTATCCCTTATAGAACCGGAGTTATTGATTGTTAACCATTGACACCGCTTATATTTTAACGCATAACATGTATAACGCGTAATGGCCTGCTACCAAAAATTTCTATAAAAGGGAGAGGGTGGGTGTAATGCATGGAGTCTGAAATCCCTAAGCCCGGCCGACTACACAGAAAAATTAATAAGGCAAAAAAAGTTAACGCGTGCAAAATTGAACGCGTAAAGGCCTGTTACCCAAAAAAGCTTTATAAGATGGAAAGAGTGGGTTTAATGCATGGAGTTTGAATTCCCTGAACCCGGCCAGAGTCCGGATACGCAGAAAAACTT
This sequence comes from Pegoplata infirma, assembly GCA_963921195.1. Taxonomy (NCBI): domain Eukaryota; kingdom Metazoa; phylum Arthropoda; class Insecta; order Diptera; family Anthomyiidae; genus Pegoplata; species Pegoplata infirma. The sequence continues at coordinate 143,906,612 of OY992538.1, forward strand.
AATACAAAAATTAAACTGCACAGAGGTCTGGTACACATATTTAAATATGTTTTCCAATGTATAAACGTTAGTTAGTCCGGTTCTACAAGGGTTAAATGGTCAAATGAAAGTTTAAATTAAAGCTTAATATCTAAGCTATAAGCCTAGTTATAAAAATAAATGCCTTAATAGTGCATAATTTTAAAATTTTACGCATTTTTTTTCAAAAATCAAAAATTTAGGGTTGTGCCACAATGGGTTAATGAATCCATTTTTTAAATATCAAATTAAAGGTATTTGAATAAGCTTTCGAATTAAACCAATCTTGGTCTGATCGGACCATTATTGGAGAAGATATATCAAATTCGATATCCGAACTTTGGAGGCCCATAACTCGGGAACTATGGGCCGCCCAAATTTTTTTTTTACTTTGTCGGTCTCACCTAAGTGATCCCCATTTCTAAAAAAAAAAACGGACCAATGTCTCCCTACTAGACTTGTTTCGCAGTATGTCTGGTTCTAAAAGGGTTAAATAGTCAAATGAAAGTTCAAATTAAAGCTTAACATCTAAGCTATAAGCCTAGTTATAAAAACAAATACCTTAATAATGCATAATTTTTAAATTTAGACATTTTCTTCAAAAACTTTGGGTAAAAATGTAAAATTTAGGGTTGTGCCACAATGGGTTAATGAATCAATTTTTTAAAATTTATTGTATCAGCTTTCGAATGAAACCAATCTTGGTCTGATCGCACTATTATTAGAGAAGATATCTGAACTTTGAAGGCCCATAACTCGGGAACAATAGGCCGACGACGATTTTATTCCTTTGTTGGACTCACCTAAGCAATCCCTATTTCGAAAAAAAAAAATCGGACCAACTAGACTTGTTCCAACGAAAGTTTATTCCAAATTCACTAAGGTTGCCTTTATCGATTTCAAATCACACAAAACGTTCGAAATTTCGATTTGCAGAACATACATTTTCACTTTAATTTCGTATGAAACAAATGAAATCGAACGAAATAAAATCGATTTGAAATCACTTTTTCGAAATATGGAACACAAATTTAGTGAAAATTTTCACTTTTACGTGAAAGTGAAATACAGGACCTAGCCGATAATTTTTAAATCAAAATGGAAACTTTTGAAATACAATTAAAATATCTGAATTTATTTAAATTCAAAAGTATTTTTTTTAAAACTATTTAGAAATTTTTTAAATGAAAATGGAAATTTTTGAAAAATATAAAAAAAAAATATATATATTTTTTAGTGGAAAAAAATAGTTTTTTCTTAATAAAAATGATTTTTTTTGCATATTGTATTGCGTTGTTGACTTTTTTTAAATTAATTTATTAAAAAAAAATTGTCCTCTTTTTTGGGTCAAATGTCCTCCTTTTTTGAGGTTGGCGTCCTCTTTTTCTTAAAATGCAAATGGCAACCCTATTCGTACTACACCTACGGCTGCATTAGAAATCCTCCTGATACCATTGGACATATTGGGTAGGCAGTATGCGGCTGCGTCGGCAATTCGACTTAATAGCACGCTGCAATGGAGGAGCAGCGATTGTGGCCATAGCGCGATCTTGAAGAAGATAACTGATACATATGCATTTGTACTTTACTTAAAACAAACGTTTCTATTTAATTTGTAATTTTTGTCAAGTAGCTTTTCAGAAAATATTTTCATATCATTGTATAAAACTTGAAATATTTGTCATAAATAAAATAGATTTTAAATCGTAAATACATACGGATTAATTGGCGACGAGGAAAATTATTTTAAATTTATTAGAAAAGAAAAACAAGATATCATGGATAACAATAGTCTGACGCAGTTGCTCCATCAACAGCAGGCATGGGCGCAACAATTGCTAGAGAGTCAGCAAGAATTTTTTTCACGGTTCATGAACAATGCAAGTTCTGAAAAAAAGAACATTATTCCACCATTTCCAAAATTTTCTATGGAGACAGAAAACTTTAAAGTATATTCATGTCAACTGAAGGAACATTTCAAGGCCTATGGAATACAAGATGATGAGCAAAAAAGGTCATACTTTATTTCTTGGATGGGAACGGAGCTGTTTTAACTGGTAGGCAAGTTGTTTAGCAAGGAGGGAGTAGAGACACGCTCATTTGAGGAAATTATTAGTAAGTTGGATCAATATTTTTCTTCAAAAGTACATATATTGGCGGCGCGCTTTAAGTTTCATAACAGGACTATGCAAGAAGGTGAGTCATATTCTAAATGGTTACTTGAGCTAAAGGGCTTATCGCGAAATTGTTCTTTTGTATGCAAAAACTGTCAAAGCGATTACGTTGATGAAATGATAAGGGATACCATGGTATTGAAAACTCCACATGAGGCAGTGCGCTCAGCTGCCTTGCAGAAGCAAAATCCATCGCTTGAAGAAATAATAGCCATTTCTGAAACATATGAATCAACTCAAAATACTCTTCAAACGTTAAGGAACCCCGTTACACCACAGGAAGTTAATGCAGTTAAGGTACATCAAAAATTTGGCAAGTCATTAGGTAAATCATCAAGTGTTCAACAACAAAATCAAGGTGGGAGCAATAATCAACAGCAGGATCAGCTTCCGTCGTGTCCAGGATGCTTCAAAAATCATACCAAACAAGAGTGTAAGTTTCGCAAGGCCAAATGCCACAAGTGCGGGAAAACTGGACATATATCCCCGGTATGTAGATCTAAAAATATAAATCAAGTAGATAGTTTAGAGGAAATGAATTTAGCATCTGAACATTGCCACCAAATACGCGAGTTATTGGTGCGCAGGGACAAAAAGTTGTTCGTTAACGTTGAGGTTAATGAACATAAAATCGAATTTCAATTCGATACTGGTGCATCGTGTTCAATGATTGATTTAAAATCTTATCATCATTTCCAAAATTTGGCTTTGGAAAAAACTAATACAATTTTGAAAGCTTATGGTAATCAAAACATACCAGTGCTCGGGGCATTAGATGTTACTGTTAAATTAGGTAACGAGTCGAAACGGTTAAAGCTATTGGTAGCTAATACATATGACGGCTCAAACATTTTTGGGTTGGATTGGTATGATTCGTTTAATGAAATCAGGGATATCTTTCATATCAATGAACTACAGGTTCAAGACATTTGTGGGAAGTTTCCTAAACTTTTTTCTGATTCACTGGGGTGTTGCAATACTTTCCAAGCACATTTATACTTAAAGGAAAATGCCACTCCTAAATTTTTTAAGGCTAGACCTATACCATTTGCGCTTCAAGAGCCATTCAAATTAGAAGCTAAACGATTAGAGGAGCTAGGTATCTGGAAACCTGTCGCATATAGTGCGTGGGCATCTCCGATTGTAATTGTACCCAAACCCAATTCTAAGATTCGTATATGTGCTGATTTTAAGCAAACTATTAATCCTCAATTGGATATGGAACAGTACCCTATTCCGAGGCTACAGGAACTACTATATAAATTGCAAGGGGGACAAACGTTTTCGAAAATCGATTTATCTGATGCTTATTTCCAAATTGCTATGGATGAGGAATCTAAAAAGATGCTGGTAGTAAATACACCAATGGGGTTGTTTGAGTATCAAAAACTTCCTTTTGGCGTATCAAGTGCCCCCGCAATATTTCAGAGGTTTTTACAACAATTAATTGCAGACATTCCTTATGCTGTCAATTATCTTGATGACATCGTAGTCACCGGCAGAACGAATGAAGAGCATAAACATAATTTGGAAAAACTTTTATATAAATTAGAGGAGGCTGGTCTTACATGTAACTTATCCAAATGCTCGTTTATGCAAGAAAGAATAGAATATTTGGGGAATATAATCAGTAAAAGCGGAATTGAACCATCCGATAAGGGCTTAAAGGCTATTCAAAATATGCCTAGACCTAAAAATCTTCACGATTTACAAGCATTCTTGGGTAAAGTAACATATTACATAAAATATATTAATAATTTTTCTACATTGTGTGAACCGCTCAATGAGTTACGTAGGAAAAATAAGCCTTTCCTCTGGGGTAGGGCTCAGGAAGAAGCTTTTCAAAATCTGAAACAGCAACTAATGTCAAGAACAATGCTTAGCCATTTTGATGATAATTTGCCGCTTATTTTAGCCACGGATGCATCTTCATTCGGCTTGGGAGCGGTTATTTCTCATGTATATCCGGACGGGTCTGAGAAGCCAATAGCTTATGCGTCTAAAACTTTAAATGTGCATCAGAAACATTACAGTCAAATTGAAAAAGAAGGCCTAGCTATAATATTTGGAATAAAGAAGTTCCATGAGTATTTATATGGAAGGAAGTTTATTTTAGTAACCGACCATAAACCACTTGTAGCAATTTTTGACCCACAGAAAGCTATACCCACTCACACAGCACACCGGCTTCAAAGATGGGCACTATTTTTGTCGGGTTATTCTTTTGAGATAAAGTATAAATCAACCAGCAGTCATCAAAATGCAGACGCTTTATCGCGCTTACCGTGTGCCGGTGATAATGACTTCGATGAAGAGTCAATACAAGTGGATGTTAATTTAGCGGAAGAGGTGGCTTCATTCCCGGTGGATGCTGTGCAAATAGCGGATTGTACAAAAAAGGATAAAGTATTAGCCAAAGTTTTAGAGTTTGTGACAGATGGATGGCCAAGTAATATCGAAAACGATTTTAAGCCATATTTTAATAGAAGGGATAGTTTGACAACAATCAATGGTGTAATTTTGGTCCAAACGGATTGTAATAGAGTGGTTATTCCAAAATGTTATCAACCTAAAGTCTTAAACTTGCTCCACGAAGGTCATTGGGGAGTTGTTAAAACTAAACAACTAGCGCGGCGTTACTGTTGGTGGCCAGGGATCGATAAGGCAATAGAAATGTTAGTAGCTAAATGTTCATCTTGTGCTTTGGAGAGTTCAATGCCTCCCAAGGAGTTTAATTCGTGGCAGGCACCTTCGGGGCCATGGCAACGGATTCACATCGATTTTGCTGGGCCGTTTCAAAATGCTTCATGGTTCATCTGCGTGGATTCTTTTTCTCATTACCCCTATATTATAAAAATGGGATCAACAACAGCATCAGCAACAATAAAAACATTAAGAACAATTTTTGCAACGGAAGGTCTGCCGGAGGTTATCGTGTCGGATAACGGGCCTCAATTTACCGCGGAGGAGTTTAAAGAATTTTGTGCCTCAAATGGGGTAAAACATCTTACAACGGCACCTTTTCATCCAGCCTCAAATGGTCAAGCTGAACGCTTTGTCCGTTCATTTAAAACTTCATTGAAAAAGCATCTGCATTCAGGCATGAACGTTGAGGATTCATTGTTAAGTTTCCTATCGACATATCGTAGTACGCCTTTAGAAACTGGTAGTTCGCCAGCAGAATTGCTCCATGGACGCCAGCCAAGGACAATGCTGAGTTTATTAACTCCAAAGGTAACAGTTAATTATCCTGACCATTCCAAATATATGGTCAACGATTTGGTGATAGCTCGAATGTATGGCAAATCAAAAAAATGGGTAAATGCAAAAATTGTAAAGGTTTTGGGGAACATGTTGTATTTGCTTGACACAAGGGATTACGGGAAAATTAAACGACATCAGAATCAGTTGCGTAAAAGTTCAAAGGATATTTCACATAGTCCTGCTACAGACAACAGGCTTAATGAAGGCCAAGGTTTTATTCCCGAATTTACTCATACAGAAACATCGATCGTTCCAGCTTATAGTAGTCCAGAAACCAATTACCTGCCCGAGACATCTAACCCAATTTCACCAGCAACTTCTAATCATCATCGTGCTCTACTTCCTCCAGGAACACCTCAATCGCGTTCACCAGCAACACCAAACCCGCATTCACCAGTAACGGCGGATCAACAGCTTGCGCTGCCACCTTCAACAGGTTCTCCTAATCCATTTCCAATAAATGTGCCATCGCCAAGAATTATACGAAGATCAGCAAGAATCAAAAGAAGACGTGAAATTTACTCGCCGGAAGTTTTTAAGAAATTACCGCGGAGGAATTGATACATATGCATTTGTACTTTACTTAAAACAAACGTTTCTATTTAATTTGTAATTTTTGTCAAGTAGCTTTTCAGAAAATATTTTCATATCATTGTATAAAACTTGAAATATTTGTCATAAATAAAATAGATTTTAAATCGTAAATACATACGGATTAATAACAATACCACAAAATGTGGACTGTGCTCCCTCTTTGAGCGCCACTTTTCCACTATTATACCATCCAGGGAGTCTTGGATGGGGGACATTCCGGGTAGTGGAGCCACCATAAATTTTTACACAGATGGATCGAGGCTGCACGAACAAGTGGGCTTTGGAGTCTATTCGGAAGAGCTTGGATTGAGCCTGGCTCGAAGATTGCCAGATCATTGCAGTGTTTACCAGGCAGAGATGCTGGCAATAAAGGAAGTGGCTGACTGGTTGAGTTGCAATGTCTTGTCTACAACCGCAGTCAACATCTATACTGACAGTCAAGCCGCGGTAAAGTCCCTGGATTCAATGTTTCTGAAAACAAGATCTGCCCTTAACTGCCGCACGTCTTTAAATGAGATGGCCAAGCAGTTTAACATACGACTCATAAGGGTCCCAGGGCACAGAGACATTCCAGGGAATTGCAAAGCCGATGAGCTTGCAAGACTAGGAACTACCTTACAGGTTCCAACAGAATTGGAATGTGTTGGTATGCCTCTAGAAACTTGCAAGCAAAACCTACGGCTTTGTTCTGCGACGGAGACCAATCAAAGATGGGCAAATAGATGGACGTGTGATACAACACGAATGATTTGGCCTTCTCTTAATCAGGGGCGCACAAGTGAGCTGATATCGCTTCCAAGAGGAGAGATTTCTACGGTGGTTTCTATAATTACCGGACACTGTATTATAGGGAAGCACGCAGAGCGGTTAAATGTGCCGTCGAATGACTTTTGCCGAAGTTGCATGGTTGAAGAGGAGTTGGAAACTATCGAACACTTTATTTGCCATTGCCCGGCACTTTCTGGTCAGAGACTTGCTTCACTGGGATCTAGGGAGCTGTACGATCTTTCTGATTTGTCGGATGTCAAAATTCAACATCTAAGGAGTTTCATAGAGAGCTCAAACTGGTTTAACGACAGGGACTAGTAGGGAAACCTATTACGGTCCCGTGGTATCACAATGGACCTTAGAGTCTACGTGTGTTGACGTAAAAACGTCAGCAACGTCAGTGGGGAGGAAAAAGTATTACCCTAACAAAGTGAAAATACGGCGTAGGTATGTTTGGACAAAAAGTAGGGGGCAAAAATTATTGGGGGTCAGTCTGCATTTTCCAGTGGCATCACTGTCTTTGTACTTTCAGTGGGATCACTGTCTTTGTACTTGGTCGTGTTTCTGAGTGTCTTGTGATTTATTAATAATTATACTGTTATTAATCACTCTTTTATTCTTAAAGTGTTTTAAATAACAATATATAAATACATTGTGCTAATTGTGAGTGTGTCGCTTGCGTTTATGTGTTTTTAAAGTGTTTTTAAATAATTTACTAAAATATCCATATTACAACTACAACTATTTAGTGCTTTGTTTCATTATTAGGTGTGTTCCAGAACGTTACCGCGGGTACCCAAACCAGCCCGAAAAGCGTTCCCGTACGCAAAAATTGGGTAACTGAGAGAGTTTTTGAGAGAATAAATTTGTTTCTTATTTTACCGAACTTACCCGTACTATTTTTTCGTGTAAATTGGTAACAATCAGATGTTTAGAAAACAGCTTATTTTTGTTGTGAAAATAAATTAAAAATTTTAATAAAATTAAAAAAGGAAACAAAAGTAATGTTTTATTTTAAACAAAATAATATATTTAGTCATTAAAATCAACTTTTACAATTTGTTTCGCATTGTTGAACGTATTTTTTCTAACTAAAATATGTTAGCATTTCAATTTGTTTAAATTTTTAGTTTTTGGGCTAGAAATGTGGTTTTTTGCGTTCCCGTACTTTTGTGAATTTTTGCGGTATGGTGAGAGTTTTTAAGATTTTCTCTCATTTTACCGAACTTTACCCGGAAAGTTCTGGAACACACCTATTTATTTGCATTCTCTTTTATTACTTATTTTTGTTTTGTATTCGTCGGTAAGTCATTCTGTTTTTACCACATCTTCTATACTAACAGCTGTTTACTATATCTGTTATACTAATATCCGATCCGAGATTTTTTTACCAAAAACATTTTATGCAATCGGATGGCAAAAAATGTTGGTTGGTAGCGGGGGAGGGGGGGGGGGGGGGGGGGGTAGTGTTGTAGGATTTTTTGTATTATTTTTAATATTGAGTAACAAATGAAAAACCAAACAAAAAAAATCAACTTAATGGTATAGTAATTAAGTCAGGCGCGGATTCCACCTTTTGGATTTGGGGGAACTTTTTTAACTCAAGAAACATTTTCACGAGGGAATCCTGACGGTTGATTTACTTCCTTAGCAAGACCGTTTATAGTTAAATAAACGGACCTATACTCAGTTATAGCTAGTCACAAATCTAAAAAGACCCGTAAACTTTTATATAAAAATTCTATATAAAAAACTGATATATTTCGAAAAATTAACCATATTATTAGTTTTTTATAAATGTTTCCTTTACAAAATTTCTCAGATGTTGAGACATTTTTTTTACAGAAAAAATTTTAGACTCTAAAATAGTTTTCATATAGAAAAATAACCCATTTCTGAGATTTTTGCTTTTAGAAAAATTTTTGGATTCTAAAACTTTGATATAAAAATGTTCTTAAATTAAGAAAATACTATCTGAGGTATTTTCTTAAGAAAAACTCTCAGATTCAACATTTTCTTATAGAAAATGTCTCCGATTTTAAACTTTTTTTTATAATCTGAGATTCTGAGGCATTATTTATATAAAAAATTTTCATTCATTTTGCCTCTTTCTTTAAAAAAATCTCTGAAATAATGCTCATATTTTAAAGTAATTCTCAGATTTTAAGAACTTTTTCGTATAAAAATATTATTAGATCATATTTCGTAAAAGAAAAATATGAGATACTAAAAAATTATTAGTTCAACAACATTTTATGAAGAAATTTTGATACACTTTTCTAAAACTTAAATCCTAGATTTTTTTTTACATTTTTCGATAGAAAAATTTTACGGTTTTAAATTTCTTAGATTTTGAAACATTTTTCATATAGAAAAATTATTATTAAAATATTTACATATTTCACAATTCCTGTAGACAAATTTTCAGAATATTCTAAAGTTTTCTATAGAGAAGTTATAAAACACGTTTTCTATAAAAAAATTTAATAGATCTTAATAATCTTTTCCTTTGAAATTGAGAAATTCTCATTCTCAAGAAGTTTCAATAAAAAACAAGTAAGAGTGTTAAATTCGGCTGTGCCGAATTTTTTATACCCTCCAACATGCAAAAAAAAAAAAATTGCAGGGACGTTTTCTTTTTTTTGGGGGGGGGGGGGGTCGAAAGTGGTAATTGGGGGGGGGCAAATTTCCTCTCGAATATGTATTTAAAAATTCATTCTTATGCTAAATAATAATAAAAAATACAAGTTTATTATTATTTAAAAAAAAAAAAATTATTCCACGCCCATAAAAGGGGGGGGCACAGTGGGAAAAAACACCAATCTGGCAGGAAAAAAATCATATCTTCTAAACTATTGGGATGATCCGATAACAATACCTGGAGATTTTATAGCTAAGGATATGAGGTTTTTGTATAATGAATAATAAGAAACTGTTTTTCAATACAGGGTGCCCCAAAAGGTGTTATATACAACTACCTCAGGAGTATTTTTTTTTTGTACCTGTTAGCTGTGGAAAATTATGTTTAAAATAAGAATTTTATACTTTTTGAAAAGAAAATGGTGTTATCAAATATTGAAAGTGAAATCTGATAACATTTGGACATGTACCCTACATCCAGCATATAACTAAAATAGGAGTCTTAGCACCTGATTGCATAAGCATATACGAATTTTTAGTTAACCTTTTGTCAATGTATAGTGCCATTGCCTCTTCTGGTGTGTATTATGTCGGTGCTTCAGAGGGGTAAAATACGGCTTTTTTCATCTTTGTAGCCCTTTTTGGTGTTTTTTTTAGTTTCATCTAATAATTGGGCTGCATCTCTCTTTCCAGATTTGTACAGACTTACTTTCGTAGCGACCAATAATTATTCCTTGATGTTATTTTGTACAAGATCCGAAACACGACTACTCTTGGATTTTTTTGTCGTTTCCAAAAAAGCCTTCAAAGGACGCGCCTCGGTCCTGGTTCTTCGTCTTCTACTAGAAAATCTATATTTTCATTCAACCATATATTGTAATGATTTTCAAAACTATATAAATTTCGAGAAACACTGGCCCATCTACATTTAAATTTACTACATAAATCTCGCACACTAACAGTTAGTTTTTTATAGCTATCATTCTCGTTGCAGATGTTATTTCCAAGTTTGGACAAGATAAAATTGATAACTGTTGAGTTCCGATCAGAAGCACTATCGCATATGCGCCAAACTTCAAATATCTCTCTCCTTTGAAATGACATTTCAAACAAATTTAAAAAAACCAAAGAGTTTATTAACCAATTCAAATGATAGTACACTCAAAAAAGTATGTCGGTAAAATCTACTACAAAAGACAGTTGTTTTGACTACATTTTGTCGTTGAAAAGGCGTCCACTACATAAACGGTAAAAACAACTGAACATGTTGTTGTTTTTAACTATTGATTTTCAACTACAAAATGTAGTAAAAACTACTACAAAACTGTTTAATACAGTTGTTTTTTCTACAATTGCCTGAAATTTTATTTAAAAAATTTCTTAAACGTTTAAATGATTGATATTTATTTATTTTTTTTAAAAAGCAATACATTTCAGTTGGTTGTATAGAATTTCGACATGATGACAATTTTTTGATGTATTTATCTGGAATTATAGAAGAAAAAAATTATATTAATAAAATGTTAAACAAAATAAATTGATTGTATTTACCTTTGTTTTTTAATAGTTCATTTCAAATTTTCACCGCTACTGATCAAAATTTGTCTGGAATAAAAAAAAAACGAAATGCTTTGGCAAAATTGATTTATAAACAAGTGAGAGTGTTAAATTCGGCTGTGCCGAATCTATTATACCCTCCAAAATGTAAAAAAATTAAAAACAAAAATTTTTCAGGGGCGTTTCTTTTTTTTTTTTTTGGGGGGGTGTTGATAGGGTCAGTGAGGGACGTTGAGAGCACCTTCCCATCGCGATAAATATACCAAATGTTTCGTTTAATTAACAAAAATACAAAAAAAACATGTAAAAAGAGTATTTTTTTAGAGGTTGGTTTAGTTCTTCAAGGGGGAACTTTTTTCCCCCTGGTCCGATTTGGCCAATTTCCGAACTTAACCTGCCTAGGAACATAAGACATATTTGTGCCAAACTTGAAGGGTCTAGCTATTTTATTTTGGACTGCATCGTGTTAACTACAGACGGACGGACGGACGGACGGACGGACGGACGGACAGACGGACGGACGGACGGACGGACATCGCTAAAATGTCTTAGAATCGATCACTGATCAATAATATATATACTTTATGGGGTCCCCGACCGATATTTCGATGCGTTACACACGGAATGACAAAGTGAGTATACCCCCATACTGTAGTTGGAGGGTATAAAAAAAGAATTAATTTGAAATGTTTCAAAAAAGTATGTACCTGCTCTGTTGTGTATACAAAGAAAAGAAAGATGGCGCGCTCATAAGAAAACAAAACACTGCACACATTTTATTTTGTTTTTTTCCGATTGGTTTTTACGCACGCTTATGTGAGCGCTATATTATACACACTTGTTATCTCATTTATCCACTTATTTTCTTTCGCTCAAGAATATTTTTCAAAAACATATTTTTTGTTATAATTAAATTTAATAAATTGTAATTTAATTTATTTAGATATTATTTATTTGGTATAAAAATAATTCCTTCCGCATCCCGCACGACCAACTCGCTCGACACATTCGTTTGCAATAAAAATTTCTAGAAAAAAACGAGTTTTAGAAAAAAAACTAAAAACAACTACATAAATCAACTATTACTACAGTGTAGTATATTTTTTGTAGTTATTTTTTGAAACTACTACAAAAAAAGTTGTTTGAGATTTTTTCATACAAAAACGATCGAAATTGTAGTTAAAAACAACAGCTACTACTTACTACACAAACGACCGTCATGTAGTAACTGCAATAATTTTCTGAGTGTATTAAATTTATTATTATTTATAACAATATTTTTATTAAGAATTTTTTCACCAACTGAATGCGACTTAAATCGGTTATTTAAAAATCATAAAATCAAAAATAATTTTAATTCAGCACGAACTTTTTTCAAGATTTCGACGCTCTACTATGTTAAAAACAAATTACTAACAATTCTTCGCGATTCTCAACATATACGTGAGTCGCGTTCAGCGCTGCCTAGGTTTAGAATTATAATTATTGAAAGACTAAAATTACAAAAATAATTTTAAAAAATCGCTACGCAGGCCTACGCAGCTAGTTTTTTGAATAGTAATACTTCATTATATGTAGAATAATCTATAATTAAAGATTAAGCAGCATCTGACAGCATTTTTGTTGTAGCTCCATAAGAATTCAAACAAGTTAAAAAAAAACGTTGTTTATGTAATTCGTTACGAGGGAGCCTTCGCAAAACAGATAACGTATGGAAATTTATACATAATATACCTAATAGCACCCTTTAAAAGAAATCAAACATTTGGTAGGTAACGGCTTACCCCTTCCTATACACGGCGATGACAAGTTTACTATTATAAACAATTAACTGTGAGAGCCCAATAAATTGTCAACATTTGATAGTGTGTAATTCCCTAATGGGTTAACTAAACTTTAAGTTCTTAACGGATTAAAACGCAGTCACTATCCCACTTTAAAATCGCATTATAACTTTGTTAAAATCTGTTAGTTATATTTTGAATTATTTCCCGCTAGATTGGCAATTTTTCCCACTGTGGGGGGGGGGGGGCGAACCGAAAAAACGACATTATCTAATTCTCTGGGTCCAAATGCAGGACTTTGAACTTCCTGTAGCATAAAAATGTTGTATTTGTTAAACAAAAACACAAAAAATCATGTAAAAAAGTGGAATTTTTCATGGGTTGGTTTAGTTCTCTAAGGGGGAACTTTTTCCCCCTTGGTCCGATTTTGCCCATTTCCGAACTTAACCTGCCTAGAAATATAAGACATATTCGTGCCAAACTTGGGGAGTCTAGGTCTTTTATTTTGGACTGTATCGTGTCCTCTACAGACGGACAGACGGACGGACGGACGGACATCGCTAGAATGTCTTAGAATCGATCACTGATCAATAAAATATACACTTTATAGGGTCCTAGACCGATATTTCAATGCGTTACACACGGAATGACAAAGTGAGTATACCCCCATACTGTGGTTGGAGGGTATAAAAACCTTGGAAATATATTTCCATATAGAAAACTCAAATTCTGAGACGTTTTTCTTGTACACTCAGAAAATTATTGCAGTTACTACATGACGGTCGTTTGTGTAGCTGTTTAGTAGCTGTTGTTTTTAACTACAATTTCGGTCGTTTTTGTATGAAAAAATCTAAAACAACTTTTTTTTGTAGTAGTTTCAAAAAATAACTACAAAATATATACTACACTGTAGCAATAGTTGATTTATGTAGTTGTTTTTAGTTTTTTTTCTAAAACTCGTTTTTTTCTAAAAATTTTTATTGCAAACGAACGAGCGAGTTGGTCGTGCGGGATGCGGAAGGAATTATTTTTATACCAAATAAATAATATCTAAATAAATTAAGTTACAATTTATTAAATTTAATTATAACAAAAAATATGTTTTTGGAAAAATATTCTTGAGCGAAAGAAAATAAGTGGATAAATGAGATAACAAGTGTGTATAATATAGCGCTCAAATAAGCGTGCGTAAAAACCAATCGGAAAAAACCAAAATAAAATGTGTGCAGTGTTTTGTTTTCTTATGAGCGTGCCATCTTTCTTTTCTTTGTATACACAACAGAACAGGTACATACTTTTTTGAAACATTGCAAATTAATTCTTTTTTTTATAAATCAATTTTGCCAAAGCATTTCGTTTTTTTTTTATTCCAGACAAATTTTGATCAGTAGCGGTGAAAATTTGAAATGAACTATTAAAAAAACAAAGGTAAATACAATCAATTTATTTTGTTTAACATTTTATTAATATAATTTTTTTCTTCTATAATTCCAGATAAATACATCAAAAAATTGTCATCATGTCGAAATTCTATACAACCAACTGAAATGTATTGCTTTTTAAAAAAAATAAATAAATATCAATCATTTAAACGTTTAAGAAATTTTTTAAATAAAATTTCAGGCAAGTGTAGTAAAAACAACTGTATACCGTCTTTTGTAGTAGTTTTTACTACGTTTTGTAGTTGAAAATCAATAGTTTAAAACAACAACATGTTCAGTTGTTTTTACCGTAATATGTAGTGGACGCCTTTTCAACAACAAAATGTAGTCAAAACAACTGTCTTTTGTAGTAGATTTTACCGACATACTTTTTTGAGTGTAGCATTAAACATTGTTCAGTATAAGATCTGATTTTATAAAAAAATAAAAAATGTGTGGGGACCCCCTTAAGGCTTAAAAGTAAAGGGTAGGTTTGTTTGGGGACAATGTTGGGGCGGAAAAAATATTGGGGGTCAGTCATACATTTAAATTCTCTAGGGTCATCCCTGCGCCAGTTAAAGCGGTGGGAGTAAATTTTATAAAAATTTCATTTTGTGTGGAAGACCCCTTAGGAATTGAAGATAGGGAGTTAGAATGTACAGATGTTGGGGGCTAAAAATAAATGGGGGTCGGTCTCGCTAATGACCCCTCTAGGAAGCACCGTTGGACCGGTAGGAGCTGATTTAATAAAACAAATTAAGAAAAAATAAAAAAAATGTATGGGGACCACCCTAAGGGTTGAAGATAGAAAAAATATTCGGGGTCGGTCATACATTTAATTCTTCTAGGGTCACTTCTAGGACAGCTAGAGAGGTAGGAGCAAATATTTTTTAACATTCAACCGTTGTATGGGAGCCCCCTTAAGGAGAGGAGATAGGGCTTAGGTATATTTGGCAACAGTGTTTTGGGGGGAAAAATAATGGGGGCAGGTCTCACATTTGACCCCTCTAGGGGCAAAACCAGGAGAGTTGTGGGGCTTTTTGTGGATTTTTTTCCATTTACGCCCAACTTTGGCCCCGATTAGCAACCCCTAGATCCTATCCGACCTCCCCCATTTTTTGACTCATACACTTTTTTTATGAACCTCACAAAATGAGGGGTTCTAGCGCTTCCAAATACTACTGCTTAAAATCTCACACAACACTATCCCACCCTTAATATGTTATACTTAAGTGTCAATATTTCGCCACTGAAAAGTGGCGAAAAAAAGAACATACTTTGTGTGTCACGCCTATATTAAATTCATCAATGTTTCAGTTGAAGAAGTACACCTGGTTCATAAGTTGTGGTGAATTTTGTAGTGAATGGTAAGCTCTTTTTTTGCTGGGTATGAGTGTACATTAGGGCGTTTCATCAAAAACTTTTTTTTTGATTTTTGCTACTCTTGAAGCGGAATATGAATTCTTATGGCCTAAAAGATTTTTGAGATTTTTTTCAGATTTTTGGCGGGCCGGGATCAACTCGCTCAAATCGATTTTATGCTAAAAATGAGGTTATAAAACATAATTTTTTTTTTTGTTTTTTTTTTATGGTGCCTTGTTTTTACAAAAGTGGATAAATTACTTCAAAATATTGCTAGCCTCCTAAAAAAAAATATTCGCGGTAAAAATGATAAGGTCAAAGGTCAATAATTTGACCTTAAAAGTAAAAATTTTGAATTTTCCAACTTCAAAGCTCAATAACTTAAGAAATATGCAACGTAGGTTCGTGATGTTGACACCGTTTAATAGATATTTTAAATACCTTTCATTTAAATCCAAAATGACGTCTGTCATTTTAGTAGAAGTATTAAAAAAAATAAAAAAAATAACATAACCCATTTTTTTTTTCTTACATTTCACATGAGCTTAACCAACAAGTACATATGTTAGTATCTTATTAATCGGTAGAATGTCTGAGAATAGATAACTTATCATTTATGTATATGGGCAAGGCCACCGTCAGTAAAGTGACGCTCGTTTACATATTTTGGTCAATATCTTCATAAAATACAATTATTTCTCCCAACTTGAGAGCGGCATATGAAAGTTCTCGTCATAACTGTTGTTTCGTACGCAGACAATTTTGCTGTATCTCGTTTTGTTGTGAAGTTATGACCATTTTAAGTCGTCAGTAACGTGACCGGATTTTGGAAAAATCACGTCACGTTACTGACGACTTAAAATGGTCATAACTTCACAACAAAACGAGATACAGCAAAATTGTCTGCGTACGAAACAACAGTTATGACGAGAACTTTCATATGCCGCTCTCAAGTTGGGAGAAATAATTGTATTTTATGAAGATATTGACCAAAATATGTAAACGAGCGTCACGTTACTGACGGTGGCCTTGCCCATATGCGTTATGTGGTCCTATACCGATATTTCGATGTGCTACACACGGAATGCCAAAGTGAGTTTACCCCCATACTCTGGTTAGAGGGTATAAAAATTTAGAGAAAATGCCGAATCTCCAAAGCAAGAATATATTTTTATGAATATGTATCATACAAAATCAAAAGAATAACAATATTATCAAAAGCATAACAATGTTATAATAAATATTCTGAAAATGTATTTAAATTACAATACATAAAAATTAAATCTAAAAGACAATTTGTTTTCACACAAAATATATACAGCTAAATAATTCTTAAGTAATTTTGTGCCAAAGTAGTAGCATATTCAAACAGTTTTCGCTAACGCTTTTTCAACAACATTTTTGTTTACATTACGTATAATTTTTCTATTATTATCAACATAAATTAGTAAGCTTTGAAAGTCATTCTCATTCTTTGTAAACTCACTTTGGCATTCCGTGTGTAACACATCGAAATATCGGTATAGGACCACATAACGCATATACATAAATGATAAGTTATCTATTCCAGACATTCTACCGATTAATAAGATACTAACATATGTACTTGTTGGTTAAGCTCATGTAAAATGTAAGAAAAAAAATGGGTTAAGTTAGTTTTTTTAATTTTTTTTAATACTTCTACTAAAATGACAGACGTCATTTTGGATTTAAATGAAAGGTGTTTAAAATATCTATTAAACGGTGTCAACATCACGAACCTACGTTGCATATTTCTTAAGTTATTGAGCTTTGAAGTTGGAAAATTCAAAATTTTTACTTTTAAGGTCAAATTATTGACCTTTGACCTTATCATTTTTACCGCGAATATTTTTTTTAGGAGGCTAGCAATATTTTGAAGTAATTTATCCACTTTTGTAAAAACAAGGCACCATAACAAAAAAAAAAATAAAAAATTATGTTTTATAACCTCATTTTTAGCATAAAATCGATTTGAGCGAGTTGATCCCGGCCCGCCAAAAATCTGAAAAAAATCTCAAAAATCTTTTAGGCCATAAGAATTCATATTCCGCTTCAAGAGTAGCAAAAATAAAAAAAAAAAGTTTTTGATGAAACGCCCTAATGTACATAAACTATGTTGGGCATTGTTGAAGGTATTCATGGAATGGTCCAAATTGAATTGTTCTACTCATTTTTATTTCAAACTCTTTATTTATATTTGTCTACTACTAATACAGATATAATTTTTTTTTTTTTTTAAAAAAGAAGCAACACTCAGGCAATGCTGCCTATCAATTACCAATGTAGCCGTGATGCTTCTATCGGAAAGGGGATAGAAGAGAGATGAAAGATTTGAAAGATAGAAGGGCTTCAGTATGGCAACACTGTAATTGAGCGTGTTGTAATTGCGCGTGTTGAAAAAAATGTTGTTCTGCCTGAGCTGAGAATCGAACCCAGGCTTGCTGGCTAGTAGTCCAACGCGCTAACCACTAAGCTTAGCCTAATTTTTATTTGTTGTTGATTTGTTTAAAAATATACGTTTTTAAACATTAGTTGCATGGGTTTTTGATGAGCGTAACGGCATTGGTAAACGACTGGATAACACTGACGAAGGCATTTTCGTACGCAATGAGCGACCTGGGAAATTTTTAGCTGACAGCAAACGTTCGCTTTTAGCGTTAGGTTTTTTTTTCACTGCTGATGCAGAACTTGTATCAGAACTATTGTCTTTTTGTAATCTAACAGGAATGCGACTCCTTGAAACCAACGATTTTGTGGCAGGTTTCGAAATCGGTGCTTTAACTAAAAGATTTTCTTGAGAATGACGTTTTCTTGTCATAATCATTTTGGATATAAGTTCTTTTTTGGCCGAATTTCGAGTAGTTACAACCGGACTCTTTTGTTGAGCTTTTTCCAATGATTTTAAAATACTTTGATTTTGTCTTTGACCTCTAGAAGGCGTCTTAGTTATTTCAACAGTTTGGCCAGTCCTAGATGACGACTTTGATAAACTGGATGCATCTACTGATTTTGTTTCTCTAACTTTGTTTTCCTTATTTGATATTGGATTAACGATGACAGTGTTATCATAATCTTGTGTAGTTATTGCTACCACTTCTGTTTCGCCGTCCAAACAAGAATTAGATTGCTGCTTTGGTGCTGGTGTTGCAGTTTTACTCTGTGGGACTGTGTTGTAATTCTCTGGATTTTTTGCGATATAGCTTCTTCGAGTTCTGCGTGGTGTAGACGTACTGGCAGAGGAAATTTCAGTTGTATCTAAACAATTATAAACAGAATAGGTAAACATTAAAACGTAATTTGGAAGGAAAAAGCAACACAAATTTATTACAAAACACCACAGGAATGACATACATATAACATTGACGACAAATGATTGTACGATAGCTACTTACTCTTGTAATTCTGAGATTGTATTGTAGGGTATTTAAAACAAGTTTTCTACTTTATAAATTTGATTTTATAATTTTGAGTTTTGAATATTTCAAATATTTTTCCAATTTATTATTATTCAATTTTGTACTTTCAAATAATAAACAACTTTTATAAAAAGCTAATCTATACAGGGTTGCAAAATGAGAACATCAAAATTGTACCAACGAGCTCCTAAAATTGTAATTTTTCGACCCCAATTGTACCAAAAATCTTTTTTTTATTTTTTTTAATTTAGGTGTAATTTTCAACTCTGAACTCAATTGGTCTAATCATATTAATTATATATGTGGTGTCACCTACGCAATGTTAAGGAATCTTTCGAGAACGCAATATTACACTCCTCTTAAAGTTAGAATGCTACTCGCTAAAACGTATCTTCTTCCAAAACTTTTATATGCCTGTGAACTCTTTGCAAACTGTGACTCAGTATGCGAATCAAAACTTAATGTGACATTTAATAATATTGCGAGATACGTTTTTGCACGTAGACGTCTTGATAGCATTTCTGATTACTCAAAAAGAATCTACAATTTAACATTCGAAAACCTTTTGAAAGTTCGTTCATTATTGTTTTTACGAAAGCTAATTTTTACTAAACAACCTAAATATTTATACAAGAGATTAAATTTTTCAAGATCCAGCAGAGTGAAAAATATAAATTCTATTCGCTACCGTAGCCTTATGTCTGTTAGACATTTTTATATTCCTACAATTCGTCTGTGGAACCGATTACCTCCTACTACTAAAATTATTAGCAATGCAAACAGGTTTAAATCTGCCATTTTTAAACATTTTCGTTAATTTTTTTTTTTTATTGTAAAAATTTATATAACTTTTTTAACTTTTTTTATCATTATTCAAAATTTTTTTTAACTTAATATTCATTTTTCTTTTTTATATATTATATAGTTTTTTATATTTTTTATATATTTTTTTTTTATATTAGTTTAATTATTTATTTTTATTTGTATTTTTATTTTTATTTTATTGTGCCACAAATGTATAACATTAAATCTACAGTACTGTAAAATAAGACACCGTTCTTGTTGTACTGTCTTATCTAATAAAGAATCAAATCAAAAAAAAATCAAATCAAAAAAGGACCGAAAAACATTACCAGCAGAAATTTGTTCTGAACTGTTCCTTTTGGAAAGGAATAAAGACTGAAAGATCGTATCCTACCAGTGTTGGTATTTGAGAATTTTCAATTGGTGCCAAGTTGAAGGCGAAAAGGGACAAAATAGGTTGAATAGGGCCAACAAATTTGTTTTTTTAAATATTTTGAAGTTTTTAGTAAAGCATTCGTTTTACTTTCATAAAATTTTATTTATGTGAAATAAAACGAAAAAGAAATTCGGATGTGAAATCTAGAACACCAAAAAAGTTCGGAAATTTTCATTTTCACATTTTTTATGTGAATTACTTTTTTTGGAACAGCGGCCATAGATAGGTTTTTCGGATCAATTTTCCTGTAGGACCAATCAATTACCTTCAGGGACTAAACATTCGAGTTACACTAACTTTTAAATCTTAATTTAAATAAAACAAAAACTTACATTGTTGCAAAAAATGGTAGGGTTCTTAAAAGGGGAACAACTGATCCTTTTTTCGTGTTTGTATTACATAATTAAGTTTTAGTAAAAATATTTTTTTTTTTAATTTTAAATAAATTTTGACAATATTCGGAAAGAATGAAAAAGGGCCAAAACTGTCATTTGTGGTGCCACTGACCATTCAATAGTGCCGAAAATGGCACTATTGTGCCACATTTCCCAACCGTGTATCCTACCCGCCTGAATTATTGCATGTAAGCGATGTTAGAGCACTATTTGGTAGCACTGAAGAGCGCTATTGCTGATGCAGTGAAATCATGTATCTTCACAGCGCTGATTGAAGCATTATTTTGTATTATTCTTTCGTTATAATATCATAAATTTTATAAATTTCAATTTTGAAAAATACATTTCAGAATACATAATAGTGGTATTCAGAGTCTTACTTGCCAGACATAGTACTGGTGGTAAAACAGCACTTTTTCAAATTACATTTCAAAACACATGTATTTTTTGAAAGAAGTACTCTTTTACTACATTGCCAGCGCTGGCAGTAAGACTCTGAATACCTCTGTTTATGTATTATTTAAAAAAAAAATCCGCTTTGGTTTTTATTTATTTCCACAGCAATTTCAGATCTGGCCAAACATGGATTCAATCACATAGAAATTATAAAAAGTTGAGTTTTAATCAAGGGAAATTCCACAAAAAAGGATAAACTGAGAAAGATCTTAAATTGTACCAAATATGCCATTGGTGTACCATTGTACTTTCGAGCTTCTAATTGTACCAAAAAAAGTGCAATTGTACCAATTTTTGCAACCCTGAATCTATATGATTAATCAACCACAATTGGCGATCTGTTAGACGTGGTTAATAACAGTGATAAACGTTTAAAATTTTTCTGGGTTCGATCTTATTGTTAACCATCAATATTGGCTGTTTGATAAACATTGATTGTTCGATCGTGTTACGATTTTCTGTGTAATATTTGTGCATACAACAAAATCTTGGGAGAAGACTTATGAAATTGCATATAATCTTTGTAAAATAGAATTAATTTTAAAAGGAATTTCAAAAAGTATAGTAAAAAAAAAAAAACAAATCGATTTTATTCAATTCATTCGCAGTATTGCTGTATTAGCTGCAATTATAAGTACAATTGTTTAATTTTTATTTTGAGTTGTGTTCAAATAAATACGAATTAATCTACACATATCAAACACACACGTTATTACTTTTTGTTTATTGTTAATTTTGTTTTAGTAGTTGTTGTGTTTATTTGTTACATTCCTTACTCTTATCTGTAAACTTCTTCTCCAGAAAAACTATGCTATTACGCTCTGCTATACATTCGGGAACAACTCAGACACAACACGAATCGTTAGCTTCTTTAAATTCAGATAACCCTGATACGCAATCGACCTCTCATACTATGACTCACTCTGCTCCTCCTAGTCTTGAGCTTTGTGCTACTTCGGTCAAACTTCCACAGTTTTGGGTTAGTTGCCCTGATGCATGGTTTGTTCATGCTGAAATGCGGTTTGCAACTAGAGGGATTACACAGGACAAGACAAAATATGAATTCATCGTCACAGCTTTGCCACAAGAAGTTATTATGACTGTATTGGATGTTATTCAAAATCCTCGGAGGATCGTTATAATAACATCAAGAAGACATTAATTGATCGTCATTCCATGAGAAAGAGTAGGAGACTAGATAATTTTTTCTGATTCTGAGATCGGGGATCGCAAACCATCAGAGTTTTTCCTGTCACTAGCCTTACTCGCTGGTTCTAATTTTAGTTCCGATGTGTTAAAGAAACTTTGGCTAAGAAAGTTACCCAAGAGTTTGAATATTGCCATTAGGGGCTCAAATTTAACTGGTTTAAATGAAATAATGAAAATGGCTGATGATCTTTGGGAGGTTCTACGTAGTGGTGAGGTAGCTAGTGTTAAACAAACTTCTTTATTATCCGAACATTTGAGCACTTCTAATCTAGAAAAGGTAGTTGAGAATTTAGTCCAAGCAACAACGAACATTTCAACGCTCTTTCATTGGACGTTGCTTCCATTAAGAGACAGTTGGACGAACGTCAATAGCAACCGCAATTTAACCGTTTTGGTAGCGGTAGATCGCGATCACGGGGTAGATCTAGCAATAGAGATTGGCTTTGTAGGTTCCATTTTAGATACGGAAGCAAAGCAAGAAGATGTGAACAACCTTGTGCGTATAAAGCAAATGACTCAACAAACTAGATTATCCCATTGTCGGGGCGACAGACAATGGGTTTTCGGGTTTAGCAACCCGTCGCCTATTTGTTAATGATAAAACTAACAATTTAAAATTTTTAATAGATAGTGGTGTAGACATATCAGTTTTACCTTCTTCTAAATTTAAATGTGGCAATCGAGTTTCGGACATAATTTTAACGGCAGCTGTAAAAACTTTTGGCAAAAAAATTATTAAATTTAGATTTAGGACTAAGACGCGAGTTTCCTTTTGTTTTCATTATTGCGAACATTGAAAAACCAATTATTGGTGCTGATTTTTTACATAATATGGACTTTTGATAGATATAAAAAATCGATCATTAATCGATCCTCTAACTAAATTGGAAGTAAACGCATTTTCTTATTACTCCAAAATTTCTTTACCTAAGGTATTTTCGGTTGACAACCAGTACACACTTTTGCTGAAACAATACCCGTCACTGATTTCAGAACCTGATTATTCAAAGCCAGTAAAACATTCGACTGTTCACAGACTAAATACTAACGGCCCTTTGCCTTTTACAAAGCCTATACGTTTGGACCCTATAAAATTTAAAGTTGCGAAAACAGAAATTGATTTTTTGGTAAAATCTGGAATATGTAGTCCATTAAATTCCTCTGTAGCATCAGCATTGCACTTAGTTCCAAAAAAAGATCCGAATGATTGGCGACCTTGCGGTGATTTCAGGCGTTTAAATTATGTGACCATACCAGACAGATACCCATTACCACATATACACGATATGAATATGATGAACAAACGAATATTTTCAAAATTAGACCTAGTGCGTGCTTACCACCAAATTCCAATAGCTAACGAGGATATTTACAAAACGGCCATTACTACGCCATTTGGTATGTTTGAATTTAACCGAATGCCATTTGGTTTGAGAAATTCAGCTCAAACCTTTCAGAGGTTTATTAATGAAGTGGTAAATGGTCTTAATTCTGTATTCGTTTACATAGATGATGTCCTGATTGCAAGTAGGAGTGAAGAGGAACATGTAGAGCATTTGAAGATTGTTTTCAAACGTTTAGATGAATACGGGTTAAACATTAAGCCAGGGAAGTGCACTTTTGGCGTGTCGAATATAGATTTTCTTAGCCACAATATCTCTGAAGAGGGTATTAAACCATCAGAAGATAAAGTAGCGGCTATTCGTAGTTTCGAGAGACCAACATCAGTAAAGCAAATGCAAAAATTTATAGGTATGGTGAATTACTACCATAGGTATATTTCTAACTTAGCAGCCCTATTCATGCAATGATTACACAAGCTTTGAAAAAGAAGAAGAACGTTTTAGAATGGGATGACAAAAGTTGTAGTGCATTTCAACGCATAAAGGATCGATTTGCTTCACGCGTATTATTAAATCATTTTAATAGTGAAGCTCAAATCACGGTGACAGTTGATGCATCAAATATTGCGATAGGAGGAGTTTTACAGCAAACCTGCGAAAACGTTTCTGAGCCTATAGCCTTCTTTTCAAAGAAGTTATCAGCTTCAGAGTCCAAATACAGTGCCTTTGACAGGGAACTTTTAGCAATTTATTTAAATATAAAACATTTTCGTCATATGTTGGAAGGAAGAACGTTTACCGTTTACACAGATCACAAGCCACTTGTATACGCTTTAAATTCAAGGTCGGAAAGAAGTCCTAGGCAAACAAGGCACCTCGAATACATTTCGCAATTTACAAATGATATTCAGCATATTAGTGGCAATTCTAATGAAGTAGCAGACACACTCTCTAGAGCTTTCGAATTGGATGCTTTACAAAATACGGACCTAAATTTAAAATTTTTATTTGATGCACAGCAACAGGATAATATACT
This sequence comes from Pegoplata infirma, assembly GCA_963921195.1. Taxonomy (NCBI): domain Eukaryota; kingdom Metazoa; phylum Arthropoda; class Insecta; order Diptera; family Anthomyiidae; genus Pegoplata; species Pegoplata infirma. The sequence continues at coordinate 143,931,310 of OY992538.1, forward strand.
TAGGGAAATCGTTCAAAACAAGGAGAAACATTTAAATTTAAAGTTAGTAAAAATTCATAGTTTTAACATAGAGTTGTGGTGTGAAATATCTTGTGGTACGTCTAGACCTTTTGTTCCTGAGAAATTACGTAAAGTTGTATTTGATAAATTGCATTCAATCTCTCACCCGGGTATTAGAGCTACACGTCGACTTATTACTCAACGGTACTTTTGGCCAGGTATGACAAAGCAAATTAACATATGGGCCAAAGAATGCATTAACTGTCAAAAATCCAAGATAAATCGGCATACGAAATCGCCAATAGTTAAAATTGACATTCCAAAAGGCAGATTCGAACACATACATCTTGACATAGTTGGTCCTTTACCTCCTTCCCGTGGGCATAGATATATTTTGACAGTCATTGATTGATTTACACGTTGGCCTGAGGCATACCCCCTTAAAGATATTACTGCATAAACTATAGCACAAACATTTTTTACTTATTACATAAGTCGTTTTGGGGTTCCTTTTACTATAACTAGTGACAAAGGCGCACAATTTACTTCAAATATGTTTTCGGAACTCACGAAGTTGTTAGGTAGTCACAAAATAACCACTTCGGCGTATCATCCTCAAGCCAATGGCATTGTGGAAAGATTTCATCGCCAGCTAAAAGCGAAAATTATGGCAAGTGAACATTCCGAAAACTGGTATGATGTTCTGCCAGTCGAACTCCTTGGTCTCAGATCAGTCTTTAAAGAAGATCTCAAATCTACTCCAGCAGAAATGGTATATGGACAAAACGTACGGTTACCTGGAGAGATTATAGTTTCTGGTACGAACAATACATCTTCTGACTTTCTGACTATATTAAAAGATCATGTTAGGCATGTTCGTTCAAATTAGTCTCACCATAGAAGTCCGGACGCTGGTGTTTATGTACCAAAAGATCTCTCTAGTTCCAAGCATGCATTTGTACGAGTAGAACAAAGGAAATCATTGCAACAACCATTTGAAGGAACATACAAAATTGTGGAGAGAGATAGAAAATATTTTAAGCTTGAACTAGGGGGTAGCTTAAAAACAATTCCAATAGATAGACTGAAACCAGCATACATTGATCACACAAACACTAACCCGACCGACACTCCAATAAGATCTAAAAAACGAGTTACATTTAATTTATTAAACATAGATTCTTCTGGAGGGGGAGTATTGTAGGGTATTTAAAATAAGTTTTTTACTTTATAAATTTGATTTTATAATTTTGTTTTCTAGTTCACTATTCAATTTGAGTTTTGAATATTTTAAATATTTTTCCAATTTATTATTATTCAATTTTGTACTTTCAAATAATAAACAACTTTTATAAAAAGCTAATCTATATAATTAATCAACCGCAGTATGATAAGTTCAATGGCTTAATATTAATTAATCGGAATGAACTTAATAATGTATAAGATAAAATATATTAACAAAAAAATTACAGACCTTTATAAAAGGTACAAAAATAATGTACAAGTATGGAAATATACAATAACTGTTGGTGTTTTGTACAAATATCCATTTGTTTTCTTAAAAAAGAATTTTTAATTATCCAAATTACCTATTTCAATACAAGGTTGTTTTCTTACAGGCGAGGACATGCAAGTCGCACTAGTGGATGTCGATAATAATTGTTGTGGTGAGATACGTAAAACGCGTTTACGTCCGTTTCTTAATGGAGTGCCTGCTGTACCCATTACAAGTGCAGAAGATGTCATGCGTTGAGAAGCTGATGTTGGCGAAGCATGTATAACTTCTGAGGTATCCAGCTATAAAAAAAAAAGTTTTGTAATTCCGTATAATTTAGAGTGTTAACATATAATTTTTCTTTACCTCTTCACTAAATACCGTTTCCGGATGATCAGTATTAGTTTCCTTTGTTTTGCGAGCTGCACGATGCGAACGTGTACTCTCTATAATACGACTTTGATTAGTTTTTTTCTCATTCTCAGGTGAATTTTCATTTTGTGGTAGGTTTTTCGCCGGAATTACTCTATCTCTGTCCGGTGTTTGAGGCATGTATGTTAAACGTGATTCCTGATTGGATTTAGGTGGAGTTTTAGATTTTTCTGGACTACTTAAAATTTTTTCTATTATTTCAGGTTCTCTTGGTATAGGGCTTGACAACTCCTCCGCAGCTTCAACCTCCTCCTCTTCATTTGTATTCCTTTTGTTATAACGCAGACTTCGCTTTGATCTTGAATTTGATGACACTGGATTTTTATTCGGATTTTTCGACTTTTTATCCGAATCAATTCGTGCTTCAATTCGTATTTTACTGGGTCTTGGCGCATTAGTACCATTGCCGGGAGTGCCATTGCTATCAATTGAATTATTTCGAGAGAGATTTAACGATTTGCGTAAATATCTAAGACTTGTTACATTTTCACTGCCAAATGTTGTAGGCAAATTAGCAGCCGACGGTGATACATCCGCGGTTTGACTTGACACCAATGTACTATTGTTGCTTTCATCCTGAGGATTGCTCGTTTCAATTTCATTTGCATTTGTTTGTGGTTCAACGATTGTTGAAGGCATATTAGCAGCCGACGGTAATACATCTGCCGTTTGACTTGGCACCAATGTACTATTGTTACTTTCATCTTGAGTATTGCTCGTTTCAATTGCATTTGCAACTGCTTGTGGTTCAACGGATGTTCTGCTAATCTCAGTAGCCTCGGTATTGGCTTCAGATACAGTGTCGGCGGTTTCTGTATACTTTTCTGAAGGATTTGGTTCTTGTCCCTCATCATCTTCGTCGTCGGATTCAATATCCTCGTTAGTCCGCTTTGTCGGTGGATTAAAAACACCGTCCATCATGTCTTTGAAGTCAATGATAGATTTAACCGTTTTTGGATCAAATTTATTCTAAAAGAAATTTTAAAATAAAAAATAGTCATGAAAAATAGTAGTATTTTTTTAAAATACCCAGGGCATTGCTTCTATCGCAATACCGGGAAAAAAAGTTGTCTACTTGTGTCTAGATGTGTTGGCGGAATTCTACGACATTCACAAATCAATTAATTATTATCTAAATTACACTGAATTTATAATTATCTCAAGTATTAACCCAATCATGTTATGTATTAGCTTATCATAATAATTATTATAACTATAATAATTATTATAACTATAATAATTGTTATAAATTATTATTAATACAATATTTCATTATTATAATAGTGTAAACGCACTTTTACACTTTATGGTGCTTTTAACAACAGTTGAACCGCTTTCATAGGTTTCACTGTATATACACACTTTATTGTTGTTCAGTTTCATTAGCTCGCTACTAAAATCATTTAATATTTCTTAGTGGCAAGCTAATGTAGCTCTAGTAAAACAATACAAATGATTGTAGATATTCTCATTTCAATGAAATCGGTTTCTCTTATTCTCTTATACTTATTGTTCATTGGCTTGACACTAATATTATTCTCTTAATTTTAGTGACAAGCTAATGAAACTCTAGTAGTGAGAATAACTGTTTTAAATATTAATATTACCAAAAACAACTAAAACTTATTTACCACTGTAAAAAAACCTAATTATGTGTATGTTTAAGATTTTATTTTAAAGCATGTAAATTACATTTTTGGTTCAGTTCATTCTATTCTTTTTGAACTCTCTAAGCGGACACTTTGGTAAATTTAATAAAATTAATAATAATAAACCTTTGAGTGTCATTAATTTGGAATAGCCAAAATTAAAAAGGGTTATAATTTCCTAAATATAGGAAATTCATATTACATTGGTGCCGAAACCCGGGACTATTCCCGGCTCATATTAAAATACGTATACAAATTAAAAAAAAATATATATATAAGTGGTTTTAGATTTGTTTGTTAGATCGGAACGGGTTTACAAATTTTTTAAAAGATTAAAATTAAAAAACTTAATTGAAAAAAAAAAATATATATATTATTGAGTCTATAGAGAATTAATTTATATTGGTGTGTTTTATCGGAAAAATAGTTGAGTGATTTTTTTGTCAATTTAATAAATTTTAAACCCGAATTCGTTTTTCAAACTCGCCTGAGGCTCTTAAAATTTTTTCAGTTTTTATAATTTGTACACTACTCAACGTGTTTATAACTTTGATGCCTTTCGTGCATTCTTATTAAATAATTCATAAAAAAGAAAACTAGTACTTCTGTACAACATACACAGACTTTCGCTTACGTTTGTGTAATTTTTTCTTTATTCACAAATTCTGAAACAGTTTTGCGAAAATTAACGTGACATTGCTACAAAGTTAACGTGACATTGCTTGGTAGATGTTTTTTTCTTTCATTTTTTATAAAAAATATTTATAAAAACTGGTACGTCTGTACTATTTATACATCTAAAGGGCACTTCTTTTCATTTATATATAATTTATTGTACATCTGTACATACATAACTGTCACTTTTAACGTATATGGTCACTGTTTTTGTGCTTATCAACTCGAAATCAGGCACGCCGGTACATTGAGTTCTTATTTTATTTATAAATTTTATAAATACTTTCGTACTTTCGTGCATATTTAGCTTTTCATCTTTGATTAAAATAAATCTCAAGTACACTTAAGCCTAAATTGTAGTAAAAATGGCTGATTTAGAGCCTCTGACTACCTCGCAGAAGAACATTTTAAATACCCTTACCAGGTATAGTGAAAGGTTTTTGTCAAAAAGAAACGAGGACAAGACAAAGGGCTTCGTAGAACATCTGACCCATGAGATAGATAGTCTTTTTCAGAAGTTTAAACTTCAGCATGATGAAATTATGAAAATCATTGATGATACCTTATTGGATCCAACTGATGTTACATACATTTCCGAGGAAATGTACTTCGATTTTTCGGAGCTTTACTTTACGTTCAAAGGTAGGCTTACTAATTGTTTTCGTAATGACACTGTGCGTTCCCCATTCAGCAGTACTTTTGCTGCACCTAGTAGCCATGACAGCACTATTAGTATGGAAGCTACTCTTCCGAAAATTTCCCTACCTAAATTCTCCGGTGATTATATGGAGTGGATTCCGTTTCGGGACATTTATCTTTCATTGGTTCATAACAACCCGTCGTTGTCCAAAATTCAAAAGTTTTTCTATCTTAAGGGTACCCTGTCTGGGGAAGCAGCTAATTTAATTAAGACAATTTCAGCGACTGAAGCCAACTACGAATCTGCTTGGTCCATTCTTGAATCAAGATACCACAATAGACGTTTGATTGCTGGTAACCTTATTTTACGACTTTTAAATGTTCCGAAATCGGATGGTAGTGTCCAGGGTATTAAGCAACTTCATGATACTACTCAAGAGTGCCTTTCTTCCTTAGGAAACTTGGATATTAGAAACTCTGACTGGGATCCAATTCTAATAGTTTGGCTTAGTCAAAAAATGGATCCGCTGACAAGAAGGGACTGGGAGCAGACAATGAAATCCTTTACGGAATTCCCAACTCGCTCTGATTTATTTTCGTTTCTTGAAAAAACATTTAGAACAATGGAGTCATTATCTGAACCTTTGCCTTCTGGTAGTAAAACTAATCAATCTTCCACCAAAAATAACTTCAAAAGTAAGAGACAAACTTCCTTTCATGCTGGTAACGTTGCTCAGCAAAGGGGTTCGCAACAAAAATCAATTTCTTGTCTTTTTTGCGAAAAACCTCATTATATTTCACAATGCTATAAATTTTTAGCATTACCCTTAGCGGCTAAGAACGATTTTCTTAGCAATAAAAAAATATGTAGGAATTGTCTCTCTCTTGGCCACACCCATGAGAATTGTAATTCTTTACATAAATGTGGTACGTGTGGACAACTCCACCACACTGTCCTTCATATTGAAGAATCTGTTTCTGTGCAAAATTCTAACGTAACTGAGTCGTTACAAGATTCATCTGAGCATACACCTGCTGCGCAAACCACTTTTCATAACTCTAATATATTTCAAAATGTGTTACTATATACAATACGTCTGTTTGTACACACTAAGGATGGCCAATTCCCACTAAGAGCCCTATTGGATCCCGGATCCCAAGGGAGTCTAATTTCAGAATCTGTTGTTCAGCTTTTAGGCCTTCATAAACAAAAGTCCCATTGTAAAGTCGTAGGTATAGGAAGTGGAAGTGAAAATTTATCGAAGTATTCAGTAAATATTGATTTGTGGTCACGAAAACGTAAGCCAATCCTATCGTGTACCGCGTTGGTACTTTCTAATATTTCTTCTTATAGTCCTCATCCTACTTCAAGGAATTTATCGCTACCTAATTTGGAAAATGATAGCCTGGCAGATCCGTTTTACTACAAATCAGATCCCATTGATATTATACTCGGTTCAGACATATGTTGTAAAATAAAAATACCTAGCGAATCATTCGTACATAATGACTTGTTTTTCCAGAATACATTCTTTGGGTGGGTATTTTCAGGTTCATCTGAACCAATATCTACCAGTGTTGTCCATTTTCACCACATAAATTTAGAAAATATTTTGCGATCATTTTGGGAACAGGAGGAAGTTGTTGCCAAACGAGAATTTACTGACGAAGAACTGGCTTGTGAAAATTATTTCAAAGCCACCACTAAAAGGACCCCTTCTGGTCGTTATATGGTCAACTTACCGTTTAAATCACTCCTGATAGATGGAGAGTTACCAACACTTCATAATAATATGATAGGGGCGTTGAAGCGGTTGAGGCAATTAGAAACATCTTTTGCTAAGCGTCCTTTGTTTGCTGAAACCTATAGGAATTTCATGCTCGAATATGAGAATCTAGGCCACATGTCCAAAATTGGTTCATATCCAAATAATGTCCGTGAAAATTCGTTTTTCTTGCCACATCATGGCGTTTTTAAGGAAAACAGCACAACTACAAAACTTAGGGTAGTTTTTGATGGTAGTAGCCATCTAGAAGGACAAAATTCTCTAAATGAAGAATTGTCCTCAGGTCCTGCTTTGCAGAACAATCTTCCACAAATTATTACTAGGTGGAGGAGGCACAGAATTGCATTTAGCGCGGACATTGAGAAAATGTTTCGCCAAATTGAAGTTAACCCAGAACATCGCCCATTTCAACAAATTTTTTGGAGATCTAGTCCCCTTGAGGAAATTTCAATTTATCAATTAAACACGGTGACTTATGGTACCACACCTGCACCGTATCTTTCTATACGCGTTCTGCAACAACTTGCACAAGATTATAAAACGGATTTTCCTCTTGAATCCAGTGTCGTTGTCACTGACTCATATGTCGATGATATTATCTCCGGGGCTGATACTTTGGAAGAAGCCACTGAGCTACAGACAAATTTATGTGCTCTCCTAAACCTAGGTGGTTGTAATCTTAGAAAATGGATCACTAATTCAAGTGATTTATTGCATAAAATTCCAGAGGAATATAGAGAAAATTCTTTAACTCTTAGTTTTGATCGTGACAATGTTGTTAAAACGCTTGGAATCCAGTGGAATACCACAAGTGATTCATTTACATTTAAGGTACACATTGATGAAACTTGTCAGGTCTCAAAACGATCTATTCTATCGGAAACTGCTCGTTTGTATGACCCATTGGGTTGGTTAACACCCTGTACCGTTATAGCAAAATCAATTTTCAAGCAACTTTGGGAAAATGGCGTCGATTGGGATAGCAAAATTCCTAGTGAAATAGAGGAGAAATGGCTTTTGTACCGATCAAATTTACATAGATTCTCAAATCTTAAAATTCCAAGATGGATTCATTGTTCAAGTGATTTTAAATTTGAGCTTCACTGCTTTTGTGATGCCTCAACAGTAGCTTATGCAGCAGCAGTCTATGCCCGAGTAGTTACGCCACACGGTATTTTTGTAAGTCTCTTGCAAGCCAAGTCCAAAGTTTCACCGATTAAAACGGTCTCAATACCAAGACTTGAGCTCTGTGCTGCAGCACTTTTGGTAAAACTTGCGTTTAAGGTCAAAGATTCATTTTCGGATATAAAAATTGACAATATTTTATTTTGGAGCGATAGTTCCACTGTCTTAAGCTGGATAAGAAAACCACCTTCAAGGTGGACTGTTTATGTTGCCAACCGAGTTGCTGAAATTCAGCGTCTGAGCAATCCAATGCAATGGAAGTATGTTCCTTCGGGTTTAAATCCAGCAGATTGTGCATCCAGAGGCATTATGCCACAAGAATTAGTTGAATGTGACATTTGGTGGCATGGGCCAAAATTTCTGTGCAAATCGCCCTCTTTTTGGCCTAGGCCTCTGCTTTACTTGGAAACGTCAGAGGAAAAGTGCAAAAGCTTGTCTAAAAATACTCCTGAGACTTCAACCATAAAAGCAACTATGTCCTGCAATACTTCTGGGACTTCAAATAATAGGATTTCCGAAGACAAAGAAAAACCTTCGCCATACCCTGATTTTTTGCTTAGAACATCTAAGTTATCCTTATTACTAAAATCTATTTCTTTTTGCTACCGATATTGCCATAATGCAAGAAATCATCGGAAAAATCCAGATCTTAAGGAATTTGGTACCTTAAAGGTATCAGATCTGAATAGGACATTAATTGCTTTAATAAAAGTAACACAAGCTATTGACTTTCCGGAAGACCTAAAAATGCTTATTTCAAAGGGTAAAGTTAAAAATTGTTCCTTGCTCAAACTTATGCCTTTCATTGATGACGACGGCCTCATACGTGTAGGTGGTCGGTTGCAAAACTCAAATTTGCCATATAATGTGAAACATCCCATTTTGTTGGCAAAAAACAATCCCTTGTCAAAACTTATAATAAATGATTCACATGAAAAGACTTTACATGGTGGTATTACTTTAACCATGTCCTATGTAAATCGCAAGTTTTGGATAATATCCGGAAACCAATTGGCTAAAACTATAATAGCTAACTGTATGCGATGCTTTATATATACAGCTAAATCCTCTAATCAAATTATGGGAAACTTACCATCTGTGCGTCTAAATGTTACTAGGCCGTTTAAACACAGCGGCGTTGATTATGCTGGTCCTATATCAGTAAAAAACTCAACTTACAGATCTGCAGTTATATCTAAAGGATATATTTGCTTATTTATATGTATGGTAACCAAGGCTATACATTTGGAGGCAGTTTCGGACCTCACAACCAACTCTTTTTTGGCTGCATTTCGGCGGTTTGTGTCACGCAGAGGGGCATGCACCGATATTTATTCTGATTGTGGCACGAATTTTGTTGGTGCCTCGAAAGAACTGCAGGTCCTATTTAACAAGAACAAAAAATCGCTACCCGAGGACTTACGTCAGACATTACTGTCTAAAGGTACTGATTGGCACTTTATACCACCTGCCTCACCTAATTTTGGTGGTCTTTGGGAGGCAGGGGTTAAATCGGTTAAATACCATTTAAAAAGAATTATGAATGACAGAATTCTTACTTTTGAAGAACTTTCAACTCTTCTCTGTCAAATCGAAGGTTGTTTAAATTCTCGACCTCTCTGCCCTTTGTCGTCCGACCCATCTGCACTTGATGCTCTTACACCAGCCCACTTCTTAATAGGAGAACCAACAAATTGCATCCAAGAAGAAACACTACTCGATGTCAATATAAATCATCTCACCCGTTGGAAAACTGTGGAAAAGCTGAAACAACACTTTTGGAAGAGATGGTATTTGGAATTTGTTAATCGTTTGCAATCACGACCCAAATGGCTTAATAAAAGGGAAAACGCTAAAATAGGGGACTTAGTCCTTATTGTCGATGATAGATGTGGTCCTGGACAATGGCACCTCGGCCGCATTCAAGATGTTCATCCTGGTTCTGATCACCAAGTTCGGGTTGTATCAATTCTTACTAAAGATAAAATAATTAAACGACCAATTTCTAAAATATGTTTTTTGCCCACAGATTCTACAAATGACGATTCTAACCCTGAGTTAAATTCTGGAGTTCCTGATAGAAGGATGGAGCCTGTTCCTGCCGCTGTGAGTCGGAGCACAGCAAAGTCAGATGACTAAAACAAATTACTCCCACCGTTAGGCCGTTCTTCATCTTCATCTTACATATTGCTCAAGAACAGTTGTTCTTCAGGGGGGAGTATGTTGGCGGAATTCTACGACATTCACAAATCAATTAATTATTATCTAAATTACACTGAATTTATAATTATCTCAAGTATTAACCCAATCATGTTATGTATTAGCTTATCATAATAATTATTATAACTATAATAATTATTATAACTATAATAATTGTTATAAATTATTATTAATACAATATTTCATTATTATAATAGTGCAAACGCACTTTTACACTTTATGGTGCTTTTAACAACAGTTGAACCGCTTTCATAGGTTTCACTGTATATACACACTTTATTGTTGTTCAGTTTCATTAGCTCGCTACTAAAATCATTTAATATTTCTTAGTGGCAAGCTAATGTAGCTCTAGTAAAACAATACAAATGATTGTAGATATTCTCATTTCAATGAAATCGGTTTCTCTTATTCTCTTATACTTATTGTTCATTGGCTTGACACTAATATTATTCTCTTAATTTTAGTGACAAGCTAATGAAACTCTAGTAGTGAGAATAACTGTTTTAAATATTAATATTACCAAAAACAACTAAAACTTATTTACCACTGTAAAAAAACCTAATTATGTGTATGTTTAAGATTTTATTTTAAAGCATGTAAATTACATTTTTGGTTCAGTTCATTCTATTCTTTTTGAACTCTCTAAGCGGACACTTTGGTAAATTTAATAAAATTAATAATAATAAACCTTTGAGTGTCATTAATTTGGAATAGCCAAAATTAAAAAGGGTTATAATTTCCTAAATATAGGAAATTCATATTACAAGATGACAGCACCTGCGAGTGAGACTTTAGTAGCATACTAATTCTTAAAAACTTTTCAATTTTCAAATTTTATTTGTACGATAATTGCTACGGGTGTATGGAAAATTTCATAGTTATCTGAACAGTATTTCTGGAGTTATTCTTGATATTAAAATACAATTTGTACAGTTAAAAACGAATTTTTAATTTTAAAAAATATTTTTTTATTAATTCTGTTTTATTTATTGTTGGACTTTATATTTTATAACTGAAGTTTTATTTATTTCGGTTTGAGTCCATATTAATTATTTCTGAGAAATAATTATTTTTGTTGTACAATGAGAAAATCTGAAAAAATTAATTGACAACACAGGCTAAGTGGAGATGTCGACAGCTTTCGGAAGAAGCCACCCTTCCTTCGTCAGCACTCTTCGATTGTCACTGTAGGTGTGTAAGATTAAAATCAGCTATTTAAACGTACACGCAAAAAAAAATCTGTGTCGGAGTGAGCAAAAATCTGGCATAATTTTACCAAAAATATGCTAAAACTACAACCGACGAAGTAGTTTTCTTAATTTAGCCAAAACGCTTATGTAAAAAATTTTGAAGAAAATGCTAATGCTATTTAAGCAAAAACTTGGTAAAATATACCAAAAGAAATATGGTGAAATATACCAAAACTATTAGACTTATTATCCCAATTGTGGATAATAAGTCATACAAAATCACTTAACGATTATGTATGACTCATTGTCTACATATGGGAAGCATAGCTGAGTGCTACCGGACGCGTCGCAGGTTGCGGATAGCGATACGCCCCGTAGATATGCGGGGTAGCTGCTTTAAGTGGCCGCGGACAGTCAGCGGTTACAAGGGGAGAGTCTCGGAGGGTCTTTCGAGTTCCCACCAAGTGCCGAGTTGCCAATGATCCTTGTAACGTCGTGGCGAGTATTTGGCGCCTCCTAAATAACCAATTTCGCAAAGCATGTCTGGAGGCTTCATTCGGCAATCCCGTTACCAGAATCGGACGCAAACGGCCAATCCCCGGTTCGTCTTAAAAACAAATGATTTCGGAAAGTTCACAAAAAATTCATAAGGATCGATTAACAGGCGACGGAACCAGGATACGAAATAGGAATAATGATTTTAGGAAACACGATTGGAAATTTGGAAGTTGGAACGTGAGGACAATGCTACAAGCAGGCAAAATGCAGGAAATAGCAATAGAAATGAAAAAGTTTAAACTTCAAGTCCTAGCGCTACAAGAAATACGATGGAATGCAGCTGGTAGACTGGATAAACCAGATTATACCGTTCTTCATAGTGGTACTTTGGAGAAAAGCGGGCATGCCGGAACTGGGTTCATGATCTCGAAAGATATAAGAAAATCAGTGTTGGGATTTATACCAATTGACGAAAGGCTATGTTCATTAAGGCTAAAAGGAAGGTTTAACAACATCACCATTATATGCGCGTATGCACCCACTGAAAATGCAGAGGAAGAAGATAAGGAAAAGTTTTACCTTCTTTTGGAATCTCTAATTGACAAAATTCCAAAATATGATACAATTCTTATGCTAGGTGATTTTAATGCAAAAATCGGCCAGGAACAATTCGCCAAAGACGTTGCAGGCATCCACTCCCTGCACAACGAAACGTCAGAAAATGGCCTAAGACTCTGTCAAGTAGCTGCAAATTACTCGCTATACATAGCAAGCACCCATTTCCCGCATAAGTCAATACACAAAGGAACATGGAAACACCCTAGATTTGGAACTGTAAATCAAATCGATCACGTACTGGTAAACAAGAGAAGACTATCATCGGTAATTGACGTCCGCACATGTAGAGGTGCTTACTGTGGAAGTGACCACTATATGGTAAGAATTATTTTCCGCCACAGATTCTCGAACGTAATGCAAGAAAAAGGTAAAAGAAAACAGAAATGGGATGTGGATAAGCTCAAAGATCCACAAATAAAACAACTTTTTGAGCAAACAATAAACAACAAGATTAGAGAAACAGTAAACGATGACAACACAGATGCTAACGAATTATGGAAACGATTAAACACAACTATGAACGAAACGGCAACCGACACAATTGGCTACGTAAAAAGGAAACGAAATGATGAATGGTTCGACAATGATTGTGAAATAGCAGTGAAAATGAAAATGGAAGCGAGAACAAAATTTATGTCTCAAAATACGGAACAAAACGCTAGAAACTATAAACTGTTAAGAGAGCAGGCTAAAAGGATAATCAAACGAAAGAAAAAAGATGCTCAAAAAAGAAAAATTGAAAAAATATGTGACGATTTCGACACTGGTAATTCGAAAGCATTTTATCGCGGAATAAAAAATATGAAAGATGGGTTCCAACCAAGACTAAATAACTGCCTAGATAAAAATGGAAACGTTCTTTGTGAAAGCAACAAAATACTGAAAAGATGGGAAGAGTATTTCAGTGGATTGTTAAACATCCCAGAACAAATGAGTGTAGCAGCCAATGAATTAAATATAGTGTATGATCAAATCTCAACACATGATACCTTGCCAACCATGCAAGAAGTCGAAAAAGCGATATCGCAAATAAAAAATAATAAAGCCCCCGGGGATGATGGCCTAGTTGTAGAACTATTTAAGAATGCTGGTACTGAATTTATAAAGCAAATGCACAGTTTAATAACCACAATATGGATTACCGAAAAGCTGCCGGATGATTGGCAACGAGGCATAATAATCCCAATTCATAAGAAAGGAAATAAAATGAAATGCGAGAATTATCGAGGAATTACTCTACTGAACACCCCATACAAAATCCTGTCAAACATCATCAACAACAGACTGACAGTAGTATCGGAGACTATTTTAGGTGAATACCAGTGCGGGTTCAGGCCTAATCGATCCACAACGGACCAAATATTCCTACTCAGGCACACAATGGAGAAAGGCTACGAATATCAACGTGATCTACATATACTAATGATAGACTTTAAACAAGCATTTGATTCTATAAACCGAAAACTTCTTGAACCAATGTTTCTAAATATGGGAATCCCCCAGAAATTAACAAGAATGGTTGCGCTGACGCTTAAAAACACAACATGCAAGGTAGCTATACAAAACAACCTTTCATCGGAGTTCGAGATAACCTCAGGAGTCAGGCAAGGTGATGCTCTCTCAACAACAATTTTTAATTTAACCCTCAACCAGGCAATATCCATCTTAGACAGAGGAGGACACATATTCTCAAGATCTACAATAATGTGTGCCTATGCAGATGATATTGCGCTAATATCCCAAAGTATGCGTGATCTGGAAGAAAATTTTTCTATATTGGAAGCGGAAACAAGAAAGCTGGGTCTGATAATAAATGAAAGTAAAACCAAATATATATATATGACACGGAATCAACAAATAAATATACACCCATCAATTACGCTAAATGACTACACGTTCGAAAGGGTTAACAGCTTTAAGTACCTCGGCACTCTAATCAATGGTAACAATGATATGCATCTATCGATAAGCGACCGCATCCAAGCCGCCCAAAAAACTTTTTATGCACACCTCAAGCTTTTCAAATCAAAAGCAATCTCCCGAGCAGTGAAAATACGACTGTACAAAACTGTAGTACTCCCAGTACTTACATACAGCTGTGAAACGTGGGCAATGACTTCAACAGATGAGGAAAAGTTAAGAATATTCGAACGGAAGATGATAAGAAAAATTTATGGGCCAAAAAGGGGGGAAGACGGCAGTTTCATAATGCGTACTAACCATGAAATTAACCAAATACTTGAAGGGAAGAATGTTGTTAAGCTTATAAAGGCCCAGAGGTTGCAGTGGGCAGGCCACGTGGCTAGAATGCCAGAAGATAGAGCACAAAAGAAAATTCTTAACGCTATACCACACAGGACTAGAGCCAGAGGTAAACCTAGATCAAGATGGCTTAATGGTGTAGAGGATGACTGCAAAAAAAGCGGTATAAGTAACTGGAAGAACTCGGCGAAAAATAAATCTGAATGGAAACAAATTGTGAACAAGGTTAAGGCCCACCCCGGGCTGTAACACCAACAGATGATGATGATTAGAAAAGGGTGACTAAAAATAATGCTAAAAATTACCACATTTATGCTAAAATAATTTTTTTATTAAATTTTTGTAAAAATTTCTATATTTGTTGAATTTAAAATTTTCACACAATAAATCCATATTAATATAATAAATGTTGTGTACACTCATAGAAATATCTTAGTAGAAAAATTAGTAAACCCATTGTAGATCAAGTTTTACAGAAAAATACCGTATTCAACAAAAATTAATGTTGATATCGTTGAATAACACCGCTCTACAAATCTGAGGTTTGTCGCTGCGTTTTGAATGAAACCAAAAAAAGTTTATAGGTTTTGGTTTCCCGATTCCAAAATGGTCACTCAAATTTTTCTATCACGTCACAATTTTGAAAAAATCGCGGTTAAAGTGTCAAAAAAGGCCCATTTTGGCCATTTTTGAAAGCTTATAATATAAGATCCTTACATGCGAATGACTTTATATCAAGCTCATTCGAAAGTTCGTAATTTTCTCTTTAAGACAAAATCAAATCTTCTTGGAATTTAATTTTTTATAATGGTAAAAAAATCATTAGACACAAGTGCTTTAAATCTAATATTTACGTGTGTATTTGTATGGAAATTTGTTAAAAAACACTGTGTGAATAAACTAAATATTTAAAAAATGGAAGGTTTTTTGTTAATGATGTTTTTACCATTTTAGAAAATTAAATTCCAAGAACATTTTATCTTGTCTTATAGAGAAAATCACATACTTTTGAATGAACTTGATACCAAGTCACTCGCATGTCAGGATCTTATATTATATGCTTTCAAAAGGGGTCCAAAATGGCCTTTTTCAGCACTTTAACCGCGAATAACTAAAATTCCTGACGTGATAGACATATTTGGGTTGCAGATTCGGAATCAGAGCGACAAACCCTACCTAAATCACTTACCAGAATCCAATACGCATTTTCATGTTGAGCTGTGTAATCAGTAAAGTTGAATCAACTATATACAACGCTTATACAGAATTCAATAGATAAATCAAAATAGAAAAAACAACCCTGTTCGTTCATTTTTTTTATATTATTAACGAGTGACGAGTGAGTTGGTAGCAATGTGATTCACATTATGTGAATCGTGTTTATCTCTCATAAAATTTTTGTTTGTTTCTTATAAAATTATTTAATATTAGAAAAATAAATAAAAATAGGATCTGATCTGTAAATATTTGGTAAGTAATAAAATACATTGATTACTTTATGTATTCATACTATATTAAAACGTTTTTTGTTTTTTTTCTAGGATTTTGTTTTGGTATCATAAGATAACTAGAGAATGGCTAATGGGTGCATAACATAAATAAACGAAGTGTGTGTGAAAATCTTTGTGAAAATCTTCAAATATTGCAGCTTAAAAAGCCGGAAATAAAAAAAAAATATTGTGATTTATACTTATTAAAAAAATATTTACAAATAACAACAAGCTTTTTTTAATAATAAAATTTCTTATATTAACAAAAAAACATGTTGATCAACTTTTACAAAAACTGACAAAGGAAGGGTGGCTTCTTCCGAAAGCTGTCGACATCTCCACTTAGCCTGTGTTGTCAATTAATTTTTTCAGATTTTCTCATTGTACAACAAAAATAATTATTTCTCAGAAATAATTAATATGGACTCAAACCGAAATAAATAAAACTTCAGTTATAAAATATTTTTTTATAAATAATATTTTTTTATTTTTTAAATTTATTTGTACAATACATATTTGTATCAGCGCATTGTGTTAATGGCAATACCAGAAAAAAATGTCAAAGCTGTATCCAAATGGCAGCACCTTTTAATGAGACTACTAAATTTTAAACATTTAAGGAGACTCCCAGCAAAAAAAGAGCTTACCAATCACTACAAAATTCACCACAACTTATGAACCAGATGTACTTCTTCAACTGAAACATTGATGAATTTAATATGGACGTGACACACAAAGTATGTTCTTTTTTTCGCCACTTTTCAGTGGCGAAAGATTGACATTTTTATCACAACTTCTGAAGTAGTAATCCGGATGTTAATATTTCATCACTTCTCTAGAAGTACATATTTCTTGGCATTTTGGGTGTGATTATGTCATTTTTAATTGGTGATTTAGGACTTCTAAATTAGAAGTGATTTTTTCACTTATTTTTGTAAGATAAATTGAAAAAGTAGTTTTTTGTAATATTTACACTAAAAACACTGTTTGACAGCAAAAACCTCCCAGTGAAATTTCTATAGCACGTGCCGTTTTTGAGATATTCGCTGTTAAAAAGTAAAAAACAATATTTTAGCACTTTTAGGGGTCTACTGTTACGTATTCTTACGTTGCTTCCACCAAATAGGACTTGATTTCATATAAAATGGACCTCGTGATTCCAAAACTGCAATCCAAATTTTTCAAGCATGTTCTGTTTTTGAGATATTCGCGTTTGAAAATGTTAGTGTGATTTATAAAGAATATAAGTGCGCAACAGTGGAGTTTAGATTTTTAAACGCCAATATTTCAAAAACAGTACGCGATAGAAAAATTTGGATACCAGATTTGAAATAAAGATGTCTTATTTTTACTAAATCGAGTACTATTGTGTTTAGAGCAACTTAATAATACGTTACAGAGAAGACTCAAATATATCAATATTCAAACACGAATATCTTAAAAACCTTACGTGATAGAAAGATCAATTTCATTGATAATCAAACGTATATAATTCGAATTAAAAAAAGGAGTAATTATAAAGATCACAAAACTATAAAAATTCACGGCAAATCGATTCTGACCACAAGCCTTAACCTCAATTTTCTAAAAAGCTTCAACAATCTTTAATAATGTGATGGAGAAACATCCATTTATTTAATTTAGGACCAACTTTTTTTGATATATGTAAGATATAGAATGGTAGTTAAACGTCAAATTGCTTGTATGAAATTTAAAAAAAAAAAATATCAATAATTATTGATTATAATCGATTTTCATCTTTTCGATTTTTTAAGCTCTAAATAAAGAGAAATGAAATGCCACTACCAAATTTTGTCACCATTTTTGCAAAACCTAAATCTATTCGAAGCTGGACGTAGAAAAAAGTGCATACTTCGTGTATCACCCCCATTCTAAGTGTTCCAGTTGAAAAAGAAGTTCATATGTTTTGGTGATTTGATTTAATTTGATATGATTTAATTCCTAAGAACATATAAATAAGGTACTTTAAAATCATTAAGTATAGAACTGGTGAAAGATGTTTTTATTGTTATTTTGTAGCATTTTTGGAAGTGATTTTAAAAGTACTTCCTACGGAATATGAAGTTCGGCACCTATCGCTACTTTGTATGTAGTGAAACCACTAATTCTTTTTGAACCACTTCGTTTATTTTTTGCTGGGCTACTACATTTTAAACATTGGTAGCAAACTACCCTTGGACACCATTCAATGCTTGCATATCTTGTATAAATACAAGAGTATGCAAGACCACAACAACAACAAAAATTAAATAACAAGTAAAAACTTTAATTCGACCTTGCCGAATGTATTGATACGCTCCACAAAAAAAAATCCGCGAAAAAAAATTTTGGTGAAAAAAATATTTTTTTTTTGTAAAAAAATATTTTTTTTTTGTAAAAAAATATGTTTGTACTTGTTTAAATACCATTCGGTTATCAATTCTGATCACATGTGTCAACCAGCAGCCGAATTAAAGCATTTTGTATTTTTAGGTTATGTTGAATGTACCAACATTTTTGAGGTGTCCTTACATTTTCTTTCACAACTTTTAAGCCGCTGAACCGATTTCGCTCAAATGCAATACCAAACTACTTAGAGCAACTACAAGTAAATATGCTAAGTCTTAGTCATATATGTTTAATATACTTTGGCCGTGATCACCATTTCCACAGACGGACAGACAGACGGACATCGTTTAGTTTTTCCGGGAAACAATAAGAGAAATTAACCATACATGGGACTATTTAAAAAAAATGAACTAATATCTCCATAGTATCGCCGGTCCTCTTCACATGTGTGGAGCCTAACAGGTCCAAATTTTGAATCTAAAAATTTGGCACTCCCGAAAATTTGAAAATTCACACATTATCTTACTTAGTTTTCCAGGTACTGCAATTTAGGGGCTCAATAGGGTCTTGAGAGTTTTAGAAACTGAATAACTAAAAAACTATTGCTCTGAGGGGTTTTGAGTATTGGCAGACGAGTTTTAGAAACCAAGAGCTACAAAAATGCTTTTGAACTTTTTGTAGTGTCGGCAATATTTACCGAGTTATGAGCATTTTAAAATTTTCGGGAATCACAAATTTTTTGGATTCAAAGTTAGGACCCATTGGGGTCCACACATATGAAGAGGACCCACGCCCACGAAACTATGGAGATTCAAAGTGTTGCGGAACCCCTTTACTGTGTTGTTCACCCGGCTACTTGGTGTTTAGGCGTGAATTTCTTAACCCTTTACACAGCGTCTTATAGTGTACAACAATAGACTATTGCAAAGATATGGACTCACATTCACCGGACAACTAAAGATACTACCGAAAATTTATGCCTCGTTTGCTACTTTGTAGTAAATCGTTTCTATTTTTGCTAAATACTCTTGACAATGGAATCTGACAAATTCCGAAACACGTGTCGATTAAGTCTTGCAAAAATGACCAACATAAATAAACTTAAAACAAAAAATAATTTTCTTGAAAATTATGCTATGAGAATATCATGGTTATGATTGGAAAATAAAATAATGACCTCGAGCCAGAATAAACATCCTCAAAATATACCCAGTCTGCACGGTTTCGAGGCGACAATTTTTTCGAAGTTTTATAGAAGGTTTTCCGCAAAAATGATTCGAAGTCGATATTATATACAGTCGATATTTTAACGATTCTCGAACTCATATTTTTATTGAAAAATTAATCGACTTCGAAATGATTTCCGATCTACATTTTAGGAATTCTCGTATTTGTTGTTCCATGGAAAAAAATACTTTTTTTCTATATAACATCGAGTTTTAGTTTTATTTACCCAGGCAGAAAAATACAAACGGGCCAACGTTGGAATGAAGTTGGCGGCAACGGTACCAACGTTGGCGAATCATACCCGTTTCTAAGTCTACGACGTCATTCCGAGGTTGAAATGATAACAGTGGCCAACGATCGCTCGACTTTTGTTTTGACGTTGGGTTAACATTGATTTTCCAAATTTACGACCTTAGATTTACCTTTTGCTTAGGAATGTATTGAAAATCGCGATTTAGTGCTTTTTATCTACCATTTTGTACAAATTGATTGAAAAAGCCACTACTTAAGTGTCCACTTAGATTAAAGAGTTGAATTCTATGTAAATCAAAAACTTTTTAAAAAAATAAAAATCTTAAAAATCTTAAACTTTTAAATTATAATCTATAGTGTAGTGAATTATGTAAACACAAAGTTGTGCCAACACAATATTTTTAGTAAAACTGTTTTACACTATACAATGTTGTATTTTTGGCTAGCCCGACATTGTACCAACACAAAATTTTTGGTACGGTTGGCAATTTCTGACTGGGTAGTTTAACGAAAATTCCACAAATTTTAATTGTTATTATAAAAAAATTATATCTAACATCAGAACCATAAAAAAAAAAAAAAAATCCGCGACCGGGGTTTGAACCACGGCCATAAAACTACAAATCCTAAGCTGCAGAACCTGCTAGCCAACTAGGCCATGAAATTTGTTTGTACTAATATATATTTTGAAATAAAAATATTTTCAAATTATGAGAAGTATGTCAAAACAAAATAAAATGAATATAAAAACAGGGTATTTCAAATAATAATAAAAATTATAATTTAAGGGCAATTCAAATAATAATAAAAAATTCAAATTTTAGTAAAAGTAATTTAAAAAAAGTAATTTTATAATCAAACTTTGGCTGAAGGAGTAAGGCGTTCAACCAGTAAACTGGGAGTTCTGAGTTCAAATCTCAAGTGAGGCAGATAAAAATAGTAATTAGTAAAAATTAAGTTTAAAGAATAAATAAATTAAATTAGTAAAAATTAGTTAATTGTAAGTAAGTAGTAGTAAGTAATAAAATATTTTTTTTTTAATTCTTACCGTTTTTAAAACAATTAACTAAATTATTAAAAAACAAATGTATCGAAATTCATGAAATTTTTCGATTAAATATCGAATTGAAGTCTGCCAAGAAGAACAAGAGTGGTACTAGCACAATTAAGATCCAGGTATTGCATTAACCCGAATTAACCCGACTATACCCAATATGGTCTTAGGATTGCGACCTTGAAGTCCGGCCTTGATTCTGGTAGGGGTGACCAGCCTAATATTGGTGGTAAAAAGAAACAGAAACTTAAGCCATCAAAGGTCAGGCACTTTTTATTTTTTAGTAATACACGATTTCGTTTTAAAGATATGCCCTTTTTAGTTTTCATGTTTAGTGTCATTATTTCGTGTCCCTATTATATTCATAAATTAAAGATAAATTCGCTCATATCTCAAAAACGGTGAGGGATACGAAAAAAATTATAAAGAGAAATTTGTACATAATTTTATATTCTATAAGTTCTTTAATAGACTTTTAAAGCGTATCAGTCATATCAAGCGAGATATTAACAAAAAACTATAAAAAATCTGGTTTTTGTGAATTTTGGCCTTAATATCTCAGAAACGGTGAGAGATACGAAAAAAGTATTAAGAAACATATTGAAGGTAATTTTATATTCTAAGATCTGTGCAAGTTTTCAGAGAACCTATCCGATTTTCCGCAGATTGCCCTTTTTTCTCCCTATTTTCCTGGGCTAAAGGAACAGAACAAGCCCGGCACGACTTTTTCCATACGATTTGACAGTTAAAAAAAATTAAGACTTATATGCTATTTACATATACCCCGAAATCCGTATAAATTTGGATTTAAAATCCAATTAAAATCTATACCGTTTACATAAGCTTTTTTTTTGACATTTAGCGGGATTTTGTTTGTACTAACTCTGTATTTTCTTTTGATTTGTGTACAGGGTTGTTAGTTGGAAAATTCCCCAATTTTATAAATATTTCTAAAAACAATGATTTTTCTTTGCCGGAGCCAATATTTTCAATCCCACTAGTATGTATATGTTGGAACCACAACATCAAAAAATGTATTTTTATATAGAGCTGCTTCCTTCAATACAAGAAAATTAACATTTTTGCCAATTTTGGGGCCGCCACCATTAGTGTGCAATTACAATTCTGGCGTTAGCCTTGAATTTTGCTCGTTCCCATACATTTTGTATGTAGAACAAAATTCAAAGCCAACGCTAGCGTTTCAAAGCCAGAATAGAATCAATTCTATTTTCTTGGCTTTGCTCTCTCGTGAGTATTTTTTTCTTGCTTTGGCGTTGCCAGTCTTTTACAAAAAAAGGGTTGATTTTGTGATGTGTTTCATATTTTGTTTATGAAACACATCTGTGTATTGGAAAATTAAAAAAAAAAACTACAAATAAAGAAAGTGAAAATATAATTTACCGCCAATTATTATAAAAAAAACAAGTATTAAAAAAATAGCAATAAAAAACCAAAGGAGTTTTATATTCACCGAAAAAAAAAAATTATTTTCAGGAAAAATTTTTTTTTCTTCCACCAAATAATTATATTTCTGTTCTTCTTTGTGTGTGTGTATACAAACAAAAGCCAGAACAAAATTCAAAGCCAAAGCCTTTGTTTAAATCAAACGCCCTCTCTTTACACAAAATTCAAAGCCAACGCCAGAATTGTAATTGCACACTTAAGTGTTTTTCTTTGTTAGGAAGACCAAATTGGTCAACTAAATTGTGCGTTTACCATTTCCAATGGTAAATTTTAAATTAAACATTGTTTTTATTAAGTTTTTAATAGTTTTTAAAAAATAAATTTTAATTGTTTTTTTATTTCATAAAAAACAACAATAGCTGATAAAAAAAAATCGTGTCCAGCGTTGTAAAAAGCATTAGGGGTGAATATTTTGGGAAAAACCATAGTTGTACAATTAAGTAGTAGAAATTTTTTGGGATTTTGAATTGCGATTTTACGATTTTACCAAAATCCAAGTTTTTTTTGTATGGGATTTGACATTTCAAATCCAAAACAATAATGGGATTTACTTGGATTTTCATTGAAATCCCATTTTTTCTGGATTTCGAATGGCATATTATTTTATTTTATCTCCAGGTTCTCTCAATCTCCCTCCCTCTCACACTCCAGGGTTACCGCATTTTCACAACAATTTTTTATTTTTTCATTCACAATGGTGTAACAAACGTACAGTAGTGCCAACTTAATCACATTGACTATGTGATAAGCGATTTTTTCCGTAAAATTACTCTAATTTTTTTAAAAGTTAGCACCACTGAACAAACAAATATCATTTTTTGCCGTCGCCGTCCCCGTCATTATTTTGGGCCTATATTCTCCGGCAACGGCAACCGTCCCCCGTTCCGTGCTTGTTCTGTTTCTACTCTAAGCCAACTCGATGGAACGAAGCTCTCCGAACGTGAGAGGGCGTCGCTATCATGGGCGATAGGAGTCACTGAAGAACAAGACAAACTTTCGGCAATGCCGAACGTTTGACGTTTTGACGACAAACTCGTCAACGAACGCTACACTGAAAAAAATAGCTTCGTGAAATTAATGAAAATTGACTTAACCTTAATGATAAATGACTAACGTTTTCAACCGAAGACAGGTATCATTTGATTAATGAAACTGGTGTCATTAAAGTTCCTTTCAATGAAAACTTGCATATAAATAATGAAAATATTCGTAGAACTTGTTTGAAACGTTTTATGAAGTTTTTCATAAAATGTATGAAAATATCCATTGATTAAATGTGGAATAGTAGTTGGTAATGAGCGTATGATAATTGCTTTTTACAAGTAACTAGTTGCTAACTTTATTAAGGTTTTGATATGGGAATTATGATAAATTCATTTTGGTTAAAGTTATCAAAATTTCCATAGAAAGCCCCTAATCAAGTTAGGAACAAGTTACCTAAAAACAGCACGTATCATACTCCATAAGTGAAAATTTGCATTAATAACAATTTTGGTAAGTCACATGTAACCATCACTGTAACCGTCACTGAAATTTTATTTAGGGGCATGTCACAGACTCAATTCCGATCGGATTTGAAAAAAAGTTGTTACTCGTAAAACGCAAAACAATTTTTTTTTCGAAATGAAATCACTTTTAAAAATCAAAGTGGAATTGAATTGCTAAAAGTGGTTTCATTCCGAAAAAAAGTATTTGCTTTGCGTTTTACAAGTGAACCACTTATTCCACTTCCGAACGGAATTGAGTCTGTGACATGACCCTTAATTGCACACTTTTTATGGTTTTCACCTAGTTTTTACACACAACAAAATTTTACTCCAAACTTAAATTGGTCTGACTTGCCATATAAGGTAAACTATAAAAGAGAAAAACGCGATGACTTTAAAAACACGTGCTGACAAAACGTAGCAACAACGTAGCAATGGAACAACACAAATTACCCTACATTTCATCACAAAATTTTAATGACTTAAAAAAACTATTTTTCTGTTGCAAATTATATTATATTTTATAAGAAACAGTCAAAAGAAACACTTATACAGAACTTTTCACTTGTAATTTCAATTAGATATAACCAGCATAACACACACACACAAGTTTCAATAACAAAGCAAAAAAATATAAAATTATTTTATTTTATTAGAAAAAAGTTAACACACATGTAAAAATTACAATTAGACTAAACACGCGTGGTGTAATAAAACGTCGTATGTTTTTGTTCTGTTTTCTTTCTCTTATTCCCAACGCAGAGTTGTATTTAGTTCTAAAAAATCTTATATTTTTTAATGAAATTATGAAATCTAATGAAACAAGTTTCATAAAATTTGTTCATAACATGCATGAAATTTCAATCAGCTTATGAATTCCTTCATTTAGGTAATGAAAACAAAATAATGAATCCGTGTCATTAATATCAGGAAGGTTATTTTTTTCAGTGTAGTAAAAGGTTGCGCTCGCCCGACGAGAAACCTTTACCTAAGAGATCTAAGGTAACCGCAACGTCTGGACTCAGTCTTTTAGTGAAGTGGTGAAAGGTAACTTCGTTAGGGCTGTGATAAACAGGCAAAATGGGAATTGTAGTATTCCAAGCGACAAGTGAAGTTTAGTTGAAACTAAATTAAATGAAATCTACTTTAGGCTCCTTGAGAGTATGCCTGATTTTCTCCCTACTACTGTCAACGGAATTTGGTATCAGGGGCGAGTAAAACTCGTTGCTTTTGAGAACGAAAGATCCGCAGCCGTGTTTAAGGTTGCCATTAGCCAAGTGGGAGAGTTATGGCCTGAGGGCCAATTCTGTTTCTGTGATAAATTTATCACTGAAAAAATAATGTCACTTTGCCTATTAGTTTTCAATGAAGTAAACTGACATATTTTTTCATTCATACGTTTTTCACAGAACCAGAATCGACCCCCAGGAGCCAGACTGGACGTTGTGGAAAACATGATATCCCCTCGCAACCCAGAGCTCATGCATGGATTCCAATGGCTACAAGTGACACTGAGGTGATTCTAAAGATGATAAAAGTCTGCAATCCTGACCTTCCAACTCAGAACTGGCAAATTGCCAGATTGGGCGAGATAAAAGGCGCTCGTCGTCAAGCAGTGGTCTTGGTTAATGAGGAATCGCTTCCGCTTTTAGCCAGGACTGACGGCATTATTAGATTAGGCTTTTTTTCATATAAGAGTCAATGTCTACAAGGGCGACCAGAAGCCTATTTTGGACGCAGGCAAGCCAGTGGCAGAGTCGGCTGGGGAGGAGAATCTCAAAAAGGTTGATATTCAGCTGAGCGATTCTAGGCTGATGGGAGATGCATCAGGCATTTTCGAAACCGAATCTGGTAACGAATGCGACCTCTGTGATGGCACGGAGGATAAAGCTAATGCCACGATGGGTGACATTCAGGACGAGTCCCATGCAGTGAGGAATTCGGAGAGTTCTGTTGCTTCCGATTCAGAACAGATGGGACACACATCTGGCTTATTCGAAACCGAATCTGGGGACGAATGCGACCTCTATGAAAACACGGAGGATGAAGCCAATAACACGGCAGTGGAAAGGATGGTGGAAAAAAAACAAGATGTTGCGGTTCCTACAAATAAACCTCCATCACTGTAAGACAGCCTCAGTTGCACTATTGCTGCGCCTTGACGACAGGAGCAGTTGACTTGGTTTTTATCCAAGAGCCCTGGGTTCGGGGTGGCTGGGTTTGCGGATTGAAGACCCCTGGGTTTAAGTTGAGGGCTCACCAAGAGCCTGTATCTTGGCGAAAAATGGCATAAATATAATGTTTTTATCAACTTTTAGTGATATGGATGTTACAGTGGCTAGCTTAGAGCTTCATGGGAAGTCTATTTGGCTCGCCTCTGCGTATTTTCCTAATCCGGGGCAAATACCCCCGGAGAAGGTTGGCGGTCTGATTCGGGAGTCTGAATCTAGTGGACACCAGTTAGTAGTGTGCTGTGATGCTAATGCACATCATTCGATATGGGGAAGTACAGACACAAATGATAGAGGCGAATCACATTTGAAGTTTTTGTTAAGCACTATATTTGTAACAAGGGTAGTGAACCAACTTTCGTTACAAGTACGCGGCAAGCGGTTCTTGACGTAACACTTGTATCAGATACATTGTCTGATAGAATTGATGACTGAAAAGTTTTGGAAGACCATTATTTCTCAGATCATCGGTACATTGAGTTTTTACTCAGGGAGCGTGCCCCGGTTGAGATAGTCTCTAGCAGAGGTGCAAGTCGTGTGGCTCGAAGCCGGCTTGGCGCCGCCGCCGACTTTATTTTTGACTTCAAGCCGCCGCCGAATGATGCGGCTTATTTCGGCTAACGGCTTATACCAAATTCGCATTCATTTTTTTAAACATGTTTAACCACTTAAACATGTTTAAATTTAAACTTGTTAAGGTACATAAACATGTTTAAGTGCTTAAACATGTTTAAAAAAATGAATGCGAATTTGGTATTAGCTAATATTTTAAGAAAATATATTTTTTTGTTACAAAATATATTAAAATTATGATTTTTTCTATATTTTTGTTCACTAAATACCTGTGCAATGGATTATGACTTCATTTTAAAACAAATTAAACGTATTTTAAAACGGCTTTGAAATCGTGGCTAATAGGGTGGTTCATAAAAACAAAAGTTGGATTTTTGTATGGGTCACCCGGAATATATATTTTTTTAGAATTTTTCATTAAGGTTTAGGGGTCGCTACCGGGCTCTAAACATTTCACACAATGAAAAGAAATCTAAATTTTTTTTATTATAATTTAGCTTGATTAGCTTATTAACACATTGAAAGCCAAGCGGTTTTGACGAAAACCTTCCCAGGAGGCCAAACAGTTTTTTGGCTTTAAGAATAAGCAATCACTGTCGTACGGAAACGTACGACGTGGCACCCCACGACGGGTTAGGTGTCGTACGGAAACGTACGACGTGGCACTCAATGTGTTAAAAAGTTTCATTTTGGTCCGAAAAGTATTTCAGTTCCTAAAGTGACCATGAAAAAAGATTTTTGGCTGGTTGGGGTATTACTCTAAAAATTTTTCAAAAAAAAAAATTTTTTCAGCTTCGATAAGCTTACGTAATAGGGTTTTAGTTGCTCTTGATAGCATATTCTGCTTAAAAATTTGCATTTTTTCTGAAAAAGCGTTAATTTTACTTGATTAGCTTATTTAATACAAAAACAAAATATAATCAAAAATACCAAAAAAATTAATTCATCAGAATTGATGAATGAGAGGAAGAAGAATAATGATTACTAAAAATAAAAGTTTGTTTACACATAATTACAATAACAAGTCTTCTGTTAGAAAAAACAACAACGAATTGAAAAAATCAGATTTAGTTGATACTTGCTTAACAGCCTACTTGGCGTATCGGTCTAGAGCAGTGTTGCCATTTTTTAAAAAGAAAAAAACCTACACATATTAAAAAAAATCCCTTTTCTCCCTACATTTCCAAAAAAAAAATCCCTACATTTATCCCTACGTTTTAGCAGCTTAAATGTTTAAAACAAAACCAAATTTTATTCACTTTTTGGACATTTAATGTAAAATAAAAGTTCAAATACTAAATGTGAGTTTTTGATACGTCAATTATATTTGTTTTAAGTTTAAACGAAGTTAAAACTAAAAATTTTGTTCAAATTCTGTTAAATTTTTAAATAAAAATTGTTTTATTCAACTATTAATATACTATATTTTGAGTAGGTTTATTTTAGCTCGAGGTAATTTTATCTTTACTAACTAAAACTATAATATTTTTAAAGAACAATTTTCAAGAAAATTATTTTTTTTTAATTTAAAAAGATAAACCTCAACTACTTTGGGCAAGTAAGTTGTTCGGTTTTTATGTAAAAATCTGTCAAAAACATAAAATTTAAACTGGCTTGACAAAAACGTTCTAAATTTCTCTAAATGCGTATTTCCTTCTCTGGTGAAGATCCGTAAAATTCCCCGTTTATATGTATGTATCAGGATATTTTTGTTTTAAATTTTAAAACAGCTGAAGAACAAAACATAACCAAACATGAGACTTCCAAATTTTGGCTTCAAATTTATGTTTTGAACCATTTTTATACTGGTGAACTACTTACAGGGCTTAACAAAATATTTGGTACCATTTTTCTTTGCCAAAACGTTTAATATTAAAAATATCAATTCTTTTTTAAAAAGTACCTACATTTTGATCAAAAAAGAAAATCTGTCCCTTTTCCCCTACGCTATCTTTTTTTATGAAAATAACCCTATTTGTAGGGATTTCCCCCTACTATTGGCAACACTATTCTAGAGTGATTGTACGTTACAAGCAGTTAATAGCAAAGTATTACAGATGATGATGAGTTCAATCCTTGTCGGCTGCGATCTGTTAATAATTTTCACATATAGAGTTTTATTGACTATTAACTAAATAAATTTGACATTAAAAGTTTTTCTGAAGATTATTATAACTGGATAATATGAAACTAGTAAGAAACAAGCCAGGATGTCTTAAATTTTTAGAAAAATTAAAATTTTTCTTTCACACTTTTCTCAATTCAAAACCATATATAAAATTTTTTATTGTTTTTTTTTTTTTAATATTCCTTTGGTGTTCTTCGATAAACGATATTTCAGAACAAACGATATTTCAGAACAAACACAAATTTTTTATAGAGAATGCATTACCAAGAGCAACTAAAGACATATTATGTAAGCTTATTAAAACTAAAAAAAAAATTGAAAAATTTTTAGAGTAAGACTCTATCCATTAAAAATTTTTTTTCGTGGTCACTTTTGGAACTGATATACTTGTCCGCCCAAAATGAAACTTTTTGTCGTTAGTAAGCTAATGAAGCTTAATTATAAAAAAAATAAAAATCTAAAAATTTTTTTTTTTATTTTGTGAAAAAAAAAAATTAAGACCCAACTTTAGGGACCGGTAGCGACCCCTAAACCTTAATGAACAAATTTGAAAAAAATCACGTGTTATTTTTTTAAAAAAATTTTTAGAGTAAGACGTAAACCATCAAATTTTTTTTTCGTGGTCACTTTTGGAACTAAAATACTTGTCCGCCCAAAATGAAACTTTTTTACTAACGTAAGCTAATGATGTTAAATTATAAAAAACAAGTAAAAAAGTTAAATTCGGCCTTGCCGAATGTAGTGATACCCTCCACAATTTCAAAAAGATTATTGCCAAAAACTTTATTTAAAAATAAATTGCTTTTAAAAAAAAATTTCCGCGAAAAAAAAATTTTGGTAAAAAAATCCGCGATTTTTTTCTTTTTTTGTCAAAAAATATGTTCGTACTTGTTTAAATACCATTTGGTGTTCAATTATGTTCACATATGTCAACCAGAAGCCGAATTAAAGCATTTTGTATTTTTAGGTTATGTTAAATGTACTGAAATTTTTTAGGTGTGCTTACATTTTCGCTCATAATTTTTGAGCCGCTGAACCGATATCGCTCACATGCAATACCAAACTTTTCGGGAGAACTTCCAATAAATATGTTAAGTTTCAGTCATCTCTGTGCAATATTTTGTCGGTGATAGCATTTTCCACAGACAGACAGACGGACATCGCTAGAATGTCTTAAAATCGATCGGGCATCATGAATATATATACTTTATGGGGTCCCAGACCGATATTTCGATGAGTTACAAACGGAACGACAAACTTATATATACCCTCTATCACTAAGTGGAGGGTATAAAAATAAAAAAAAATAAAAACTTAAAAAAAAAAAATTTTTATTTTGTGAAAAAAAAAAATTTAAGACCCAACTTTAGGGACCGGTAAACCTTAATGAACAAATTTGAAAAAAATCACGGTTATTTTTTCACGATGAATATATATTCCGGGTGGCCCATACAAAAATCCAAACAATAAGTGCAATATATGAACCAGAGCTTCGAAGGATTTCATTCCTTAATTCGATTTGGCATTCTGAATAAAAATTTAGTGATTGCATTCCCCAATCACATTTTAGCGAATTGAATGAATTCACTTTAGACTCATTCGATTTATTAATATCGAATGCATTCATTTTACAGTAGAATCTCGCAAATTAAAACCACTTTGTTCCTCGGGTAGTTCTAATTTCTGAAAAGTTCTAATTTCTGGACATTTTTTTTTTCAAAGAAAATGATAAAATAATAATAAAAATAGTTACGACTGCTTTATTTTAACATAAAACTATTTTTTTTTGTTAATATTAAATTACTATAACACATTAAATTTGTAAAAAAAAAACACTTTTAAGGGCTTTGAAATGAGAAATAACCGGCGTTACATCGATTATATCATCGTCAATGCTATTTGATCCGTCATTCCATTTTTCGATTTCTCTTACACTTATGGAATTGTGAAAATAAAAACAAAAAAAAAGTCCAAAAATTAGAACCACTGGTTCCAATTTTAGAGCGTTAACTACATACAATTCGGGTTTTCCCCTATTTAGTTTAAAAAAAAAACTATAAAAAAAATATTTGGTAGTGTAAATAAAAACAAAAATAGAATAACTTCTAGAAATTAGAACCACAGGTTCTAATTTTAGAGCGTCCAATACATTAAAATAGCCGGTTCTAATTTCTGGACAGTTTTAATTTGTGAAAGTTCTAATTTGTGAGATTCTACTGTATTATTATTCTACTTTCAAAAATCGAATGCATTCGATTTTTTTTTCATTCGACTTTTGAAAATCGAATGCATTCACTTGCGAATGCAATCGATTTTCTTTTCATTCAATTTAAAAAATCGAATGGCTTATCATTCATTTCATACAAAACTTAAAAAAAACTAACCAAGATAGAGAAAAACGGAGCCAATTTTTTGTCCATAGTATCGCTAACGCTCTTCACACTTTTTGTCGTGAAGGCATTTGTCGTATGTGCATTTTTAAAATTTTCGGAAACACCATTTTTTTGGATTCAAAATTAGAGCCCATTAGGGTCATCGTATGTAAAGAGAGTCGGCGATACTATGGACCAAAATTTGGCTTCGGTTTGGTGTATCTATTTAAAAAATCGATTGCATTCACAGTGGAATCCCGAGTAAAAATGATTAGATATAATTTTATCTAACAAGATATGATGATATATATTTATATCTTATACGAGATCAAATTATATATAAGCTCGAAAATACATTAGCTATAACCACTACAAATTTCATGGCTCTCGGTCCAGTACTTACTGAATGGCTGAATTATTTTCAAAAAAATTAGCAATTTATTCAACTTTGTGATGTTACGTCGTTTTGGTTTACAAAACACGATTTCACGAAAAACCTAACCCACATATCTGAAAAAATATTTACAAAAACGACTTTTTTATTTCAGAAATGGATTTATCGCTATATTTTAAGCTAACACTTCACAGGAGTCTAATATAATGCAAATATATTTCATTAAATAACGTTTTTTGCTTCTCCTGTAAAATTGTGAAAAGTGTTGTTACGTTGTTTTGCATATGTAACACAATATACATTTATACGCAATTTGATCCGAATAATGGTGGATGTTTTTGCATTAAAAAAGATCAACTTGTATAAAATATGATTTGATTTCATCCGAGTTTTGACCAGACATTGCCATATATTGGTGGATCTAATTACATGTAATTGCATAAAAACAAATAAAATCCTGGTGTTTTTTGGTTTGGGTTGAGATACACCACAGGTCAACGATACATTTACCAAACATTTAATTTTCTAAAACAAAAAAAATGTTTGGGTACGCTTCGTACCAGATAGGTAATATACATAACCCTAACAAGAAATGTTTAGGAACATTTAAAAAAGTTTTTTATACTTCGCCTAAAAAACTTAGAAAATTGTTGGTTAATTGGAAACATATACAGGGTGATTCAGTCACGACCCGCCGAATTTTACCAGCCCGAGTAAAAATATACATATATTACAATATATAACTTGATACAAACATAATAAATCATATATTTTTTAAATGCAGTCATACGTAGTTATATATAATTTAATCATGATTCGGATTAAAAGGTGTACGGTTGATATAATTAAATAAAATAATATGAGGGTCAATACAAAATCCGTTTTTCTGTATAATTTAACATCAAATTATATATAGCTTATTCTGTTCCATATAAAACTTTATATGTTTCCAATTAACCAAAAATTTTCTAAGTTTTTTAGGCAAAATATAAGAATTTTTTTAAAATGTTCCTAAACATTTCCTTGTTAGGGTTATGTATATCACCTATCTGGTTCGAAGCGTACCCAAACATTTTTTTGTTTTAGAAAATTTTATGTTTGGTGAATGTATCGTTGACCTGTGGTGTATCTCAACCCAAACCAAAAAACACCAGGATTTTATAAGTTTTTATGCAATTAGATCTAATTAGATCCACCAATATATAGCAATGTCTGCCCGAGTAAAAAAGATCATATATAATTATATAAAGTTTTATATATACATATATTATTTTGTAAAACTATATGTATTTTTTGTTGCATCATATGTGATTTTATATATTTGCACTTCTAATTTGTTTCTTATATAAAATTATACAACAGAAAATATTGACTTTTATATAATAACATATGATTTAAAGTTCGTTTATATAATTACATATGAACTTTAAAATTCTGTCTTCTTTTTTATATAATTTGATAAAACAAAATATTTGAAGAAATTTTATATAAAACTTTATGCAACTGTTTTTAAATTATATGTTATCTTATATGAGTAAAATTTAAAAAAAAAAATCTAAGTCCTTTACATATAATTTAATATAACTTTTGAAAATTTTTCTAAGTCCAGATGTTTTTTTTTTTTGAAAATTTTCAAAGTCCTAAAAATATTTTTAAAAATTTTTAAGTCCTGGAAACAAATTTTTATTGTCAATTTTTTGCGTTTTGGGGGAAAACATTTTTTTCTTATATATAAATATATTTAATTATATATAATTGCATCAATTTTATACAAAAAAGGGTCCAATTTTCGCATATAACTATATAAAATTATATTAAAATTATATCAAATTTGATCAGATTTGATCAAATTTGATAAGTTTTTATATCGTTTTATCGACTCATTTTTCGCATTAAACTATATATAATTATATATGATGGCTTTATATAATTTTATATGAATATATATAATCTTTTTTACTCGGGTGGTCAAAACTCGGATGAAATCAAATCATATTTTATACAAGTTGATCTTTTTTAATGCAAAAACATCCACCATTATTCGGATCAAATTGCGTATAAATATATATTGTGTTACATATCATTATATATTGCATCATATAAAAATTTTTACTCGGGAGCGTATTCCTTGGCTCATTTCATGAAAATATGTCCATTACGACCATCCCCAAAAAATGCAAGTGTGCGAAATGGCAGCGGTTTGAAAATTTTCAGATTGGTGGTTAGAGGGTAGTAGGGTAAAATTGATTACTTCTGAACTTGTGGTCCGATTTTTTTGTTTTTGGGCTTGTTGGAAAATTTATTAGGAGGCCTTTCAGAACCAATAACAAAAAAATTTAAATAAAGTGAAATCGTCGAGATACAGAGCTTTTAAAAATAAAATTTGAAAAAAAGACATACAAATTTGCATATAACCTCAATTTATTCAGCCAGATGGTAGGTAACTTATATTTTTTTCTCTCTTAAAAGATAGCCCTACGTCTTACCTTTCCAAAATGCCCTAAATGAAGCCCAGAGGTCTTTCTGTTCTAAAGTTATAACCATTTGACTGCAATGCAAACAATTTTTTTGGGGGTTTGGAGGCGAATAACAGCACACATTCATTTGTTTTTGTAAATTAACAAGTTTAAGATTTTATTTTTTTAAAATTTTTGGAAGGCAAATGGTCATAACTTTGGAACGGTGTGCTTCTTTTAGGGCAATTTGGAAAGGTAAGACGTAGAGAATAAAAAACATAAGTTACCTGTCATCTGGCTTAGCAAATTGAGGTTATGTACAAATTCGTATGTGTTCTTTTTCAAATTTTATTTTTAAAAGCTCTGTATCTCGACGATTTTACTTTATTTTAATTTTTTTGTTATTGGTTCTGAAAGGCCTCCTAATAGATTTTCCAACAAGCCCAAAAACAAAAAAATCGGACCACAAGTTCAGAAGTTATCAATTTTACCCTACTACCCTCTAACCACCAATCTGAAAATTTTCAAACCGCTGCCATTTCGTCTCGGTTTCGGCCGAATAATGGGGTTTCGGCCTCTATTCGGTATTCGGCAAAATTTTGGCCGAATATTAGCCGAAACCGAAACTTTTTGTTATTTTAAAAAATATGTAAAAAAGTCGGTGAATTTTTTGATTTCGTATTTCATTAGACTTGTTTCAGTTCAATTGAAGAAAATGTTACAAGTTTATGCAGTAAATGTAAAACTGTTTCAGTTCAAAAATTATTTTCTCCTAATCTGCAAATGAAATATACAATTTTTTTGTAAGTTTTTTAAAAAACATATTTTTTTTCAAAAATACAACAATTCTTATGGTTTAAAAGCATTATATGCTGTATATTAATCTTTAACAACTTTTTAATAATTTTATTTATGCCAGGCGGTAATTTTTTTTAAGTTTCGGTTTCGGTTCGGTTTCGGCCGAATATTACTTTTTCGGCCGAATATTCGATTCGGTTTCGGTTCGGCCTCGAAAACTGGTTTCGGTCGGACTCTATAAATTATACAGAAAATCAAATTTTGTATTGACACTCTTATAATCTTATATAATTATATCAACCGTACACCTTTTGATCTGAATCTGCATTTAAAAAATTTAGAAAATATCTCACGCGATGTATAATCATATATGATTAATTATGTTTGTATCAAGTTATATATTGTTATATATGTTTATTTTTACTCGGGTAACCCGAGTAAAAAAAAAATATATGACGCAATATTTAATTATATATGAACAGATATGCTTTTATGTAAATCCATATTAATTTTGATCCGAAAATTGGCGGATCGAATATTATACGATTATATCAAATTCTATTATTTTTGATAAAATAATATCAAATTTGATTAAGTTTGATCCCAAAAATGGGTCTATCTAATTGTATTAAATCATATCTTATCTGTTAAAACTAGATACATTTTTATATAATTAGATGAAATCTGGTAAAATTTTTTGGAATTTTAAACGTGAAATTAGAAATTATTTTATCAGATTGGATACATTATCAATTAGAAAAGTTTTTATTGCATTCTTCGGAATTTTTTTTATTAAAAATTTGTCAATTTTGTATTTTAAATCATTTTTACGGGATTTAAAAATTCAAAAAAATGTTTGTGTCTTAGAAAATTTAAAAACATTTTTTCGGAACTTAAAAATTTTTCAAAAACATAAAATTTCTCCTAAAAACATTTTCAATGATTTTTTTACTCCAAAAATAATTGCCAAAAAAATTTTGTGTCCGGGACTTTGGTAAATTTCCATAAATTTTTTTAGGATTTGAAAATTTTTAATTTTGTGCGGGAAATTTCGAAAATTTTTTTATCTAAAAATTCCCGACCTTATATGTCATATCTAATTTCATATAGATCGGTATAGAAGTAGATATGAATATGTATGTTATCATATTAAAAAATAAGAAAAAATACAATGCTATATATAAACTTATATGTCCATTTCAAAGTTCATGCATAACCAGAACCCGTTCTGAAATTTTCCATTTTTTTAAAAAGTCAATTTATCAAAAATCCGGCCACTTTTTTTTTTTATTTTTTTTTTTTTAAGTTTAGATGTTTGTCCATCCACACAAAAAAAATCAGAAACACGTTCGTCGTTTTTTTTCGAGAAAATCGCATTTGAATATTGAATTTTATGACAATTTTGGAATATCCTTGTATTTTCTTGTTAAAACATGGCGTATGAGTAACAAATTTTTGCGAAACCAACGAGTTGATCCCATTTTAATTGTTTTTTCATGTGTGGTACAATATAGAGATGGGCGTGAAAGCGATTTGGCCCATGCAAGAAATATTAAAGTCACAGACGACGCGCTAATATTTTTAGTTTACTTGTGCAATCACGTGAGTCAATTTAATGTTACTCACGCTCACGCAATTTTTGATTACGCTCACGGTTGCTCACTCACGTTGATGATGATTTTACAAAAATAATAAAAACAACAAATTTTCTATGAAAACAAAGCACTGAAAACGGAAACTCAAAAAAACAGTAAAATTCCAAAAAAAAAAATAGTTAAAAATCACAAAAACTTGCTTAAGAAAAATTTTAAGCATTCACTCATCTCGCTTAAATGCGTAAATGCGTAATATGCTTAAATGGGTAAAACTGATAAGATGCGTTTATAAGAGTTTTTTTAGATATGAATCAATGTCCTTCTGACCGTTTATATCGAAAACAAATCGTCAATTGTTAAAAAAATTTGTTTTAAGATTTCATAAAGATTTCAATTTAAATTAAAAAAATACAGAATTACTCGCTTAAATGCCTAAAACTGGTAAGAGTAGTTTCATACAAATTTTACTGAAATATCAACACTTAAATGAGTTCAAAATCTTAAGATCACTTGATGTGCGTTTATAAGAGTTTTTTTATGTCAATGCATCAATGTCCTTCTGATTTATTTAATATTTTGGATAAGCGCATTTAAGCGGGAGCAATAAATCGGACACTACATTATAGGTACATATCCTTTAACGTTCAACATTTGAAAAAATTGACTCGCGAGTCACGTACTAAGCTATTCACGATATTAAAGAGGTAGTGTGAGTAGAACATTTCGTGAGTGATTAGGAAGCCCAATTTTTGCGAGATAAGTGAATGCTTAAAATTTTTCTTGAGTAAGTTTTTGTGATTTTTAACTATTTTTTTTTTGGAATTTTACTGTTTTTTGAGTTTTCGTTTTCAGTGCTTTTTTCATAGAAAATTTGTTGTTCCCGTGTAAAAAAATAATTAGATCAAAACATATCTCCTTTGATAAAAACAAATATGGATTATATCTAAATGGATGTAATCAGATCTACTCCATATATATTCACATCTGCTTCAGATATGTTTTGATCCGTAAATTGAGTCTATCTGGCATATATGGCATATATGATCAGACATTTTCAGATATGTCCATATATGTAAAATTGTCAGATAGACTCAATTTACGGATCAAAACATATCTGAAGCAGATGTGAATATATATGGAGTAGATCTGATTACATCCATTTAGATATGATCCATATATGTTTTTATCAAAGGAGATATGTTTTGATCTAATTATTTTTTTACACGGGTTTTTATTATTTTTGTAAAATCATCATTAGCGTGAGTGAACAACCGTGAGCGTAATCAAAAACTGCGTGAGTAACAGTAAATTGACTCACGTGATTGCACAAGTAAACTAAAAATAATAACGAGTCGTCAGTGACTTTAATATTTCTTGCGCGGGTCAAATCGCATTCACGCCCATCTCTATATTGCACCACAAATGAAAAAATAATTAAAATGGGATCAACTCGTTGGTTTCGCAAAAATTTGTTACTCATACGCCATGTTTTAACAAGAAAATACAAGGAAATTCCAAAATTGTCATAAAATTCAATATTCAAATGAGATTTTCTCGAAAAAAACGACGAACGTGTTTCTGAATTTTTTTGTGTGGATGGACAAACATCTAAA
This sequence comes from Pegoplata infirma, assembly GCA_963921195.1. Classification (NCBI taxonomy): domain Eukaryota; kingdom Metazoa; phylum Arthropoda; class Insecta; order Diptera; family Anthomyiidae; genus Pegoplata; species Pegoplata infirma. The sequence continues at coordinate 143,969,443 of OY992538.1, forward strand.
CTTTAAAAAACAAAAATTAAAAAAAAAAAAAGTGGCCGGATTTTTGATAAATTGACTTTTTAAAAAATGGAAAATTTCAGAACGGGTTCTGAAAATTTTCCAAAAAAAAAAATTTAATCGATAGCCCATACAAAACTATATAAGAATGTAAATTTTTGAGATTGTGGTGCATTCCGTTTTAATGTGATAAATATTTAATCAAGGCAACTCGACACAAATTTGACCATTTTTCCAATATTTGACCACGCCTCCTCAGCCTAGTTTTTGAAAATTTGAAAAACCAAAAACGAAATTTTCTTAGTTCCATATAGGGCTATCCAAACAACCTATTCAGAAATTTATGGGACACATGTTTTTCTGTAGCGGGACATTTGGTGTGGAATGCCTCATATGAACCATTTATGGACAGTGTCCATATGTGTCCATTGGACACATATGTACATTAGAGTTATAACTTTCTGCATTTTGTGTAAATATCTTACCTCCCAAGGTAAAATCGTGTAGGGCATGGAAAAATATTAAGAATTGCGTTTTTGGTTTTTCGCGATCGTTAAAAAAAAGTTCACGCACCAAACGCATTGAAGTTTTTAACAACACTGCGTTACAAAAAAAAACAAAAAATTTTTGTGCCTCAAGATCTGACATTTCTATATAATTAAGGCATGCTGATTTGAATGGTGAAGTCCGTTTTTGAATCATTGGAAATGAAAAAATATGTTATTTAAACAATAGTGAAAAAAATCTTTAAAGGCATTTTAGAAATCGCTTTCGGTGCGTGAGGTTCTGTTACCAAATTGAACTGAAATTGTTTTTTTATCATTAATACAATATTGCCCATAAGATAGACCCCTTGGTAGATTGACGTCTAAAAAAAGTTATAACCCTAATGTACATACATGAACATACATATTTGTGAGCATACATAATTATATACGACTAGGGATGCCAAACGGGATTAACTTTTAAAAATCCCGAGATTCGAGACTTTGAAAATTGAAATTTCGGGATCCCGGGATTTTCGGGGTTTTTGGGGATTTTTTATTTCGTATTTTAAAAATATAAGATTTATATGAACTTATATGGTCATACTTTCATACACTCATAGAAATATCTTAGTAGAAAAATTAGTAAACCCATTGTAGATCAAGTTTTACAGAATATTGCCGTATTCAACAAAAATTAATGTTGATATCGTTGAATAATCAGTAAATTTGAATCAACTATTTACAACGCTTATACAGAATTCAATAGATAAAACCAAAAAAGAAAAAACAACCCTGTTCGTTCAATTTTGTATTATCAAGTTGGTAGCAATGCATTGCAATGTGAAATTTGTTTGTCTCTTATAAAATTATTTTATGTGTTTGTTTCTTATAAAAATATTTAAGATTTTAAAAATAAATAAAAATAGGATCTGATGATCAGATTCTGATCTGTAAATATTTGGTAAGTAATAAAATACATTGGTTACTTTATGTATTCATACTATATTATAATTTTTTTTGTTTTTTTTAAGGTTTCTGATTTGGTGTCATTAGAAAACTGGAGAATGGCTTACGAGTGCACAACATAAATAAACGAAGTGTGTATGAAAATCTTGTTTAAATATTGCAGCTTAAAAAGCCGGTGATAATTCTAAAAAATATTGTGATTTATACTTAATAAAAGAATATTTAGAAATAACAAGCTTTTTTTTTAATAAAATTTCTTATATCAACAAAAATATGAGTTGAGTTTACAAAAAATACGAGTTGATTTACAAAAAAACGAGTTATTCAACTTTTACAAAAACTGACAACAATTTTTATTGAAATCAACATAAATATTTGTAGGGTCAAAATCAACAATGATTTCTGTTGAATTTACAGCGATTTTCTTTGGGAATACAATGATTTTTGGTTGAGTGTATAAACTTGCGCATAAAATAGTTGAAAAAAAAAAAATATAACACTGTGCAACACGATTTAGTATCTTCAGACCAAAAAAAATTAACAATACCATTAGTACACTCAACCAAAAATCATTGTATTCCCAAAGAAAATCGTTGTAAATTCAACAGAAATCATTGTTGATTTTGACCCTACAAATATTTATGTTGATTTCAATAAAAATTGTTGTCAGTTTTTGTAAAAGTTGATCAACTCGTTCTTTTGTAAATCAACTCGTATTTTTTGTAAACTCAACTCATATTTTTGTTGATATAAGAAATTTTTTTAATAAAAAAAAGCTTGTTGTTATTTGTTAATATTCTTTTATTAAGTAAAAATCACAATATTTTTTAGAATTATCACCGGCTTTTTAAGCTGCACGAGATTTTCACACACACTTCGTTTATTTATGTTATGCACTCGTAAGCCATTCTCCAGTTTTCTAATGACACCAAATCAAAAACCTTAAAAAAAAAAAAAAAATATATAATATAGTATGAATACATAAAGTAACCAATGTATTTTATTACTTACCAAATATTTACAGATCAGAATCTGATCATCAGATCCTATTTTTATTTATTTTTATAATATTAAAAATTTTTATAAGAAACAAGCACATAAAATAATTTTATAAGAGACAAACAAATTTCACATTGCACTGCATTGCTACCAACTTGATAATACAAAAATGAACGAACAGGGTTGTTTTTTCTTTTTTGGTTTTATCTATTGAATTCTGTATAAGCGTTGTAAAAAGTTGATTCAACTTTACTGATTATTCAACGATATCAACATTAATTTTTGTTGAATACGGCAATATTCTGTAAAACTTGATCTACAATGGGTTTACTAATTTTTCTACTAAGATATTTCTATGAGTGTAGACCAAAACTCCTAAATCGGGTTAAAAACTTAGCTCAAGTTATTTTTTTATGGCCCACTGAAGTTTTTAATTTGCGTCAAAAGCGTTTGGAATAAGTAAAAAAAAAATGTAATGTCTGCTGACCTTAGATAATTGTCTTGGGTAAAATATGATGGCGGTTCTTTGCCTAGAACATATTAACCTCCATTATTAGCCTTTTTTTAAATATCCTTCGACTAAAGGACTAAAACGTGCGTTGAAAGGGTTTCACAAACATTTTTATTTTGTCATTTTGCAATAGCAATATTTGTTTTTTGCTTTTCAAAATTGTTAGGAACATTTTTTAACTTGAATTTAATAAGTGATATTTCAAATTATCCAAATGAGATTTATTTTTAGTTAAATATTTAGAGTAGTTCCGTAGTAACCGTCATTCGAGCAAGTCATTAATCTAATGGAGCCTAACACATTTTGTGGTAGTTACTGTAAAGCAATCTGTTATATTTTTGTAAAATGCAATACTTTTAGTGGACATTTTCATAAATTATGTTCCGGCGTTGACAGTGAAAATCTTTACGAGCTGCTAAAATATAATAAAAATGTTTCTTATAATTGCGATAGTTGTGTTAATTCTTCTAAAGATTTAAATGCTGTTGTATTGATCCTATCAAACGAAATAAGAGAATTAAAAACTCTTTTTCATGCTTTTGTTAAAAACAACCATGAAAATGAGCAGGGAAACCAAAAATATGCTCTAAAAACACGTTTTATGCGCTTAAAAAATGCCCTTTAAAACGGGAAATATGCTCTAAAAACAATAAAAATATGCTCTTAAAAAAAATTATGTCCCCTTTTTTGCGATGTTTTTTAGAATTTGTTAGAGAATAGACCCAAAAAATACCATTATATGGGCTAGTTAGAGGGTTAGTGTGCAATTACAATTCTAATTGCACACTTAATATGTTCTTCAAAAATAGTTGCCTTAATATTTTCTACACAGATGCTGAAAATACCCTACACTCAGATCTAAAGAAACCATAGTTTCATATACCGATATTAAGCAAGACCAGTGCCCAATTTCTGTAACTATGCGAAAAGTTTTCGCATCGAGAAAAAATAAATAATATTGTAGTCATTTAGTTTTCTACAGGGTGAGTACAATGATGCTAGCGATAAAAACATCGAACACAAAAAAGAAATCAAAGCTTTTTTCTGAATCACTCTGTGACATACTGTATGACTATAACGTTATTTTATTTTTTTCGATGCGAAAACTTCTCGCAGAAATCGGGTACAGGCCAAAGGGGAATCAATCGTCAGAACCCCGTTATTTTGGAAAAAGTTTAAAATTGTTTTTCAATGTATTTTTTTCTAGCAGAGTTACCAGACATTTCAAACAACATCCCACAAAAATTAAAAAATTTCGAAAATAAATGTTATAAAAAAAATTTTCAATTCTGCTCTAAAAATTTAAAAAAGTGCTCTAAAAAGTTAAAAAACGCTCTAAAAATTTAAAAAAATTTTAATTTAAAAAAATGCAAAAATATGCTCTTAAGACTAAAATATGAAAAAATATGCTCCAACAAATCGATGCCAGATTTCTTAAAATCTTCTGAAACGGATAATTATACCCATTTATCAATACAATGCGCAGGAAAAACATGACACTGCATATTTTTGGTTTCCCTGCTAATGAGTGTGTTCTTTTAAAAAATAAAAAAAAAACACCAGTTGAAACAATTGAAAGTTCCAATAATAATGTACAAGCAAGAAGTCCTTCACATATGTGTAATTCGTTTGCCTTAATTTCTTCTGCTAATGGTCATCGTGTTAAATCTAATGCAGTTGTTGTGACAGCTGTACAAAATAATGCAAATCATAATGCTGTTGTTGTTGCTGCTGAACCAAGTGATAATGGTAAAAAGAGCCTTGCTGATCATGATGTAAATGTTTTAATTTCTGCACTCTAATTTTTTTGTAGAAAAAAAAAATCAAAAAATTATTTATAGAAATATAAAAACATGTTTGTATCAAGTGACTTTGGCACGATGGGTAGAGTGTCTGGCCAGAATGTAGTTGATTGCGGGATCGATTCCCCAAAAATTTTATAAAAAATTTTTAAAAAAATATTTCAATAAAAAATTGTAAATTGTAAGTTACCTACGAAATCATTAATTTTTATTGTTTTCGTAGGTTATTTTTTTGGAATTTGTTGGTAAAAATAACAGAACTATCATTAATTTTTAATGTTTTCGTTAGTTATTTTTTTCGAATTTGTTGGTAAAAAAGAGTGAAAAAAACGTAATTTTTTAATGTTTAATGTAAAAAATAACTGTTGATGTTTGTTAAAACAAACGAATAATTACTGGGATGGTTTTCAATTGTTTATTCACTGGTTTTAAGTGTGTTTTTCATTTGTTTTTGCCTACAAAATATTTTGAGTGTGATAGTTTCTCAACAAGGAGAGAGAGTATTTGTGAATCGTCTGATAAAAATAAGAATGACCCCTGCAAACAAAACGATACGACATCGATTCGCCGGTTGTATTGCCGATACGATAAATGTTATTGCGGCAATTATCGAATTCGTATCGCCGGCGATACTCCTTTCGGGAGAGACTGTTACCCGACGGCAATACCTCCCGGCGATACGAAAACAATTCGTCTTGGCGATAAAAGGGCAATATCGCCACATAATCGTATAAACGAAAAATAATAAATTTGTATGTATCGCCGGAATATCACCAAAATGATAAATCGGCGATACAGCTATATCGATTCCCTGAAGCTGAAAATAGACATTATTTTTTTTCATTCATATTTTGGTCATGTTAACAGGACTAAAAAACATTTGCATTCACCCGAAAAATATATCCGCAACATTCGCTGAATTTTTTATTTTATCTTTGAACGCACATTTGTGTTATTCGGCCAAATTTATATTCTTTCAAAGATTTCTTGTTGTGCTTGATAAATTATTTTATTTTAAATTGACAAAGAAATAAAAATTTTCAATATTTTTTTATTGTTTGTCGCCAAAATATCGTTCGTATGAGAAAACGGCGATATAATAAAAATACTACTTTGATTTTTTATTGAAATGATAAATTTTCGTATCGCCGCAATATATTTTCGGCGATATATCGCCCTATTGTTTGCCAGGACGCTAAAGTAAATACAGAAGCAGTAAATGATATCCCAACAAAAAATTCAAATTGAATTAGTATCAACAAAAAAAAACGAAAGCAGGTTATTGTTGGAGACAACAATAACAAAGGTTTAGAAGTTGTTGCAAGTAAGAAATGGGTTTACCTTTCTTCATTTAAGCCTTATGTAACCGCTGAAAAAATTATGGACTACGTCGTAAATTATTCCAAAATTGAGATAAATTTTTTTAAAAATTTTATAAGCTTCGGGATTTTCGGGATTTGTTTTAAACGAATCCCGGGATTCGGAATTTTATAAATCCCGAAAATCCCTGGATTTTCGTCATAAGGATTTCCCGTTTGGCATCCCTAGTTTTGATACTATACCACACAGGGCTGCCAGACTTGGGGATTTTTCCCCAAAGTTGGGGATTTCAAGAAATCTCATTTGGGGATTGGGGATTTTTATGGGGATTTTGAAAATTATTTTGGGAATTTTTTGGGGATATTCGAAATTAAATCTATTTATTACCACAAGCTAAATTTAATGTAGTTAACTATTTATAAAAATAGTTTTGGTGACAACCACAATATTACGAAGCGCAATTAGTAAAACTTGCGTTTATCGGATGTAAAATGTATTTTAACATTGCCAAAAATAATTTATTTATGAGTTTGGGGATTTTTGGGGATTTTTTAATTGCTAAATCTACGAAATAAAATTAAAAATTTATCCAAAAAATTTTTTTTAAAAAATTGAAAAAAAAATATTTTGTGTAATTAAAAAAAAACTTATTTTTTATGGTTTGGGTATTTTTGGGGATATTTTGTTATATTTTTGGGGACAACGAAAAAAAGTACCTGGCAACGCTGATACCACAGACTATATACAGACTCGACAGTAGAATCACAGACTAATACAGACTCGACATAAGTGACAGGTGTCAAAAATGTAGTTCTGAACCATATGGTTAATATTTTCAAATTATTCTACGAATTAGGTTAGAAAGAGAAAACTGATATAACGCGCCATAAGAAAAATAGATGCCAGATCGGTTTTTGTTGTTTCACTCACTCCTAAGTCGTAGAAAGTGTTGCCATGTTAGCGTATAACGGACTAAAAACCGCTCTGTTTTATCCTAAAATCGCTTAGCTTTTCCCCATTTTTTCTAATAAAACTCTACTGTCGAGTCTGTTTATAGTCTGTGGTATAGTTTTACAACAAAAGAGAATAATCACAATTGGAGCGGGAAGCGGAAAAACACAATTGTCCTCATAAAAATAGAATTGAATCTAGTTTGGCGGAAAAACGCGGCCGAATTTTGTTGCCATATAAATCGTATGTTAACAGTTGCGGAAAACCGCTTCCCGCTCCAATTGTGATTATTCTCAAAAATGGGGAAAAACTAAGCGCTTTTAGGAGAAAACAGAGCGGTTTTTAGCTATTTTAACACACTCTACGACTTAGGAGTGAGAGAATAATCACAATTGGAGCGGGAAGCGGAAAAACGCGTCAAAAATCGAGCGATTAAATTAGGCGTCAAGCGGTTTGCGGTTTTCTTTGCATTATTTTTGACATTCATACCTCGAAATGTATAATTGTTGTGAAAATTATTTTACTTTGATTTAGAAATTTTACTTTTGGCAATAAAATTTTTTTTATATTTAAACAATAAAAATTGTTCAATATTATAAGAACTCATTCAATTAAGATCAAGAGACAAAATCTTATAAAACAGTGCAAAACAAGAAAATAACAGCAACTTTTGCACAATTTATTTATTCGAAGCAATAAAAAATAAAATACACATTCCGTGAAACAAAATTTACATATTGCATCCTAAAAACTTGACAATTGGATAAAAAATCATATATTTTTTAACAATATCTATTAATTTTTCAGCCAACTCCATTGTTTGAATAATTGTCCATATTTATTTTTTTTTTTCAGTTTTGCTTTGTTGTTTATTTCCATCTGCCAAAAAACTCGTACTTTACTTGTATTTTACAACACTGTACAGAAAAACAATACTTTTTTTGGTTAAAATCTGGCAACGCCAAAAAATTATATGAGAGAAAAAATGAGAGAGATAAAAAATGCCATGAAAATAGAATAGAATCTATTTCGGCGGAAAAACGCTGCGGAATTTTGTTTTCATACAAAATGTATGGTGAGAGTTGCGGAAAACCGCTTCCCGCTCCAGAGAATAATCACAATTGGAGCGGGAAGCGGAAAAACGCTTAAAAAATCGAGCGATTAATTTAAATTAAGCGTCAAGCGGTTTGCGGTTTTCTTTGCATTATTTTTGACATTCATACCTCGAAATGTATAATTGTTGTGATAATTATTTTAATTTTATTTAGAAATTTTACTTTTGGCAATAACATTTTTTTATATTTAAACAATAAAAATTGTTCAATATTAGGTTAGGTTAGGTTAGGTTGTAAGTGGCTGCTGACGTTTTACGTCAACACACGTAGACTCTGAGGTCCATTGTGATACCACGGGATCGTAATAGGTTTCCCTACTAGTCCCTGTCGTTAAACCAGTTTGAGCTTCTTATGAAACTCCTTAGATGTTGAATTTTGACATCCGACAAATCTGAAAGATCGTACAGCTCCCTAGATCCCAGTGAAGCAAGTCGCTGACCAGAAAGTGCCGGGCAATGGCAAATAAAGTGTTCGATAGTTTCCAACTCCTCTTCATCCATGCAACTTCGGCAAAAGTCATTCGACGGCACATTTAACCGCTCTGCGTGCTTCCCTATAAGACAGTGTCCGGTAATTATAGAAACCACCGTTGAAATCTCTCCTCTTGGAAGCGATATCAGCTCACTTGTGCGCCCCTGATTAAGAGAAGGCCAAATCAGTCGTGTTGTCTCACACGTCCATCCATTTGCCCATCTTTGATTAGTCTCCGTCGCAGAACAAAGCCGTAGGTTTTGCTTGCAAGTTTCTAGAGGCGTACCAACACATTCCAATTCTGTTGGAACCTGTAAGGTAGTTCCTAGTCTTGCAAGCTCATCGGCTTTGCAATTCCCTGGAATGTCTCTGTGCCCTGGGACCCATATGAGTCGTATGTTAAACTGCTTGGCCATCTCATTTAAAGACGTGCGGCAGTTAAGGGCAGATCTTGTTTTCAGAAACATTGAATCCAGGGACTTGACCGCGGCTTGACTGTCAGTATAGATGTTGACTGCGGTTGTAGACAAGACATTGCAGCTCAACCAGTCAGCCACTTCTTTTATTGCCAGCATCTCTGCCTGGTAAACACTGCAATGATCTGGCAATCTACGAGCCAGGCTCAACCCAAGCTCTTCCGAATAGACTCCAAAGCCCACTTGTTCGTGCAGCCTCGATCCATCTGTGTAAAAATTTATGGTAGCTCCACTACCCGGAGTATCCCCCATCCAAGACTCCCTGTTCAATATTATAAGAACTCATTCAATTAAGACCAAGAGACAAAATCTTATAAAACAGTTGCAAAACAAGAAACTAACAGCAATTTTTGCACAATTTATTTATTCGAAACAATAAAAATAAAATACAAATTCCGTGAAACAAATTTTACATATTGCATCCTAAAAACTTGAAAAATTGCATAAGAAATCATATATTTTTTAACAATATATATTGATTTTTCAGCAGACTCCACTGTTTGAATAATTTTCCATATTTTTTTCTGTTTTGCTTTGTTGTTTATTTCCATCTGCCAAAAAACTCGTACTTTACTTGTATTTTACAACACTGTACAGAAAAACAATACTTTTTTTTGGTTAAAGTCTGGCAACGCCAAAAAATAAAATGAGAGGAAAAATGAGAGAGAGAGAAAAAACGCCATGAAAATAGAATAGAGACAATAATCACAATTGGGGCGGCAAGCGGTTTTCCGCAATTGTCCTCATAAAAATAGAATTGAATCTATTTCGGCGGAAAAACGCCGCGGAATTTTGATTGCATACAAAATGTATGGGGAGAGTTGCGGAAAACCGCTTCCCGCTCCAATTGTGATTATTCTCTGAGTGAAACAATAAAAACCGATCTGGCATCTATTTTGCTAATGGCGTGTTATATCAGCTTTCTCTTTCTAACCTAATTCGTAGAATAATTTTAAAACATTAACCATATGGTTCAAGACTACTTTTTTGACACCTGTCACTTATGTCGAGTCTGTATTAGTCTGTGACTATACGATATCTCTGCAAAGCATCGTATTTTTGTTTTGTAGCTAATGTTCGGACAGTACATTTTTCTTGTACCGTTGCAACCGTAAACGGAAATTGCCAACGCGTTGGCAATTGGTATACATACCAATATTAATTTATCTGCCAACTCCTTCATTTCCTTCTTGAGTTCCTCTTGTTGCATGACGTTGACTTCTAATGTTATCAATTCTTTTGCTAATAGTTTACACAGCTCCTTGTTATTGGAATTATTTACCATTTCATTTAAGAATACGGATGCCAACGTATTGTGTGAATTTTCACAACCATTTGCAGTGACAGAATCTGGTCGGGTGGCATCTATAATAAAACGCGTAATAGTCTCTGGTCGAATATCGTGCAGAGGACTGTCGTATGGAGCCGAAAGAACGGAGTGAACAGTAGCTATTAGACAAGGTTGTAAAAGATTTTGTTTTCTATGCGAAATGAGATTCTCAAGAAAAACTCCCAATATTTGATTTATTTCGGCATCTAAAAATAATAGGAAAAAACATCAAAAATAAATATTTCTGTTTCCAAATGATTGTATTTAACTCAACTTACCAGTAGCCGGATTAAAGTAGCGCAAAAGTAATTTTTCCATGATGTCACGGTTTTCGATGTGACCATGTAAAACTAAGCGACAAAATCCCTTTATAATGGCTCGTATGATGCACATATCATCACAGGTATCCAAAAAATGAGACATCATATAGATAACGCCAACTCCTTGACCCAGTGTTGTAGACTGACGAGTATCATCGTCGGCATCTATAAACTCGAGAGTGTTGTAAAGCTGGCGACCACTTTTTTTTGCCTTATTTTGTTCTTCTTGCACAACAAAACTATCTACTCCATAACGATCAAGTAGTTCAAATATACATGTTATAGCTGTTTCCCATATTCGTATGTTATGATTTTTAAAAAACTGAGCATATAGCTCATCAAAGACATCTTTCGCTAATGGCTCATAGAGCATACTAAAAGCGGCGCCGCACTTTAGGGCCCAATCTCGAATCGTGATTTGGTTTGATGCAATATTACGGAAAATAAAGTCCTGTAATGACAGTGATTGTGCAATCAGTTGGAAATATATATGTAAAGGTACCTACAGACGACGCAATATTATGTACAATATTCAATTATATTGAGGGTGTGTGGGTAATATTGACGACTGTACAACAGTGAATCAAGCCGACCCAAAATTTTCGGCGGCGGCGGCGTGACTATTTTCAGTCGGCGGCGGCGGTTTTTCTAAAACTGAATCGGCGGCTGCCGCTTTTTTTTAACCGAATCGGCGGCTACCGCTTATGTAAAACTGAATCGGCGGCTGCAACAATTATAGAACTTAATCGGCGGCTGCTAATTTGCAATAAAATTCAGACTTATTTTTCATCGTTTGCTTTGATTCACTGCAGCAGAATCACTAATACTATCAAATTTTTTGTGTTTAGAATTACGTAGAAACAAATAAAATTGAAGTATAGTACTCAACGGGAACTCGCCCACTAAAAACGGGAGAGGGTAATTGAAGACTTTAAGGTTTTCGAACCCCTTTGCATACGACCGCCAATATTATAGCGGTATTCGCTCTTGATAGCATTTTTGCAAGGGTAGTATAAATGCTACGATTTTATGCTACAAAGCGTGAGCGTCTTTTTTCGTTTTTATTATGAGTTTTCAAACAGCTGTTGTTATTATATTCTGCTGTTGTCAAAATAGCTATTTTCTATCAAAAATCGCTTTTCTAGCGATTTTTTTAGTAGGATTTTATTAGCATCAGTGCTGCGTTCAAGAAGATGAAATAATTTAATTTTTTCATTTGTGTTGTTCTAATTTATGGTTATTTTTTGTTATAATTCGTTCTAAAAATCTATTGTTATTTTTTTTTTTAAGTATTGTAAGCTTGAAAGGTTTGAAAGGCCAGAATATGCTATGGGGTTTTGTCTTGCATATAAATGAAAGTCTTGTATATTTTTATTTCATGTATTTTCTTGTTGTGGACTTGCATACTCTTGTATTTATACAAGATCTGCAAGCTTTGAAAGGCCTGCAAGGGTAGTTTGCTACCAAGAGCAAATACCGCTTATATATAATAATCTCTATTTCAGATTTCCCAATTGTATTTCAGAAATAGTCAATTGTATTTCAGATTTTCCATTTGAATTTCAGAAATAGTCAATTGTATTTCAGATTTTCGAATTGTATTTCAGAAATAGTCAATTGTATTTCAGATTCGTCCAATTGTATTTCAGAAATTTTCAATTTGTGTTTCAGAAATAGTCAATTGGATTTCAGAAATTCCATTTGTGTTTCAGAAATAGTCAATTGTATTTCAGAAATAGTTTATTGTATTTCAGAAATAGTCAATTGTATTTCAGAAATTTCTAATGGCATTTATGAAAAAACAATTTAATACATTTGGAAATTTCTGAAATACAATTGGAAATTTCTACAAATGGAAATTTCTGAAATACAATTGACTGTATCTAAAATACAATTGACTATTTCTGAAATTCAAACTAAAAATTTCTGAAATTCAATTGGACGAATCTGAAATACAATTGACTATTTCTGAAATACAATTGGAAAATTAGTGTGAACTTATCCATAGATTTTCCCTATTTTATTTGTCACAGTTTTTCTGCATAGCCGGCCTTTGGCCGGGCTTAGGGATCACAAACTCAATTCTTAGATGCCCATGGACAGGATACCATATCCAAACAGCAAAATAAAGTTTTTTTGAGTAGCACTTCGGAATAATAAATGAGTTAGTAAACATTTATTGCGAGGGGAAAGGTGTCTCCCCCGTCGTCACCGACCCCCCCTCCAAAAAAAAAAAAAACAAAAGACGCCCCTGCATTTTTTTGTGTTGGAGGGTATAAAAGATTCGGCACAGCCGAATTTAACTCTTCCACTTGTTTTTATTAGCTTAATTTCTTTGCATCTTTTCTTACATAATGCTATTTATTTGCAATCACTACTTACAAAAACTTACACGAGTTGCAATCATCGCCTGTTATTCCAAAATATTAATAAACATTAACAAATGTATTTATTTTGCTTACTTATTCCTTCTTTCCGGAAATATAGATGGTTTTCTACAAATTTAGAAGATTGTTAGGTGTTGTTTACTTTTTATTTGGTCATTACAGTTCATCGTTCTTTTGAGCGAACTGTTAAACATAGTTCGCTCAATAATGTTCAAAGTGAACTAGTGAACGGCGGCTTGAATTTTCGCCGGCTCATATTTTAAGCCGATTTGAGTCGACTAAAACGGCGGCGGCGCAATATTCAAAAAATTTTCGATTTTGAGCCGGTCGGCTTGATTCACTGCTGTACAATGGTCAATCTTACCCACACACCATCAATATAATTAAATATTGTACATAATATTGCGTCGTCTGTAGGTACCTTAAAGGAAATGTTTTTGATATCGGTTATGGTCAGGGGAAACTTTGGTCACGATAAATAAACGAATTCATTTATTATGGTTTTTGCATTTAAAGGGCCGTTTAGATAAGCAGACTTTTTAAAAAGATTTTCAAGAAAATCCTTTTCATTTTAATCCGCTTGTCAAAAAATATAAACAAAACTCTCTTGAATGTCTTTTCTGTTCTGTTTAGACGTATAAGGTAAATTAATGTGGCATTAACACTTGCTGTTTTGAAGTGTTCTAGAGTGAGATGTTTAAAAAAAGGTTTTTGTTCTGCTACTGGTGTTTTGTTGAACAACTTGTTTAAGGTCGCAAGTGTGAATGCCATATATGTAAATTGTAGAAAAAAAAAAAACAGCTGTTCATTACAAACACGCAAGCAAACAAAATGTTGCAATTATAAAATTTACAAATCAACCATAGAATTGTGGTAAAATATTTTCTTCAATTTGCGATCCTTAACCAAAAGATGCATAAATCTAAAAAAATAAAAGCTTTTGGAATAGTTATGGCATTAAGGTCCGTAAGTTGTTCACCGGTAAAAAAAAACATCAATTTGTAGCGAAAATTTGACAGTCATATCCGAAACAAAACCCCTATGTGTAGTTTTTTGTTAATATCTTCGTAGACTACGAGTGGTAGACGCCAGAAGATTTGTTTTTTTTTTACGTTAAAAAAATTAAATAAAGATAAAACAAAATTAAACGGTTTTTTGCTCTCCTGAAAACTAACTTAAAAACATATACAGTGACTCAAAGTAATAATGGAACAGCATATATTTGTTAGCAGTTTATTAAAGGCAAAGTTATCAATACTGAACCTGATTATTATCAATCGACTATTTCTGAAAAAAGTGCTATATAGGAAATTTTCCAAACTTGAATTTAAGCTTGATAGCGTCCAGATTGAGCAAATATTAAATGAAATACGAGGGTCGCAATGGAAAATGAAATTATTTGTAGATATTTTTTTGAATTGTTTTTAAAAATATTTCTAAGTCGATTTTTTCCAAGTTCAAACATTAAAAAATTATCCAATAATTTTTATTTAGTCATCAGCTTGTTTTTCCAACAATCCAAACAAAAAACGAATTTTTTTAAATACAATAGAAGAAATCCGCATTTTTTGACCTCCAACTCTTTTGACCACCAATTTGTTGTAAACAAAGAAAATATTTTATTGTTTATTAATTTAAGTATACCTAAGTGTATAGTAATGAGCAGGGAAACCAAAAATATGCTCTAAAAAACACGTTTTATGTGTTGTAAGATGAAGATTTATTAAGTATATAAAAAGATGATGAAATTACATGTGTTGAGAAAAGGCGCAAAAATACAGAGTTGTGCATATAGTATTTACTTTAGTAATAAAAAACAGTGATGCTACTTGTAGCGATTATAAAGTTTAATTAACAATATAAATATATTACTAACACCCCTTCTCAATTTCATAAAAATTGTATAAAAAATAGATTTATATAAACTCAAAAGTATATCATAAAAATAAAGTTATTTACATAAACCAATTAACTCTCGAAATTTACATATTTTAATCTTCTGTAAAGGCTTAGTAAGAATGTCAGCTAACATAGAATCCGTAGGACAATAATCATATATGACATCCTTTGACCTCCATAAGTCGCGAACAAAATAGTACTTCACATCTATATGCTTACTTCGAGGGCATATCTTTTCGTCTTGAAGTATTTTTAAGCAGCTCTGGTTGTCCTCAAAAATGATAGGATTTTGTATATCAATTTCAAATTCTTTCATTAGTTGAATAAGCCACAAAAGTTCTTGAGATGCCTCCGCAAGAGCTACGAACTCGGCTTCGGTAGAAGATAAAGTGACATTCGCTTGTTTTCGGCTGGCATAACTTATAACTGCATCACCAAGCTTGAAGATAAAACCGCTTGTAGATTTGCGATCATTTATATCTCCTGCCCAGTCCGCATCAGCATATCCTTTTAATTGTAAACCAGTTGTTGAACCAACGCATAATTTTAAATCTTTTGTGCCATTAAGGTATTTGAGAACCCTTTTGACCTCTGTCCAATCATTAGCATTCGGATTACTTATTCTTCTAGATAATATTGAAACGGCTACAGCAATATCCGGACGAGTATTGTTCGATATATATAATAACGATCCTATTGCCTTTCTGTATAAGTTGTTGTTCTCAAGTATATTATCAGAATTCTCTTTTAAGTATCCGGGATCCATTGGAATGTATGAAATCTTTGCATCTTGCAAATTGAATTCGTTTATAATTTTAGAAATATAACTTCTCTGAGACAGGTAAAATAAACCATTTGCAAAGTTTACCTCAATCCCTAAGTAAAGTTTCAAATCTCCCAATTCCGTTATATCAAAATGTAATTTTAGTGCCTGTATAACACTATCAATGTTTTCATCATAGTTAGAAGCAATTATGATATCATCAACGTATATCAAAATATATGTGATTGAATCCGCAATACTTTTCACATACAAACAAGGCTCGGCCTTTCCCCTACTGAATCCCGAATCAATTAATATTTGATTGATACGAAGATTCCAACAACGAGCCGATTGTTTAAGCCCATACAAGCTGTGATTTAATTTGCAAACAAGATCTTCCTTTCCAGGCATAACAAACCCTTCAGGTTGTTTTAAATATATATCAGAATTTAACTCACCATAAAGGAAGGCTGTCTTAACATCAACGTGTCGAACTTTCATTTTGTTGTGACTTGCAATGGCCAATAAACTTCTAAAAGTAGTCTGCTTTACGACGGGAGCAAAAATTTCATCGTAATTTTCGCCATATTTTTGTGAAAATCCCTTTGCGACCAATCTAGCTCTGTACTTTTTGTCACCATTTATTGTTTGTTTAATTTTAAAGACCCACTTGCAAGTTTTGTTATCTTGCAAAGCTTTCATCTCTTCATTCATAGCCACCAGCCATTCTTTACTGTCTGATCCAGATAAAGCGTCATCATAAGTAACTGGATCGCATTTTACGTTAACTTTGTATCCAAATTTTCTTGGAGGGACACCTTTGTTGTTTCTCGAAGATGTTCTAGGAGTAACATCAATATCGTTTGAATTTTCCGAATCGGATGATGATGAAAATTCGTCCACAGATTCAAAACCACAAAATTCTTCTGTGCTAACCTCACCAACATTTGCTTCCAACTCACCAGTAGGTTGAGGTGAACAATTTTCAGAATTGTCATATAACGGAGAGACATAAACATTGTTATCATAAATATTATCATAATTACCATCATTCACCAATGCGTCAGCTGAAAGATAATTAGAGGACTCCAAAAATTTAACATCACGGCTGATAATAATTTTATTTGTATTAGTATTCAGCAAACGAAATGCTTTTGATTCATCAGCATACCCAACCAAATTGCATTTAACGGCTACCTCGTCCAACTTTTTACGCTTCGCTTTGTTAACGTGGACGTATGCAACAGCACCAAAAACACGAACATGGCTCAAATTTGGTGATTTGCCGAACCATAACTCAAACGGTGTAACTTTTACAGCTGCTGATAATAAACGATTTTGAATGTAGTTGGCGTTGTTTACCGCTTCAGCCCAAAATTTGATATGCATATCAGCATCATACAGCATACACCTTGCCATCTCCATCAAGCTCCGATTTTTCCTCTCTGCAACCCCATTTTGTTCAGGAGTGTAGGGAGCAGTGAGTTGATGAATAATACCTTTGGTTTTAAAATAGCTTTTCATTTGCCTGTTTACAAATTCACCACCTCGATCACTTCTGAGTATCTTAAGTCGTTTTCCAAACTGATTTTCCGATTGTTCAACAAATTCCTTTATTTTTTCAAATGCCAAGTCTTTTGATTTAATAAAGAAAATAGTACAATAACGGCTGTAGTCATCAATCATCGTTAAAAAATAACGATTTCCACTAGGGGTTTCATTTTGCATAGGGCCACATAAATCACAATGCACCAATTCTAAAATTCCATTGGATTTTGATTCTGATGACTTTGGAAATGGATTTCGTGTGAGCTTAGCTTTTAAACACACTTCACATTGCAAATTACAATTACATTTCTGTATTTTTATACCATTTACCAACTCCTTGGAAACAGTTGTATTAATGGCTTGTATACTTCTGTGACCAAAACGACGATGCCAAACATGAACGCAATCACTTTTACAATTTGATATTTTATTTGCCTTATGATTATGGTGTAGTACAAACAAATTATTTTTCAGTGACGCCCTTGCATGAACTTGACCATTTTTAGAAATTAAGCAACCACCTTTATCAAAAGAAACATCAAAACCATCGTTAGTCAATTTGCGAACTGACAACAAACTTCCGTCTAGTTCAGGAACAAATAGCGCATTTTGAACAATAATCTCCTTGCCTTCACAAAATATTTTGCAATTACCTTTACCGCTTGCCTTTAACTCAGTACCGTCGGCTAAATAAATTGTTTCATTTATTTGTTTATTAACGCTAACAAAAAATTTTTCTTCACAGCACATGTGGCACGTTGCTGCTGAATCAATAAACCAGTCACCATTTGATTTGCCTTCCATGACACCAAAGCAAATATTCATATTGTCATTTTTAGCAATATTGGCACGGTTGTCTTTTGATTTTTGTTGTTGTTTCTGTAAATTCGTATTCGTACAATTGCGTTTAAAATGACCCGGCTTACCACATGAAAAACATTTTGGCACAAACCGTTTTTTATGTATTTTAAATGCAGCCTCGTTTTCTTGTTGACATCCGGATGATTTTCTTTTGAACTCCTGAAGCAACTTTTCTTTTACTAAATCCAGTGTGAGTTCAGCTTCAGCACGCATCTCCAATGATGTTATTAGTGAATTGTAGTCTTCCGGCAACGTTCCCAACAAAAACGCAACAGCCTTATGCTCTTCAACATCCTCACCCAAATCGCGCAGACGATCAACAATTGAAAGAAATTCACCGATGTGGTCTTCCATGGTTTGACCATTTACCAGCCTTTTTGACGACATCTGTCTAAGAAGACTAACTTTGTTCGTTATTGTTGATTTTTCGTGATGCTTTTTTAGAGTGTCCCAAAATTGCTTTGCGGTTCTCAATTGTTTTATCAGTACCTTCTGAGATTCCTCCACCGACAAACCAATTACAGCTCTTGCCTTCCCGTCACGAATCTTCCATTTTCCATCCTGCTCCACAGGAGCATCATCAACAACAACATCCCACAATTCCCTCTCCAGCAACAACAGTTCCATATTAAACTTCCACACATGATAGTTTGTGTTGGACAATTTCGGAAATTGTGCATAGTTAGTGTTCATTTTAAATTATTTATCAATCAATTATTTAAAAAAAAAATACGATTTAAAAAACCACGAGTGTAGGCCCATAACCTGTTGTAAGATGAAGATTTATTAAGTATATAAAAAGATGATGAAATTACATGTGTTGAGAAAAGGCGCAAAAATACAGAGTTGTACATATAGTATTTACTTTAGTAATAAAAAACAGTGATGCTACTTGTAGCGATTATAAAGTTTAATTAACAATATAAATATATTACTAACATTATATATATTACTAACATTATGCGCTTAAAAAATGCCCTTAAAAACGGAAAATATGCTCTTAAAAAAAATTATGTCCCCTATTTGCGGTATTTTTTAGAATTTGTTATAGAATAGACCTTCCAATACCGTTATGTGCGGTAGTTAGAGGGTTAAATATGATCTATAAAAATATTTGCATTATTATTTTCTACCAAGTTGCTGAATCTAAAAAAAAACATAGTTTCATATAACGATATGAAACAAAAAACGGGCCAAAGGGGAATCAATCGTCACAATTTCGTAATTGTTGAAAAAAAAACATCCTTGTTGGATAAAAAATTTAAAAAAAAATGTGGTCATAAAAAAATTGGAAAGAATGCTCTAAAAATTGAAAAAAAAAAAATGTTCTAAAAATGTAAAAAAAAGGTCTAAAAAGTGAAAAAATTCTCTAAAAATTTAAAATATGCTCTAAAAATATGCTCTTATGCTAAAATATGCTCTTATAGTGCGTTTACATTGGATTTCTAATCTAGTAAATTGCGATTTAAATCTACTTTGCAATCTGTACCCTTTACATTGACATTTTTTAAATTTGAGAAGATTAAAGGCTGGGTTAGCCATAAAACGTAACCGTAGCGTAGACTCTATACAATATTCAGTAAGCAAAAATAGTACAGAACATTTTTATTTATGTTTTGTTTTTTTCCAACGCATGGTATTTTATGTCACGCTAAAACGTAGAGAGAACCTGTTGAAAATAGGTTCTCTACGGTTACGTTTTATGGCTAACCCGGCCTTAATAGTGCGTTTACATTGGATTTCTAATCTAGTAAATTGCGATTTTAATCTACTTTGCAATCTGTACCGTTTACATTGGCATTTTTTACATTTGAGAAGATTAGGATTGGCATTTATAACAACAAGTTGGTAATAAATGTGTGCGACTGCGTCAAAAGACAGCGACGGTAATTAGTCGTCGTATGATTAACAAGGACAGTGACGGCGTTTACAATTAACAATGTCGGCGGCATAAACAACCTTTGCGGCGTTTTCAGTGTTGGAAAATGAAAATAACAGAAATACAGAGTTGTATCTAACTTTACCAGATTGCGTTTGCCGATTAGAGTCTAAACTACTAAGAAAAAAATAAATTTGTATGGGCAATCTAATAGATTGAAACTGGATTGGAGCCACAATCTACTTTAAGCTAGCTTAGAGAGCCAGTGTAAATGCACTATAAGACTGGCATTTATAACAAGTTGGTAATAAATGTGTATGACTGCGTCAAAAGACAGCGACGGTAATTAGTCGTCGTATGATTAACAAATACAGTGACGGCGTTTACAAATAACAATGACGGCGGCATAAACATACTTGGCGGCGTCATCAAAACGGCAGGCTTTGTGTCGGTGTTTTTCAGTGTTGGAAAATGAAAATAACAGAAATACAGAGTTGTATCTAACTTTACCAGATTGCGTTTGCCGATTAGAGTCTAAACTACTAGATTGAAAAAATAAATTTGTATGGGCAATCTAATAGATTGAAACTGGATTGGAGCCACAATCTACTTTAAGCTAGCTTAGAGGACCAGTGTAAATGCACTATTAAACCTAAAATATGCAAAAATATGCAAAAATATGCTCTAACAAATCGATGCCAGATTTCTTAAAAACTTCTGAAACGGATAAATACCTTACCCAATTATCAATACAATGCGCAGGAAAAAACATGATACTGCATATTTTTGGTTTCCCTGGTAATGAGATATAAGAATAATTAAAATTTGTCTTTGTTTACTGTTATGATCGAGTTGAAGTCTCTAAATATCTATGCTCTTTACAAAGTGTTAATATGGCAACACCACCATATATATTTTTGCACCATCATTTTTCTTTATACTTTCCAATTGTCTTTTTCTTTTTAACATCAACGTGCTTTCATTAATAGATTTAATAAGTTATAAATAAATAAACATATTAATAATTGAAAAAGCGTGTATAATTATTCCGGGAAATACAACAGTTGGCGACTAGTGTAAAATTCGTTTCAATTATTAATTTCTTTTGTACAATTAATAATACTTTTTTTTTCTTGTTGAAGCAAGTGCAAGCTTACAAGACAAAATGGATGCCGAACAATTCTCACAGTTTATGAAAGTTCAACAGGATATATTTAATAATACAAATGTCGAGGTTGTCTGCTGGTACTTCAAGTGCAGTGCAAGGCAATGCCAACATCAACACGGCGTTGGTTCCTAATTTCGAAGCTTTTGATCCGGAAAAGGAGACGTACCGTAATTACATTCAGCGGTTCAAAAATTATGTAAGCATGAAAGGCGTTGATGGTAATAAGGAGTACTGTACGAAGCTCCTTTTAAAGCACCCTATCAAAATGCTAAGCATTTTGATAGGGTGACCGCATTAGCGGCACCAAAAGTAGCAACAGATCTACAGTACGATGAGTTGTTGAAGCTGTTGGAAAATTATTTGGCCCCAAAAAGAAATGTGCTTGTGGCACAACACAGATTTCTATCAAAATATCAGGGTGAAGGACAGTCTGTGGCAGATTTTGTGGCGACACTTCGCACTGATATTATCGATTGCGAATTTGTGTCAGAGTGCAATTGCAAAAGTTCAATTGCTGATGTGTTTTTGAGGGCACAATTTATCCGTGGTATTAATGACAACGGAATGCGTGAGCAACTGCTTCAATCTGAATCTTCTAAATTCGAAGAAATCGTTTTAAAGGCGTTGGCCCTCGAAGCAGCAAAATATGATTTGAAGGAATTGTCACATGCTGCGACAAATTCATCCAGTGCAACTATAAATAAAATTTTCAATAAAAGAAAAACTAATAATCGTACTAGACCTCAACAACCCCAACACAAACGAAAAATAAATTATGAGCAATTGGGTATTGCGGGGTTATGTTTACGATGTGGTAAAATGATCATTTTGCAAAGGAGTGTCGCTCCAGTCCAAAACTAAAATGCAATTTGTGTGCAAAGCACGGGCATGTAGCTAAAGTCCGCATTGCTTCTCTTTTGGCGGATAGTCCTAATGCCGCACCCAAAAATAAACCCAGTACACGGGGAAATTCAACAAATCAAGTGCGTGTCGATAATTCTAATTACGGAATTTACAAAATTGTTGATGTTTACCACAATGATTACACAAATAGAAATTCTGAACGCTATTACGCCAACATTTCGATAGAGGGAAAAATTGTTAAATTTGAAGTGGACTCTGGCTCCGGCTATTCATTTTTGCCCCGAGGCGTATTCAAATCATTAAAGTTGTCTTCCAAAATAAACCCCTACAAATATGGTTTTCCGCTCCTATACACAAAATACATTTACAGCTGATGGCAAAGTACGGGTGCACATTAAATTCAACAATATTTCGATTTTTGATGAAATTTATGTTGTACCAGACGGCTGTACAGCCTTAATAGGCCGAACCTGGATACGCCGCCTAAATATTAACCTAAATGAATTGGATCAAATTAATTCAGATATGTCTGTTACCAATTCTATTACAGATTCGAACCAAATTCAAGATTTAATGATCGAATTTGCATCTGTCTTTGAACAGAAAATTGGGTGTATCCCTAACTACAAGGTTTCATTGCAATTGCGTGAAAATGTCAAACCTAGCTACACCAAAGAGCGCCAAATTCCATACGCGTTGGCAGAACGTGTTAACAAAGAGCTCGAAGATTTGGAAAAAGAGATAATCATCACTAAAGTGGCCAACAGTGACTGGGGTTCACCCTTAGTGGTCATCCCTAAAGCTGACGGTGGAGTGCGACTTTGCGTCGACTATAAGGTAGGTGTAAATCAAAGGTTGGTAGACGCACATTACCCAATACGCAAAATAGATCAAATTTTCAACGGCCTCAAGGATTCGAGATTTAACTGTCGCCTCGATCTTTTCAAGGCTTATTTGCACGTTCCCGTTGATGAACCTTCATCTGAAATTCAAACAATTTCCACGCATAAAGGTACATTTCGTATGAACCGGCTGTCTTTCGGTATTAAAACGGCTCCTGCTGAATTCAATAGAATCGTAGATCAAATATTGCGTGAAATTCCAAAGACAGAATACTATTTCGATGACATTGTGGTCCATGGTGAGTCTTTAGCCGAGTGCAAAGCTAATCTAAAATCTTGTTTGTCTCAACTCAAAAAGTACGACCTTCACATGAATGTTTCCAAATGTACGTTCTATCAAAAACAAATTGAGTTTTTGGGTCATACCGTGGAGTATAACAAAGTTCGAAAATCCGTTTCTAAAGTAAAGGCCATTGTTGAGATGCCACAACCAAAAAGTGTGGAGGATGTCCGTCGATTCCTTGGCATGGTCACATACTACTCCAGGTTTATACCCAATGCTTCTACGTCAACTACACCGTTACGTATGTTATTCCGTAAAAATGTCATTTTTAAATGGAACTTCAGTTGTCAAAAATCATTCAATGAACTGAAAAAAGAGATTGCCAGTGAGCGATTCCACTTTGTTACAAATAAATTCGTTAGAATTAAATTACAATTCAATTCGTAATGCTACAAAAAGAGATGCACAACTTTCAAAAATCATGACGGAATTTCGTAGTTCAAACGTAATCGATACGGAATATACCATTGATTCCGATATTTTATTCAGGGGGAAAAGGGTCATGGTTCCTAGTTCACTACAACAAGCGGTACTAAATGCACTCCATTACACACACATTGGTATAACCAAAATGAAGCAACTGGCAAGGAAGTACGTATTCTGGTCTTCAATAGACAAGGATATCGAGAGGTGCGTTCGTTCGTGTGCTGCTTGTGCCTCTGTTCAAAATAATCCTCCAAAAGCTATTTTACATCCGTGGGATGAACCACAACAAAATTGGCAACGTATACACATTGACTACGCAGGGCCCTATCAGGGACATCAATTTCTGGTAGTCATCGACTCTAAATCTGAATGGGCAGAAGTGGGCGTGTGCTCATCTGCACCAACGTCAGCATCAACCATCGAAATGTTATCTAACATCTTCGCTAGGAATGGATTTCCAGATGTTATGGTATCTGACAACGCAACCATCTTCAAAAGTGACGAGTTTATTCAATTTTGCCGCAACTCTGGTATTTTTCAAAAATTTATTGCTCCGGGTCATCCGGCAACAAACGGACTGGCCGAAAGGAATGTCCAGACTTTAAAGAAACGCCTGGCAGCTATGTCAGACGATATATCCCCCATACCTAAAAAGGTTCGAGAGATACTTTTCCGATACAGGGCGACACCTCTGCAAAATGGGAAATCGCCATCAGAGCAGTACCTTGGAAGGCAAATTAGAATCCAACTAGATGCTTTAAAGCCTCCAAAGTTTTGTAAAAATTCCACTCCAGATATAACGGTCAGACAGCTAAGTGAGGGAGACCGCGTTCAAGCAAGATATTACAACGTTAATAAGCCTGCATGGAAACTTGGTATCATAACTAAAAAACTTGGTCATCTACATTACCTTGTTCGTCTTAAAAATTTAAACGTCACTTAAACCAATTACGCGCCACTAATGTACAGTTACCTGCAACGACAACAAGTCAACCGCCTGACACTGAGTCAGACAACGGTCCAATTATGGATCAACATTTTCTTCAATATGCTTTGGCGCATCAAATTCCGGCTCAGGTATTGCGCGATGACTCGACATTGCCTTCTACTCCTACAACTACAGAACCACCGCAAGAGCAACCGCATCCGTCCACTTCACAGAACGCTGAATTGACACCAAGCCGACGAACATCTAGTCGACAAAAGAAACCACCCAGTTATTTTAGCAGTAATGCGCTGAAGCTGAATTGACACCAAGCCGACGAACATCTAGTCGACAAAAGAAACCACCCAGTTATTTTAGCAGTTATGTGCGACATTGATTAAGTGAGGGAGAATTGTTATGATCGAGTTGAAGTCTCTAAATATCTATACTCTTTACAAAGTGTTAATATGGCAACACCACCATATATATTTTTACATCATCACTTTTCTTTATACTTTCCAATTGTCTTTTTCTTTTTAACATCAACGTGCTTTCATTAATAGATTTAATTAGTTATAAATAAATAAACATACCCAGGCAGAAAAATACAAAAGTACTTTGCACGGTAGTACAAGTACTGTCAGTTTTCTTATATAAGTACTGCGTAAGTACGAGATTTATAACACCGTTGCAATATAGAGCCGTAGGTTCTCAAAGCTCTGGCAAAGTACCTTAAAACCAAACATATATTGTTGTGACAGCGCTTCAAAAATCAAAATTGGGATGGTTTCCCAGCGCTTAAAAAAATTCTAGAGAGTTTTTTTCTTTAGAGAAGGTATTAATCTATGAACTTGAAATATATTTTAATTTTTTTTTTAAGTTATACCATTGAATGGGAAACCTTTTTAATTTAATGTGTTGGCTTTTTTGCTACGATATGATAGCCCTAGCTTATATTAAATGTTGTAAAAGTACAGTAGCGAGTCCGGAATATTTTTTTTTAAAGCTTTCGGTTAACAAATGCCACAATTAATTTTTAAAGAGAAATATTATTAATAAAATTACCGATTTTTTTAACTACCCAACATTGTCTTCAAAAGAAATCGGATTGTACAATGTTAAAAATTAATATAAATATATTGTTATGATGAAACAATTGCTATTGTACTGTTACACAAATAATTGTAATAAAAGAATTTAATAAATAGTTAAAATATAAAAAAAATATTCTAACAAAAATTGTACAAAAGTAATGCCAAAGCACTTTTAAGGTTGTAATTTGAAACGTTGGCAAAGCGCTTCATTTTACAAAAGATAAGTGCTTTGGCAGTACTTTATTTTTTGTACCGCTGGCAATTTCTGCATGGATATTAATAATTGAAAAAGCGTGTATAATTATTCCGGAAAATACAACATTTACAATAAATTGGTGGTCAAACGAGTTGGAGGTCAAAAAATGCGTATTTCTTCCACTGTATTTAAAAAATTTCATTTTTTGTTTGGGTTGTTGGAAAAACTAGTTGATAACTAAATAAAAATGATTGGATAATTTTTTAAATTTTTAATGTTTGAACTTGGAAAAAATCGACTTAGAAAATTTTTTAAAAAATGTCAAAAAAAACATCTACAAATAATTTCATTTTCCAGTGCGACCCTCGTATCTCATTTAATATTTGTTCGATCTGAACGATATCAAGCTTAAATTAAAGTTTGGAAAATTTCCTATATAGCACTTTTTTCAGAAATAGTCAATTGATAATAATCAGGTTTAGTATTGATAACTTTTCCTTTAAAGAACTGCTAACAAATATATGATGGTCCATTATTACTTTGAGTCACTGTAGCTGTTTAGGGCAGAGCATTGACGATATTGACTTCTAAAAGACGATATATATTTCCGTCAAAAAAATAAGTACATAACCGAGAATTAAAATATGTACAAAATAGGAATATAATTATATTTTTCAAACTTACGTTATACAAACGACACGTTGCATGTCCCACTGTCTTGACACGTTTAGAGACTACCATATAGTACGTAATCTGTAAGCTACGTAATATACAATCTTGTTTAACGACTTTAGAAAACTGAGGTTGAGCCGCATCTCCAGAACTGCCACTTCGTTTTTCTAACAAGGGTCTAAGCAAATTTGTGAATTCTTCGGTGGCATTGTTTTTCTCTTCAATTATTTGTTGAGCACGAACATAGTCTTTCGTCTGAACATAATTCATTTCTTGTTCCTCTAAATCCATTATTTTTACCTTGAGCGATGAAAGTTTTAAATTAAGATCAGCATCTGTTGAGTTGGCCAGCAACTCGCTGATAAGGTTACGATCGTGCACCAAATCTTGTTGTTTGGCATTAAGGCCACATACGTCATGTATTATATCCAAGAAGAACTGCATGATGATAAAAAAAAATAATTGGAATTATCACTTAATAATATTTCTACTGGCCTACCTGGTGTCTTAAATTTTGATCAGTTATTAAATTTTCTGAACATTTGACAACTACTTCAATGACTTTTTCATCAAGGGTGAAATTTCTCAAAAGATAGTTTAGTAGTTTTTGCAAATTACCTCGACCAATTTCATCGCCCAAATCATATGTATAGAGAATTTCCATTAGAGAGAGGAGAACATATTGGAATTCCATAGCCTCAAATTTATCCATTTCTGATTTACGTGTCTGGCAATAAGACTCAACATAAGTACAAAAAATGCTCAATTCGGGTATGATTAAGTCCAATTCTTCAGCCATTTCGTTTTGCAGATATTCGGTAAGACATTGCCAATAGAAAGCCATCTCTAAATTAAGACGTTCATGTGGAACGCAACGATAAAAATCACCATCCTCTCCAAGTTTTAAGCAATTCAAAATATCAGCTTTGTTTTGTCGTCTATAAAGTATACAAATTTAACATCCCGAGTAAAAAAAGGTTACATATAATTTACAAGAATTTTCGTACGTCTTAACACCTCACAAGGTATAACTCCCGGTTTGTATAAAATATCATATCCTATGCTTATAAGCATTCTATAGAACCCTTCCAAAATTCCTTTAAAATCCGAATTCTAAAATTATTTAATCAAAATTTTGACTTAGGAGTAATTCCCCAGTATTTTAAAACTGCTTCATTAGTCGCCATTTACAAAAATAATAAACCAATTGACAATATTGACTCTTACCGTCCAATATTACTCCTCCTTTGGGTTGGGGTACACATTGTGCTTCAAAAACTTGCTAATTGGTTGTTACCGTTGCGATCTATTTGCTGACTATTATGCTGTGATATCTAGTTGTGCAAGGCATGGTGGTTTTTTCTTCCGGCTATCTTCAGTCGTGGCGTGGTTCTTTCTCTAGATTCACAAGCTCGCGTAACAACAGAAATATAATCTCATGCCTCTAGTTAAATGTCTAAATGAAATTAGTTAACAACGGTTCAGATCTACCAAAGTTAATAAGGATCAGTTGTTATTGACCCTGAAGCACAATTTTCCCACCCGTGCCCAGCAAAAAAAGAGCTTACCATTCACTACAAAATTCACCACAACTTATGAACCAGATGTACTTCTTCTTCAACTGAAACATTGATGAATTTAATATGGGCGTGACACACAAAGTATGTTCTTTTTTTCGCCACTTTTCAGTGGCGAAAGATTGACACTTAAGTATAACATACACTCATGATCATAATAATAGGTACACCACCTTAATTATTTTTGAAATGTCAATAACTGTCAAATTAAGATTTTTTTAATGAGCAAATGTGGTTTTCTTTTTAGTATTCGATGCGGCAAAGATATAATATATCAAATCATGGCAAGTCCATCTTTATTTATTGTTTGCAAGTCCATCTTTATTTATTGTTAGCCTGCTGTAGAAGTCAGTAAACTGTTGGCGCGCTTATTACGCTTGAAATTTCGGCTGAAATAGCCTTGTGGAACTTGGATGGGTCCTTTTTTCAAAACGAAACGATATGGCGAACAGTCGTTTGGGAAGTTTTATATAATCTAACACGTGTTCCAATTATTTTTCCATTTTTAAGGTATTTTGAACGAAGTTCACGGACCGGCCCAAGCTCTTTGATATAGATTTTCCAAATTTTTCTAAGTTTTTAGCTATGGTCCGTTCATCAGAAGAACAGTGCTTTTTTCTAGTCATTTTCTAAAAAAAAGAACACTATTATTGGATAATTAATTGTATTTTTCAAGTATGTATTTTTACCAAATTATTTGAATCAATATAAATAATTGCAAGATATGACCTTTAAATTGAAAAAAATAGGAAGAATTTCGAGTGTACCTATTATTATGATCACCTGCTGGAAGGACTTTTTATGAACCGTTAGCTGGCAAACAATAAATAAAGATGGACTTGCCATGATTTGATATATTATATCTTTGCCGCATCGAATACTAAAAAGAAAACCACATTTGCTCATTAAAAAAATCTTAATTTGACAGTTATTTACATTTCAAAAATAATTAAGGTGGTGTACATATTATTATGACCATGAGTGTATATCACTAGTGTTTATTATGTACATAAGTATATATTAACATTCTTATCACAATCTTCCCAGTAAAATTTCTAACTGGTCCATATATAATTTGGTCTCCTGCTTCCAAATCTACCGTATTCTTACGTTGATTCCAGCAAATAGGACTTGATTTTATATAAAATGGACCTCTTGATTCCAAAACTGCAATCCAAATTTTTCAAGCATTTTCTGTTTTTGCGATATTCGCGTCTAAATCTAAAAATTTTAGTGTGATTTATAATGAATATAAGTGCGCAACAGTGGAGTTTGAGTTTTTCAAACGCCAATATTTCAAAAACAGTACGCGATAGAAAAATTTGGATACCAGATTTATAATAAAGATGTCTTACTTTTACTAAATTGAGTACTATTGTGTTTGAGCAACTTAAGAATACGTTACAGTGGAGACCCAAATATTTCAATATTCAAACGCGAATATCTTTAAAACCTTATATACTTCAAAATAATATAAAGATCACAAAACTATAAAAATTCACGGCGAATCGATTCACCAGTTTCTAAAAAGCTTAAACAATCTTTAATAATGTGATGCAGCAACATCCGCTTTAGTTCGTAAATGTATTTATTTAATTTAGGACCAACTTTTTTCGATATAAGATATAGAATGGTAGTTAAACGTCAAACTGCTTGTATGAAATTTGAAAAATTTATCAATAATCGATTTTTAAGCTCTAAATAAAGAGAAATGAAATGCCATTACCAAATTTTGTCACCATTTTTGCAAAACCTAAATCTATTCGAAGCTGGACGTAGAAAAAATTGCATACTTCGTGTATTACACCCATTATAAGTGTTTCAGTTGAAAAAGAAGTTCATATGTTGTGGTGATTTGATTTAATTTGATCTAATACTTAAGTGCCAGAAATTTTCACTTTTTAATTTAATTCCTAAGAACATATGAAAGAGGTACTTTAAAATCATTAAGTAAAGAACTGGTGAAAGATGTTTTTATTGTTATTTTGTAACATTTTTGGAAGTGATTTTAAAAGTACTTCCTACGGATTATGAAGTTCGGCACCTATCGCTACTTTGTATGTAGTGAAACCACTAATTCTTTTTGAACCATTTCGTTTATTTTTTGCTGGGATTGTTTAAATTATCCCAGCAAAAAAAGAGCTTACCATTCACTACAAAATTCACCACAACTTATGAACCAGATGTACTTCTTCTTCAACTGAAACATTGATGAATTTAATATGGGCGTGACACACAAATTATGTTCTTTTTATCGCCACTTTTCAGTGGCGAAAGATTGACACTTAAGTAAATCATATATCACTAGTGTTTTTATCACAACTTCTGAAGTAGTGATGCGGATGTTAATATAACTTGACCTTTTGGAAGCACTTTTTTCATCACTTCTTTAGAAGTACATATTTCTTGGCATTTTGGGTGTAATTATGTCATTTTTATTTGGTGATTTAGAACTTCTAAATTAGAAGTTCTTTTTTCACTTATTTTTGTAAGATTGATTGAAAGAGTATTTTTTTGTAATATTTACACTAAAAACACTGTTCGACAGCAAAAACCTCCCAGTGAAATTTCTAACTGGTCCTTATAGATTTTGGTCTCCTGCTTCCAAATCTACCGTCCAAATTTTTCTAGCACGTACCGTTTTTGAGATATTCGCTGTTAAAAAGTAAAAAAACACTTTTAGGGGTCCACTGCCACGTATTCTTACGTTGCTTCCACGAAATAGGACTTGATTTCATATAAAATGGACCTCCTGATTCCAAAACTGCAATCCGCAATTTTCAAGCATGTTCTGTTTTTGAGATATTCGCGTTTGAAAATTTTAGTGTGATTTATAAAGAATATAAGTGCGTAACAGTAGAATTTGAGTTTTTCAAACGCCAATATTTCAAAAACAGTACGCCATAGAAAAATTTGGATGCGAGATTTGGAATAAAGATGCCTTATTTTTACTAAATCGAGTTCTATTGTGTTTGAGCAACTTAAGAATACGTTACAGAGGAGACCGAAATATTTCAATATTAAAACGCGAATATCTTAAAAACCTTACGTAATAGAAAAATTTATTTCATTGATAATCTAACATATGGGTGAAATCAAAAAATGTCAACCAAACCATGTAATCGTGTAATATCTCATACATGGGTTAAAGTATTCGCATATTTTTTAATGTACAACGTCGCATAGATTGGCGTTCTACATAACTAACAACAATCCGGATACTAGTAAGCTATTTTAAACAAGTTATTTTCATTTTTGTAGGCCAAATGTAAACTCCGTCGCCAGTAACATTTTCAATTTTTAAACTTTAACCGGTTATATCTTAAAAACCAATAACCCAAACTCTTAATAATTGACTACATTTTTAAAGAGGGCATATTGACGTTCTTAAAAAATGTTTTTGTATAGTCATAACTATCTCTTTTACCCATACAAACACGGCTTCAATTGTGTAACGATTTTTCGACACTTTTTTTCGACATTATGGAACCTGACAATTTTGTTGTTTTTGACGTATTGTGTTTAGAAAAATAATAGGTTATTGCCCCATTTATTAAACGCGAGGCAATAAAGTATCATTTTGCATCATTGGTTTCAAGTTTGCTCCCTGCATATTAATTTCCCTGTATGAAAAGCTAAATCATAAATGAAAAATCGAAAAATGCTGTAAACTCCGTCTCCACGTTTACAACAAAACTACTTAGCGTGTATCTGAAATATCGTCATATTTTGACGTATCTAGTTGACATCTAATGATTTTTTTTCGGAAACCAATTTCCGACAAATAGTTTTCGAAAAAAAGGGCAAAAAGTGACGAAATGTAAACTCCGTCTCTGTAAACTCCGTCAACTTTTTTTTTTTTTTTTTTGCAGATTGCATTAAAAAACCTTATGAAGTTGTTAAAACCAACGCAAATATTAACACTAGTCATTAAAAAAAGTAAAAAAACTTATTTTAACAGAAATAATAATAAATTTATTTTACATTTCCTTAGAAAAATCCTATTAAAATAAAAAATAATTGTAAAATCTTTAATAACAAAAACCAGAAAAAAATCCTAATTACAAAAATTGTTAGCAATTACATAAATAAGTGTTTTAAATTACAATAAAATGTTTTCAAAGAAAATTCAAAAAATTTAATGTATTTTTCAAAGGTGAATGTAAACTCCGTCACCAAAAAAATCATAAAAATATCGATAAAATTTGTTTGAAACAGTTTGTAGAAGAGATCTTTTATAGTTATATTAGTAGTGATGTAACATATCGATTTTAATAAAAAAATTTACCAAAAATTAAAATTTTTTGTTTGTACAATTTTGGCTCAAAAACACTGACATTTTTTGATTTCACCCATATATACTTCTAATTAAAAAAAGGAGTAATTATAGAGATCACAAAACTATAAAAATTCACGGCGAATTGATCACAAGTTTGTTTTGACCACAAGCCTATACCTCAATTTCCTGAAAAGCTTAAACAATCTTTAATAATGTGATGCAGCAACATCCGCTTTAGTTCGTAAATGTATTTATTTAATTTAGGACCAACTTTTTTTGATATAAGATATGAAATTTGAAAAATTTATCAATAATCGATTTTTAAGCTCTAAATAAAGAGAAATGAAATGCCATTACCAAATTTTGTCACCATTTTTGCAAAACCTAAATCTATTTGAAGCTGGACGTAGAAAAAATTGCATACTTCGTGTATCACCCTCATTCTAATTGTTTCAGTTGAAAAAGAAGTTCATATGTTGTTCTGATTTGATTCCTAAGAACATACGAAACAGGTACTTCAAAATCATTAAGTAACCCAGGAAAATTTTTCAGAACCGATTCTGACAACACTTGTTCTGGAACAGGTTCTTCGGTAACCATACACTATTACACTTTAATTATTCAGAACAAGTTAAGTGAAAATTATTGTGAAGCTTGTTCTCTGCAATCAAAGTTTGATAACATTTTGGTTCTCAGGAATTAAAAAAAATTATGTGTCAAAAAAATTAAAAAATAAATATCAATTTATTTTTGTTAACCAAGAAAAAACATGAAATTCTACTAAAATAGCAGGATATAATCGTGAAAATTGTTGAAACAAAGGTGAGTAAATTAAATTTTCATTGTCTGGGTCTTGTCAAATACTAATAATATTATGTTTTATTTTTGTTTGCAGAAAATCCATGTTCGGGAATGTCATTATTGTAAGGCCCAAAATGCAACTTTGGAGGCGGAGAAGGATAAATGTGTGTTAAAAAAATGTAAATATTCCATATTATATGTGACTGTCTTTATCTTTGTTAAATAAATTAATGCATTCAAAATATTTCTTTAATTCTCATTTCTGTTACAAGTTTCACTTCTAGAATCGATTCCGAAGAACAAAAATATGTTCTAATTTTGCTTACAAATACCTGTTGCTTTTGGGAAAATCCCTTTGTAAAAAGAATCGGTGTTGCACAAGAATTAGAACAGGTTCTAAAGCAGTAAAAGTTGTTCCACAATCGGTTCTTTGCAACCTAAAATTTTGCTGGGAAAGAACTGGTTAAAGATGTTTTTATTGTTATTTTGTAGCATTTTTGGAAGTGATTTTAAAAGTACTTCCTACGGAAAATGAAGTTCGGCACCTATCGCTACTTTGTATGTAGTGAAACTACTAATTCTTTTTGAACCACTTCGTTTATTTTTTGCTGGGATTGTTAACAGTTTTTTTTAAAGGACTTATTCGATATTCAATACTATCGGTAACGAAGTACCGGGTGGGTAAGCTAGTTTTTTATAAAGGAAAAATTTCTCAGAATTTTTCAGCAAGATCGGTCAAGGACTCTCTGAGTTAGAGGGGGTCGAAATTTGACATTTTGGCCAAAGAGGTGTTTATTCTCATCCATGTAACTTCATACCTATTGTTTTTAGCAAAATGTGTTCCAAACAGTTTAGATAGCTATTTCTTCAATCTTTCGAAAAAAAATTATAAAAAAAATAAAAAAATTTTTTTTGATTTTTTTTCTTAAAAATCTAAAACTTTTTTGACTTTTTTTTTTTTTTGATTCAAAAGACAGCTTAGGTCTTTTCCTTTAAGAGCTATGGGGTCGCTTAGTGGGATGCGAGTGGGATATCTATGAAATTTTTTTTTTTTTTTAACTTTAGAAACAAAAAACGGTTCTTCAATTTGCACTATTAGGCGTGGGATAGCTCACCAGTTTTCGATTTCGATCCGGGACACCCTCTAATGTTGATAGGTTCGAAAAAGAAAGCATAAGCCAAAAAATAAGGGAGGTGGGTGGTGCCATATGGCTCCTCATCGGGGTCAAAATTGGGCGTAAAGAGGTTAAAATCCTCAAAAAGCTCCACAACTGCCCACGAGGGGGTGCAATGTGAGACCGACCTCTATTAATTTTCTACCCCCAACATTTTTCTTGAATATACCTAACCTCTATTTCCACTTCCTAAGGGGGCTCCCATACAAAATGACATTTTTATAAAATTTGCTCCTACCGCTCTAACTGTCCATCCATAGGGTGCCCCTAGAGAAGTAAAATGTATGACCGACCCCTAATATTTTTTCAACTCCAACATTTTCTCAGAATATACCTACCCTTTATTTTCAACTCTTAAGGGGGTCCCAATACATTTTTTTGATTTTTTACAAATTACAATTGATCTTTTTCGAATTACAATTGATCTTTTTCGAATTACAATTGATCTTTTTCGAATTACAGTTGATCTTTTACGAATTACAATTGATCTTTTTCGAATTACAATTGATCTTTTTCGAATTAAAATTGATCTTTTACATTACAATTGATCTTTTTTGAATTACAATTGATATTTTACGAATTACAATTGATCTTTTACGAATTACAATTGATCTTTTACGAATTACAATTGATCTTTTTCGAATTACAATTGATCTTTTACGAATTACAATTGGAATCTTCGAATTACAATTGATCTTTTTCGAATTACAATTGATCTTTAACGAATTACAATTGGAATCTTCGAATTACAATTGATCTTTTACGAATTACAATTGATCTTTTACGAATTACAATTGATCTTTTTCGAATTACAATTGATCTTTTACGAATTACAATTGATCTTTTACGAATTACAATTGATCTTTTACGAATTACAATTGATCTTTTACGAATTACAATTGATCTTTTTCGAATTACAATTGGAATCTTCGAATTACAAATGGAATCTTCGAATTACAATTGGAGTATTCGAATTACAAATGGAATCTTCGAATTACAAATGGAATCTTCGAATTACAAATGGAATCTTCGAATTACAAATAGAATCTTCGAATTACAATTGATCTTTTTCGAATTACATCTGTAAATGGTGTAGATTGAAAAAAATATATTTGTATGGGGAATCTAATAGATTGAAACTGGAATGGAGCCAAAATCTACTTTAAGCTAGCTTAGAGGACCACTGTAAATGCACTATTAGAGTCTAAACTACTAGATTGAAAAAAATAAATTTGTATGGGCAATCTAATAGATTGAAACTGGATTGGAGCCACAATCTACTTTAAGCTAGCTTAGAGGACCAGTGTAAGTGCACTATTAGAGGACCAGTGTAAATGCACTATAAGGTATCGATTACTTAGTTTATACCAATAACATTATACTTACTTGAAAATCTCTTTTAATATTTGCTTGCCAATCTTACGATAACGATTTATTTCTGCATCATTTGAATCAAGTTTTAGTGCTCCAATCAATGCTACCAGATCTTTTTGATAGGATTCTATCCATTGTTGTAACATAACATTTGTCACAACTTTCCGTACAGATTCAGAGCGATCGTTAAGACCCTGTTCAAGCAATGTCAAACGCTGCGATACTTTATAAGAACGCACCGGGTAACTGCTCATGTGAAGATATGTATGACGACGTACCTTCTCGTCAATGTCCCACAAACGATCTAAAATGTATGGAATTGTATGGTAGTTCCGACCCATACTTGTAATAACAGCTTGTCGCACACGTGGTGACGGATCAGAGCAGAGATGATATTGGTATGAACGCAATACAGGATCATCAGGATTATCAGGAACTTGTAGGCGTTGCATAGCCAATATTGCCTGAACCCGCACGCTTGGTGAACAATCGACCAAGCGTCCTAACATATACTCCATGATGTTGTCGCATATAATATCGTCCAATGTGGCCTCATTACCCAGAGCATTCAAAATCATATTAACAAATTGACACAGTCGAAATCGAATATGTGGATTATTGGATATTGTCTAAAACAAAAAATAAATAAAAACAAAAAACATAAGCATAATGTGCAAATATACCAGATTTATACCATATTTGAACTCCCGTAAAACAAAAGCTATTATATGTTGTTTTTTTATTTTTAGTACCAACAGGTACAAAGAAATATAAATGTATAAACCCAGGCAGAAAAATACAATCATCGAAGCGTTTTAATATTACTCTACACCATTTACACATGTAATTCGTAAAAGATCAATTGTAATTCGAAGATTCTACTTGTAATTCGAAGATTCCATTTGTAATTCGAAGATTCCATTTGTAATTCGAAGATTCCATTTGTAATTCGAATACTCCAATTGCAATTCGAAGATTATATTTGTAATTCGAAGATTCCATTTGTAATTCGAAGATTCCAATTGTAATTCGTAAAATATCAATGGAAATTCAGTTGATATTTTTCGAATTACAATAGGAATCTTCGAATTACAAATGGTATCTTCGAATTACAAATAGAATCTTCGAATTACAAGTATAATCTTCGAATTACAAATGGAATCTTCGAATTACAAATGGAATCTTCGAATTAAAAATGGAATCTTTGAATTACAAATAAAATCTTCGAATTACAATTGATCTTTTACGAATTACATCTGTAAATGGTGTAGATGGTGGTACAAGCGTTTCCAGAACGGTGGTTTTTGTTTTTAGAGTGCTCTTGAAACGTCTGAATGATAACGTCGTTAAACGCTCATATGATTGTCTTTCAAAGCGCTCTATCAGCATTCGGAGGACTAAAAATAAAGTGGTTTAAAGACGCTTTATTCTGATTTTTTTTTTTCAATTTGTAATTTTTTTAATTTAAATTTTTAATATTTTTTTCACAATAGACTAATACAACCTTCTAAATGTTTCCCCTGTTTTCGTTTTTAACAGAGAGGACGTGTTCCTTATTGCCCTAAATGGAATGGTACAATTATTATGTTCTCTATTAAATGGGTGGAAGATATAAAACATTTTTAAATTCGCGAAAAAAAAGTGCTGCAAAAGCACCCAGGCAGAAAAATACATACGGGCCAGATCTGGCAAAGTACCTAATAAGGTGGTATTAATACTGGCAAAGTACATATTTTTTGTGAGAAATACTCCATATTAGGGTTATTCATCACATGGCGTGCCAACCATTATGTTCAAATTCATGTGATCCATGTGATGAATAACCCTAATATGGAGTATTTCTCACAACAACAACACAAAAAACATATTGTTGTAGTCCAATGGACTATCGTATGTAAAATTGTTTTAAATATTTTTGTTGGTTATTGACATCGTTGCCTTATTAGTATGGTACAATTTCTTCGTCTTTCTAATTCTCATTGTGAATAGAGGCGAATATCTATTAATATTCTAGTTTGTGCACAAACGATTTGTCATTAGACTCGTTTGCTACTTTGTAGTAAATCGTTTCTATTTTTGCTAAATAATCTTGACAATGGAATCTTGACAAATTCCGAAACACGTGTCGATTGAGTCTTGCAAAAATGACCAACATAAATAAATTTATTTATTATAATTAGTTGTTGACATTTAGCGACAGGTGCAGAACTTCATATTCCGTAGGAAGTACTTTCATAAATAATTCCAAAAATGCTACAAAATGACGATAAAAAAACGTTCACCAGTTCTTTACTTAATGATATTGAACTCCCTCTTTCATATGTTCTTATAAGTTAAATTAAAAAGTGCAGATTTCTGGCACTTAAATATTAGATATTTATACCCTACACCACTCTGTGGTACAGGGTATAATGAGTTTGTGCTGAAGTTTGTAACTACCCGAAATATTGGTCCTAGACCTACCTTCAAGCATACCGATCGACTTAGAATTACTTTTTGAGTCGATTTAGCGATGTCCGTCCGTCCGTCTGTCCATCTATCGGTTTAAGCACGATACAGGTCGCAATTTTCAATCAATTGACTTGAAATTTGAAACTTAAGCATTTTTTGGCCCAAGGACGAAGACTATTGAAATTGGAGAAAATCCCCTTACAAACGCCCCCTTTGGATTCGGCTTGAATGTCTCGAATAACCGTATTATATTAGATATCGCTTTGAAATTTAGCAGGTAATCAAATTTTGTATGCACAAATCATCATTATAAATTTCAAAGGAATCGGGTCAGTCCTTCTGGTAGCCCACATACAAACCACCCTCCCGATATTCACATAATTCCCTCAAAGTTCATAAAAATTAAAATATTTGATAAAAACTTTATTTTTAGGTGTTAAACGTTTACTTTAGTAACCTAATCAATTCAGAATATAATTGGACCATTTTTGGACTTAGTCCCCCATATAAAAATGTCGACCGATATTCAGTTAAATCGGTCTATTGACAAAAAAATAAACCAATTCCACTAAAATTTGATCTGTGTATGTTTTCTACACTAAATAAAGATCTAACAAAAGACAGATCCAATCGGTCCATGTTTGGACTTGGGACCCATTTTCCGGAAAACACTGGTGTAGGGTATCATATGGTCGGTCTTGACCTACTATAACTTCCCGAGTAAAAAAAATGATATGACGCAATATATAATTTAATATGGGTTCGTGTCTATTTTGATATAATCTTATACGAAAAATGGTTTCATAAGATTTGATAGAATATTATATAATAATATTAGTTTTTATAACTTTATATCGACTTCGATACGAGTTTTGGTCTAAGCCAATGATATAAAATTATATTCAATTATATTAAATTTTATACAATTTTATAAATCGGATGTTTTTTTTTTTTTTGTTTTTAATAAAAACTTGAAAAATTAAAATAATAAAAATTAGTTGTGAAAAAAACTTAGAAAAATTTAAAAAATGGAGTCATGTTAAATTTTATATAAACCACTTAGAAAATATTCTCATGAAAAGTTTGTCCTTGGAAAAACTTAGAAAAATTTAAAAAAATGGAGTCATATATAATTTTATATAAAACACTTAGAAAATATTTGCGTTAAAAAAAATGTTCCTTGAAAAAAACTTAGAAAAAAATTTTAAGATGGAGTCATATAAAATTTTATATAAAACACTTAGAAAATATTGGAGATAAAAAAGTGGTGCTTGGAAAAAACTTAGAAAAATAAACAAATATGAAGTCATATGAAATTTTATATAAAACACGTTGCAAATATTTTCGATAAAAATATGTTCTTGGAAAAAAATTAAAAAATAATGGAGGCATATAAAATTTTATATAAAACACTTAGAAATTTGCAATGATGCATGGGACCAGATGTTACAACATAAAGTTATGTATGGCGATATCTTAAAAAAATCGCATATCAAAATTTATTATATAAATTTATCTCGCAAGACATAGTGTCACACATGATCATATATGAAATAATATGACTATATAAAAGTATATAAGATCATATTAAATTACTTTTACTCTAATTAGAAAATTGTTCAAAGTTTGTTCAAAATTTTTTTATCCTAATAAATGAGTCAATAAATTTTTTATACTAATTTAATAAATTTCTTTATTCAAATAAACACCAAAAAAGTTGTGTCTTATGGACTTATGTATACAATTTAGATACGTCCCATTTTCTGTTCTAAAAGTGCTATAATAGTACCATCCCAGCAAAAAAAGAGCTTACCATTCACTACAAAATTCACCACAACTTATGAACCAGATGTACTTCTTCTTCAACTGAAACATTGATGAATTTAATATGGGCGTGACACACAAAGTATGTTCTTTTTATCGCCACTTTTCAGTGGCGAAAGATTGACACTTAAGTATAACATATATCACTAATGGTTTTATCACAACTTCTGAAGTAGTGATCCGGATGTTAATATAACTTGACCTTTTGGAAGCACTTTTTGCATCACTTCTTTAGAAGTACATTTCTTGGCATTTTGGGTGTGATTATGTCATTTTTATTCGGTGATTTAGAACTTCTAAATTAGAAGTTCTTTTTTCACTTATTTTTGTAAGATTGATTGAAAGAGTATTTTTTTGTAATATTTACACTAAAAACACTGTTCGACAGCAAAAACCTCCCAGTGAAATTTCTAACTGGTCCTTATAGATTTTGGTCTCCTGCTTCCAAATCTACCGTCCAAATTTTTCTAGCACGTACCGTTTTTGAGATATTCGCTGTTAAAAAGTAAAAAAACACTTTTAGGGGTCCACTGTCACGTATTCTTACGTTGCTTCCACGAAATAGGACCTGATTTCATATAAAATGGACCTCCTGATTCCAAAACTGCAATCCGCAATTTTCAAGCATGTTCTGTTTTTGAGATATTCGCGTTTGAAAATTTTAGTGTGATTTATAAAGAATATAAGTGCGTAACAGTAGAATTTGAGTTTTTCAAACGCCAATATTTCAAAAACAGTACGCCATAGAAAAATTTGGATGCGAGATTTGGAATAAAGATGCCTTATATTTACTAAATCGAGTTCTATTGTGTTTGAGCAACTTAAGAATACGTTACAGAGGAGACCGAAATATTTCAATATTAAAACGCGAATATCTTAAAAACCTTACGTAATAGAAAAATTTATTTCATTGATAATCTAACATATGGGTGAAATCAAAAAATGTCAACCAAACCATGTAATCGTGTAATATCTCATACATGGGTTAAAGTATTCGCATATTTTTTAATGTACAACGTCGCATAGATTGGCGTTCTACATAACTAACAACAATCCGGATACTAGTAAGCTATTTTAAACAAGTTATTTTAATTTTTTTAGGCCAAATGTAAACTCCGTCGCCAGTAACATTTTCAATTTTTAAACTTTAACCGGTTATATCTTAAAAACCAATAACCCAAACTCTTAATAATTGACTACATTTTTAAAGAGGGCATGTTGACGTTCTTAAAAAATGTTTTTGTATAGTCATAACTATCACTGATGCCATTTTACCCGTTTTTTGGAATTCTCTTTTGCTTTTTTGACATTCTTAGAGGCAATTTTTTTTTAAATACTTTTTCTTAAAAAATGCGCATTTCCGAAGAGCCTTTTTTTGAGAAAAAATATTTTAAAGAAATTATCTTCAAGAAGGTCACAAAACCAAAAGAGAATTTCAAAAAAAGGGTAAAATGGCATCAGTGATAACTATCTCTTTGATTGAACGAGTATTTTTTTGTAATATTTACACTAAAAACACTGTTCGACAGCAAAAACCTTCCAGTGAAATTTCTAACTGATCCTTATAAATTTTGGTCTCCTGCTTCCAAATCTACCGTCCAAATTTGTCTAGCACGTACCGTTTTTGAGATATTCGCTGTTAAAAAGTAAAAAAACACTTTTAGGGGTCCACTGTTACGTATTCCTATGTTGGTTGCTTCCACGAAATAGGACTTGATTTCATATAAAATGGACCTCCTGATTCTAAAACTGCAACCCACAATTTTCAAGCATGTTCTGTTTTTGAGATATTAGCTTTAGAAAATTTTAGTGTGATTTATAAAGAATATAAGTGCGTAACAGTAGAGTTTGAGTTTTTCAAACGCCAATATTTCAAAAACAACGCGATAGAAAAATTTGGATGCCAGATTTGGAATAAAGATGCCTTATTTTTACTAAATCGAGTTCTATTGTGTTTGAGCAACTTAAGAATACGTTACAGAGGAGACCCAAATATTTCAATATTAAAACGCGAATATCTTAAAAACTTTACGTGATAGAAAAATTAATTTCATTGATAACACAGGGCAACACTTTTTTTTCCCGGGTTCTGATAGCTAATTTTGGGTAATTGGGGTACGCTGATTTCAAATCTGGCTATCATTTTTTTGGGTCAGCTCTAGTTTTTGAGATATAGCCTAAGGAATTTTTGAAAATAGGCTATTTTTGTTTGTGAGTCCATAGCCCTGTTTTTTGCAGACCGGATTAAGATTTGGATTAACTTTATTTAGTTAAAAAATGGGTCAAATCAAGTCCAGAATTTTTTTTATAATTTTTTTTTTGAAATTACATACAATTAGTAAATATAAACAGAAAAACAAATTAAGCTTTGTACAAAATGCAAAGAATGAAAAATACATTTAGTTAAATCCTAGGATTAACTCAAATTTATTTATACCGTTTTACATTTTGGACAACGCTTAATTTTTTTCCCTGTTTATATTAACTAATTGAATATAAATTCAGAAAAAAATATAAAAAAAAATTTCTGGACTTGATTTGACACATTGTTTTACTAAATAGAGTTAATCCTAATCTTAATCCGGTCTGCAAAAAACAGGGCTCATATTTACCAACACTTTTCTTATATCCAAAAAGTGAATGACGATTTTAAATATGTTGGATATGCTGATTCCAAAAATGCTCTTACTTTTGTTGAGTCATCTTTAGAGTCCCCGCACAACAATGTCGGTGACGTTTTTTTCATACAAATTTGGCAAGAAAAAACGCTCGACCGAAAACCGCTTGAATAAAATCAATTTTATTTTTGTGTCGGTTTCTCTCTCTCCTTTAATTTTTGATATAAAAATGTTGCCACATTTTTATAAATATTTCGATTATTTTCGATAAAGTAAACAAAAAAAGGTGATCTCTAAAAAAAAAATATTAAAAATTCTAAAAAACACACAAAAAAAGAATCAATGAGCGCGTTCAGCAGAGAAACCTGCTACTCAACAGTTGAGATGTAGCATGTTTTGATTAGTCGAATCTGCTGAACGCATTTTATTTTTGTAAATGTTTTAAAATATTGGAATATTTTTTTTTTTTTACGGTTTCATTTATTTTTTGCTGTCAACAATACTTTTTTTATGATTTGTTGTGTTTACTTCTTTGAATAACGTCCAAAAAAATAAATAATTTCAATAAAACAGCTTATGTATCAGTTTGTGATCAAATGTAGCATAAATTGTGTACGCTACTAGTGATGAGAAGCGCTCACTCAACATGTTGACTGAAATGTCAAAAATCAAACCGTTCAGCAGAATGTTGAGGAGCAGTTGAGTAGCAGCTTTCTCTGCTGAACGTACCCAATATGAGAAAATCATTTTGATATTAAAAAAATGCAATAAATTTAAATATAAAAGTGAAGGAAAAGTGACGAAAAAGTGAAAAAATAATGTAAAAACTAACATATGACAGAATTTTCCGCTACCGCCTTTGTTTTGTGCATATACTCTCTCATGACCGAAAACGTCAACCGCTCCGACATTATTGTGCGGGGACTCTTAGTTTTGGAGATATCGTTAAAATAAAATTTTTAAATTTATGCCCTCTTTAATTTTGTCTGAATATTTATGCCCTTTTTAATAACTCGAAAACTGAAGATGTCAGAAAAAAACGAATACCAGTTTTGGAATCCTCGCATCCAATATAGTTAAATTCGTGTTTAAAACTGGGGCTCTAAAATAAGTTTTGGAAATTATAGCCAAGCAAAGTTGGTAAAATACGCACTTTTTCGACTCTTTAACTTGATGGAAAAAATTGGATAACAGATTCGGAATCAGCACACTAAAATCCATATAAATCAGTTGTCAAAGGTCAGGCAAATTGAAAAAGTTCAACTTTTGTCAACCTGTGTAATCTAACGTATATACTTCGAAGTAAAAACAGGAGTAATTATTTATAGAGATTACAAAGCTATAAAAATTCACGGCGAATTGATTCACAAGTTTGTTTTGACCACAAGCCTATACCTCAATTTTCTAAAAAGCTTAAACAATCTTTAATAATGTGATGTAGCAACATCCGCTTTAGTCCGTAAATGTATTTATTTAATTTAGGACCAACTTTTTTTGATATAAGATATGAAATTTGAAAAATTTATCAATAATCGATTTTCGTCTTTTCGATTTTTTAAGCTCTAAATAAAGAGAAATGAAATGCCATTACCAAATGTTGTCACCATTTTTGCAAAACCTAAATCTATTTGAA
Source organism: Pegoplata infirma (assembly GCA_963921195.1). Taxonomy (NCBI): domain Eukaryota; kingdom Metazoa; phylum Arthropoda; class Insecta; order Diptera; family Anthomyiidae; genus Pegoplata; species Pegoplata infirma. The sequence goes on from OY992538.1 coordinate 144,013,788, forward strand.
GCTGGACGTAGAAAAAATTGCATACTTCTTGTATCACCCTCATTCTAATTGTTTCAGTTGAAAAAGAAGTTCATATGTTGTGGTGATTTGATTCCTAAGAACATATGAAAGACGTACTTCAAAATCATTAAGTAAAGAACTGGTGAAAGATGTTTTTATTGTTACTTTGTAGCATTTTTGGAAGTGATTTTAAAAGTACTTCCTACGGAATATGAAGTTCGGCACCTATCGCTACTTTGTATGTAGTGAAACTACTAATTCTTTTTGAACCACTTCGTTTATTTTTTGCTGGGTATATTTTTAAAAACGATTTGTATACAATTTAGATACGTCCCATTTTTATACCCTCCAACCACAGTATGGGGGTATACTCACTTTGTCATTCCGTGTGTAACGCAACGAAATATCGATCTAGGACCCCATAAAGTATATATTTTTTTTTGATCAGTGATCGATTCTAAGACATTCTAGCGATGTCCGTCCGTCCGTCCGTCCGTCCGTCTGTCCGTCTGTCCGTCTGTCCGTCTGTAGAAGACACGATACAGTCCAAAATAAAAGAGCTAGACTTCCGAAGTTTGGCACGAATACGTCTTATATTCCTAGGCAGGTTAAGTTCGGAAATGGGTAAAATCGGACCAAGGGGAAAAAAGTTCCCCCTTGGAGAACTAAACCAACCCAAGAAAAAACACATTTTTTGCAGGGTTTTTTGTACTTTTTCTAAGCAAATGCAACTTTATTATCTCAGAAGAAGTTCAAAATCGCTAGGGGAAGGTGCCCCCTAACGTCTCCCACCAACCCCCCCCCCCCCCAAAAAAAAAGACGCCCCTGGATTTTTTTTATATTGTTTTTTTTTACATTTTGGAGGGTATAAAAGATTCGGCCCAGCCGAATGTAACACTCTCACTTGTTTGTTCTAAAAGTGCTATAAGAGTACAATATTTTTTGTTTTTAAAGTGCTTTCAAACCGCTTTAAAATAGCAACGGCATACCGTTTACCGTGGTTATCATTTTGGACGCTGGGAGAGTACTAAACTGTAATGCTTTCCCAGCACACAAGCGACCATAAAAGGTACTTTGCCAGCGCTCTCCCGTTCGTATTTTTCTGCCTGGGAATATTTACACCATTTATATAAAAACACCTGTTTCTTTCGCGAGGAAGTGTCTTAAACTCCGGATACATCACCCTTAAACTCCGGATAAATTACCCTTAAACTCCGGATACATACCCGTTTCGGTTCAATACACCACTTTTTTTGGGAATTTTCCAAATTTTTTTTCTAAAAGCATTTTAATAAATTTTTTATTCCAAAACGCAAAGAAAACTGCAAACAATTTTTTCCGGGTCTTAGAAAATTTTTTAAAGTTTGTTCAAAATTTTTTTATCCTAATAAATGAGTCAATAAATAATTTAATAAATTTCTTTATTCAAATAAACACCAAAAAAAGTTATGTCTATGGACTTATGGATACAATTTAGATACGTCCCATTTTTTGTTCTAAAAGTGCTATTATAGTACCATATTTTTTGTTTTTAAAGCGCTTCCAAAGCGCTTTAAAATAGCAACGGCATACCGTTTACCGTGGTTATCATTTTGGACGCTGGGAGAGTACTAAACTGTGGTGCTTTCCCAGCACACAAGCGACCATAAAAGGTACTTTGCCAGCGCTCTCCCGTTTGTATTTTTCTGCCTGGGTTATTTTAGAGTCTAAAAAGAGGGCTCGTTTAGATAAAGCCATACATAAAATTAAAATATTTAGAGTCGTAATTTAAATATTTTGGAGTAAAATAGTGTATTTGTTCACTGAGAAACGTTGAATTATTAAAAAAAAAATAATTTCTTTTTTATTAAAAAAAAAATTCAATTAATAACTTGTATCATTTTGGACGAAACTTTCCTATTTTCGTGCATTCTACGAAATTTTCAAATAAAAATATAAAAAATTTTCATTAAGGTCACGAAATATTTTTGTAAGTATCTATATTAATTTTTGCTTTTTACGAAATTATTTATTTTAAATACAAATGAATTTCGTGTATTTTACAAAATTTTGCGTTAAATTTACGAAATATTTTTGTATTATACATGAAATATTTTATTAAAAATATTTTTCGTTTATTTTACGAATGTCTTTCGTTTTACGAATGTTTTCGTACATTGTACGAAAGGATTCGTGTATTTCACGAGTGGATTTTTTCGGTGCACATATCTGAAAAAATATTTACAAAAATAACTTTTATATTGCAGAAATGGATTTATCGCTGTATGGGTGGTATGAATAAAAAAATACTTTTACTTTTGTCGAAAGAAGACTTTATAACAATAAATTTCAGCTAAAATCTGTAGAATAGCACAAAATATAAACAAAATTACAAAAAAAAAAATGTTTTTATTCTGCTCAAAATCACACTAAATTTATTAAGTAAATGCTTGAAAAACCCCCTACTTAACCATATTAGTAAATACTGTTTTTTATTCATACCACCTAATGTCGGAGTTCTCTGTACTACAGAGTAGTAAAAATAGAGACGGCATCATACAAAATATGTGTAAGTGCGATACACAAAGGAACAAAATCCACTCTCTGGCACAGAGTACTCCGTCATTGTAAATTAAGCTTAACACTTTACAAGTCTTTTATATTGGAAATATTTTTCATTTAATATCGTTTTTTGCTTCTACTGTAAAATTGTAATTAGTGTTGTTACGTTGTTTTGCATTTTAGATGATGATATATAGATGTGTATTTTCAATACTCTAACTACTCGAGTTCTCGTCTATATTGAACGAGTAATTTTCAAAATATTTACATAAAAAATAACTTTGAAGTCCTACTCCTCCGAAAGCGGGCGTGACCGCTCCATAAAATTGGTACCATTCGACGGATCTTTGACCCACCTACGAACCCCTTAGGAAGTTAATCTTTACATATGCAAACAAAAAAAACAAAGAACTTACTGTCATAAGCCAGCGACATATATCAGACAGCAAAGGATGGGTTTCATCGCCCTCAAAAGAACTCACAAATTTGGCACAAAATATTAAAGTTGTGTATGCAAACTCGTTAGTTTCCTCAGCCACCATGGCTGTTTTAATCATTTTTAAAAATGCGTAAATGAAGGCATCATGATCCATCTACAAAAAGATAAGTAAAAGTGAGTATATTCACGGTGTACTGAATATTGAATTTACGGAACTACTCTATTTATACTGGTATTGCTCCAAAATTAAGGAGAATCAAACGAAACAAAAATCGAGAATAGACGAGAAACATTTTGCGAGATACATCGACTTAAAACTTACATCTTCGCTTGTAATGATCTGGTCGGGATAAGGAATCGTTGAAAAGTTAATTTGAATACCTATTAAACTATCAAAATTTGAATAACCCGTTGCGAGTCAAATCAAGTTTTTCTAAAAAAAAAAATATATATATACATATATATAATGCCAGTTTGTTTACATAGTATTAAAGCTAAGATACCAAGCTTTTATTTGGAACCGACTCGACCCTTTGGCTCTCCTAGCAACGAAGCCATTAAGGTAAAGTTCAGCCGGTTTTTTTTTATTTTTTTTTATGTATTTTGGTTATATCTTACAAGGGAAGTATCTCAACCCTTATGAACAGACTTGCTTGAAACTTAAAATATATATAAAAGAGACGAATTTAAGGTTGGGGTGTCTCGGCTTTTCGGCCATATCAGTGTTTCAAAATTTCGTTGTCCCCTTATGAAACAATGTGGACCTTCGGGAAAATTTCGATAACTCCCGAACTAACAGGAATATCCTCTAGAGAAAAAATACGTGTCGGATAGGCATTAAAAAATCCTTTCTTCTCATATGTAAATATCATATAGTTTCTTAGAAAGAAATGGCTGAAAAATCCAAAAAACTATTTTTTCGCCATTTTTTGACCCATGTTTTGAACCCCTAAATCCCCGATATGGCCGATAAGCCGAGACACCCCAACCTTAGAATTGTCTCTTTTATCTATATTTTACGTTTCATGCAAATCGGTTCATAAGGGTTGAGATACTTCCCTTGTTAGTTATTTAAGCAAAAGCATCTGTATTTACGCGTCAAATTTAACTTTAAGCCTAATTAACTACGTTGATGGGAAAAGCTAAGGAGTCAAAACAGGATCCAATGAGTTCGAAAATGAGTTTTTAACGTATTCTGATAGACCACTCTCAAATAATAATAAAAAAATAACAATCGGCAATAAATTTGTCGATTGTTTTGAACAAAAATTGCATTAACAAATTTTTTGTATCTTAGGTTCATATTCATTTTTTTTTTCTCCTGTAAAGTAACGAAAAGTCGAGATTCGCCTTTTATTGGGGCATGTCACAGACTCAATTACGTTCGGATTTGAAAAAAGTGGTTTACTCGTAAAACGCAAAACGAAAATTATTTTTTTCGGAATGAAATCACTTTCAAAAATCAAAGTGGAATTGAATTGCATAAAAGTGGTTTCATTCCAAAAAAATATATTTGCTTTACGTTTTACGAGTAAACCACTTTCTTCAAATCCGAACGGAATTGAGTCTGTGACATGCCCCATTTATTAAGCCATCATTATGCGTTGTTTAAAAAACAAATTGTTTAATTTTTTTTTTAAACTTGATTTGGCTTGCAACGGGTTAAAGGAAATTTGTATATTTATTTAAATATTCAATAGATAACAGTGTTGGTATTTGAGAATTTTCAATTAGAGCCAAGTTGAAGGCTAAAAAGCAAGGTTGGCAATCGAAACGAATAACGGTATCGGTATTGGTACCGTATTTTTTTTATTTCGGTATTGGTATCGGTTACGGTATCTGAGTTGTATCGGTTACGGTATTACCGATACCGAAACGTCAATACCGGTACGTACCGGTATTATCGAAAAAAATACTAAAAATATAAAAAACGTATAAAAAAAAACTTAAAAAAATATTTATTTTTTTTCAATACAAAGCACGTATTTACGTATTTATTTTCAGCATTTTTAGAACATTAACATAAATTATATGAGAAATAATTTAGTATCTTAAAAATGTTTATGTTAATCGAACAAACGATTAATTGGACAACCTTATATACATATATTAGGATGGCAGCAAAATGTGTAGAGACATTTTTTCATAACGTAGGCATCGGCGTATACAGGGGGGGGGGCCCAACAACAACAACAAAAAAATATTTTTTTTTATATGTATTAGAAAACACGAATCTCGCGAAAAAAACAACAAAATTTTTTTTGTTGTTGTTGTTGGGCCCTGAAAAAACAGTCCTACATACGTCGTTGAACGTAGGGGCGGAATATTGTGCCACATGGTCTTAAAGTTCACAAGGTTAAAAAAAATTTCATACAAGCAATATTTTTTTCCAATTTTTTATTTTTGAATGTTATTGAGCTTTATTAGCTAATTATCGGCAAAAAAAAATTTAGGCTGGTTGGGGGCTTACTAATTTTAGTGTCAAGTAGGGCCAAAACTGAATTTTTGCTGTTTTGACCCTAATTTTAGACCAAAATACGATGTCAAAAAAAAAAAAGAAATTAAATCTATTTTTCAGAGCAACTACAAATCTTAAGGTATGCTTGTCAAAATTAAAAAAATTTTAGAGTAAGCACCCAACCAGCCAAAATTTTTTTTTTCGAAGTTTTTGTACTTTTGCTAAGCAAATGCAACATCCTAATCTCAGAAGAAGTTCAAAATCGCAAGGCGAAGGTGCTCCCGAACGTCTCCCATCAACCCTCCCCCCCCCCCAAAAAAAAAAGACGCCCCTGGATTTTTTTATATTGTGCTCGATTCCGGAATACGATTTCACCATTCACCTAATTTTTAAAAATTTGATATTCTTTAGAATTTTAAGATTTTAAAATTTTTTTCTTGTAACAATTAAAGATCTAGGTAATATCTTTAATAATTGCAAGAACAAATTTGAAAGCCTTAAAATTCGAAAGAATATCAATTTTTAAAAAATAGGTGAATGTTGAAATCGCCCAGTCAGAAATTGCCAACCGTACCAAAAATTTTGTGTTGGCACAATATCGGGCTAGCCAAAAACACAACATTGTATAATGTAAAACAGTTTTACTAAAAATATTGTGTTGTCACAACTTTGTGTTTACATAAAACACTACACTATGGATTATAATTGAAAAGTTTTAACATTTTTATTTTTTTAAAAAGTTTTTGATTTACATAGACCTCAACTCTTTAATCTAAGTGAACACTTAAGTAGTTGCTTTTTTAACCAATTTGCACAAAATGGTAACTAAAAAGCACTACATTGAGATTTGCAATATATCCCTAAGCAAAAGATAAATTCAATGTCGTAAATTTGTAAAATCAATGTTAACCCAACGTCAAAACAAAAGTCGAGCGATCGTTGGCCACTGTTATCATTTCAACTTCGAAATGACGTCGTAGACTTAGAAACGGGTATGATATGCCAACGTTGGTACCGTCGCCGCCAACTTCGTTCCAACGTTGGCCCGTTTGTATTTTTCTGACTGGGCGTATTCCAGAATCGAGCACATTGTTTTTTTTACATTTTGGATGGTATAAAAGATTTGGCACAGCCGAATGTAACACTCTCATTTGTTTTTTTTTTAACTTTGACCTTAAACGAGCACTTGTTAAAGTTATCCGATTTAGATGTAATTTGCTCCACATCAGTTTTGGACGTGAAATGAATAATAAAACAATGTTTTTCAAAATTTGTTCATTACTAGTGTTTTGTAATTCTAACTAAAAAATCGCTAATACGCTTGTAATCCTGAATTATAAGAAAAAATTGTAAAATTTACAATGTTTTTTTTTTGTTTTGAGAGGACAATGTAATTTTTTTTAACTAAAACGTGGTGCATGGCCCCAAAAAGGTAGGGATCCATTGTTTTAAGTCAATTAATAAAATGTTCGTCACTTTGTAACATGAATACTTTTTACGAAAATCAAAGGAAAAACTGTGCTCTCAGCGCAAATTAAAATCGATTAATCATGCGCCATGTACGATTTTTCATTTACAAAAACCCCAATTTACAAACTTTTTATAAATTTTTTTTTTGTAAAAAAAATTGGATTTTTGGGAAACCGTTTCAATATCGGTACGTACTACGTACCGGTACCGAAGGAAAATGTTTTTGGATACCGGTATAGCTGTGTTTATATTATATCACTGGGTATTAAGACTTGTCAAAAAATCGTGTGTAATCTAATTTTGTTGACTGATTTTATGAAATATTTCAAATAATGGCAGTGTGTTATTAGATTTGCATACAAACAGCTGTTTTTAAAATTTTGTTGACTGATTTTATGAAATATTTCAAATAATGGCAGTGTGTTATTAGATTTGCATACAAACAGCTGTTTTTAAAATATCTGTTTAATTTTGTTTATGATTTTTTGGCAGTATTAAGACTTTGGTAATATATTACTTTCTTAAAATCCAAAGACTCAGTGGGATGATATAAACACACCTTATCAGATACCAAAACTAAGTTTCAGAATTGGTACCGGTATTCAATTTAAAGGGTTTTGAAACGGATAACGGTATTGAAAAGGTATCGATTGCCAACATTGCTAAACAGGGATAAAATAGGTTAAAAAGGGCAAAAAAACTAAAATATTTTTAGTTTTTAGTAATTTTTAATAATGTTCTTATTAAAAAAATCATTAGTGTCCGACCAAACAGTTCGGCCAAAAACGTCATTTAATCAAAATTTTGGTATTTGGAAGTACTTTTAACAATTTTTTTTTTAAAGGGGTAGAATTGTTGCTTAACTTTGTCCTCGCCATTAAATTTTAAAGTCAGAATAGTCTTCTATCGCCTAAACAAAGCCATCAGAAAAAGCTGTTAAAAATGCTTGCAAATATTAATTTTTGGCCAATACCTTTTTTTGGCCGAACTGTTCGGTCGGACACTAAAAATCATCCCTGCGGGAATGATTTTTATCTACGACCAGTCGAGGACCGGTCATAAAGTGGTACTTTTGTACGAAAGGGACCTGTCATCTTAATTAACATCTTGTGATATTCCCCAGGACAATATTTGGAGAGAATGAAAGAGGGCCAAAACTGTTATTTGTGGTGCCACTGACAATTCAATAGTGCCAAAAATTGTACTATTGTGCCACATTTCCCAACCGGTATAGTTATTGAAATTACCTTTCCAACGGTAACATATTTATTACGATGGGAATAACTACGAGCAGAGATATTGCCGATTTCGTTTTAAGCTTTATATCTCGCAAAATATTTCCTATCCAAGATTTTTGTTTCGTTGGAATCTGCTTAAAGAGATCTAAGATGTTAATTTTTGTATTGGAGTTATTCCAATATTCCAGAGTTAAGCAGAATTTGCTTACCTTTTCGTAAAGTTGTTTAAGTTCCTTGGTGTATTTCTTGTGAAACGTTTCGTTTAATTGCACCTTGGACATTATGGTATAAATGGGTCCACTACTCATTAATGCCATATTGTTAGACGATGTATTGCCAAGTTGATTTTCTTCCTCATTTCTATTCACCTTCCCCTTGTTTGGTAACGAAATTTTTCGTTTTCTGCCCATTTTTCAGTTTGATTTATTTTTAGTTAAAAGCAAATTAAAATGTTTGTTGATTCTTAAATTACTCCATTGGCCTAACCAAAGAAGGTATAAAATTTAGAAAACGTCCAAAAAATGCCAAGCGCACCAACACTGTTGCCAATTTGGTGTTTTTCCCGCTAAAACTAGCGTTTTTATTTTGGGTCTAGCGGGGAAAATAGTGATTTAGCGGGCAGCGGGAAATCTAGCGATTTTTACCAGCCACAACTTAACAATAAAAAAAACTTAAAATTTTCCACACTTTTTAAATTTTTGTTATTATTAAAGAGCCGTTAAGACCAGCAATTTTTGAATAAAAATCTTGTTTTTTCATTTCCCGGAAAAACGGAATTCATTTTTAAATTTCTCGGGATCCCGAGAATTCCCGGTCTCAGAAAGAAAATGTTTCAGCTGCTGAAAAAAAAAATATCAGGTTCTGATAATTATATCCTATCGAAGATTTAGATATTGTGGGACTTTTTTCATTTCGTATGTCTCAGATTTTATGATACTTTTTTTTTAGGTCTTTCTTGGAATACTTTTTAAGCCCTCCTGGTCCCTGCGTACGTTTCTGCCATCAATTATTAAGCTTTTTAATAAAATCTCTGAAAATAACGTACAAAATGATCAATAGAAGTCGAAAAATCAACAATTTCAATGAAATGAAAATTGCCGGGAATTCCCGCTCTATTTCCTCGGATTTCGTGATCGAAAATTTACGGGAACTCCCGTGAAATAATCTATAGCTAATACATACATTATTAAAAAAAACCGTTATATTTTTTTTAAACCGTTACATTTTAAATTTCATGTTTTTTAGCTATTAAATAGCTAAATTTTTTTCTGTTTTTAAATCTGGTGTTTTCTGGAGATTTTTTTTCTTGATTTAGCGGGTTTTTGTCAAAAAAAGTTGGCATCACTGCGCACCAACTGCAAAAAAAAAACTTCACACCCAAAAAATTACATAGTAGCATAGTTAACAAAATCCATAGTTATTTCAAATAATTTTTAAATCAACTATTTATAATCAATAACAACTACGGACAAAGTTGATAACAACGATTTTTTATATTTGAAAAAGCAAAATATTAAAAAAATACAAGTGTCAGAAGTAAAAATAAACAAATTAAAATCAACAAATATTTTTTATTTTAAGCATATAATGGCATCGTGCAAAATATATTTTTTTTACAAAATAAACAAGCACAAAAGGTGAAAAAAGGCGGATTTGGTAAGTAATATTTTTATATCTATCTAACTGTACACCGAGCGTTTCTTAAGAAATATATCTCAGAAAATGATTTATATTTTATAGAAAAATTGTCTCAGATTTTTTTTTTCTATAGAACAAATCTCTCAGAATCTTATATTTTTTTACATAAAAAATTTCTTGAAATATAAGATTTTTTTCTATAACAAATATTTATCGGAATCTAATATGGTTTCTCAGAATCTGAGACTTTTTTTTATGGAAAAAGTGCCTCAGAATCTGAAACTTTTTTATAGAAAAAATGTCTGAGAATCTGCGACTTTTTGTATAGAAAAATGTTTCAGAATCTGAGACTTTTTCTATAGAAAAAATGTCTCAGAATCTGAGACCTTTTCTATAGAAAAAATGTTTCAGAATCTTAGACTTTTTCTATAGAAAAAATGTCTCAGAATCTGAGACCTTTTCTATAGAAAAAATGTCTCAGACTCTGAGACTTTTTCTATAGCAATAACGTCTCAAAATCTGATACTTTTTCTATAGAAAAAATGTCTCAGAATCTGAGACATTTTCTATAGAAAAAATGTCTCAGAATCTGAGACTTTTTCTATAGAAAAAAAGTCTCAGAATCTGAGACTTTTTCTTTAGAAAAAAGGTCTCTGAATCTGAGACTTTTTCTATAGAAGAAATGTCTCAGAATCTGAGACTTTTTCTATAGAAGAAATGTCTCAGAATCTGAGACTTTTTCTATAGAAGAAATGTCTCAGAATCTGAGACTTTTTCCACAGAAGAAATGTCTCAGAATCTGAGACCTTTTCTATAGAAAAAATGTCTAAGAATCTGAGACTTTTTCTATAGAAAAAATGTCTCAGAATCTGAGACTTTTTCTATAGAAGAAATGTCTCAGAATCTGAGACTTTTTCTATAGAAGAAATGTCTCAGAATCTGAGTCTTTTTTATAGAAAAATGTCTCAGAATCTGAAAATTTTTTATTGAAAAATGTCTCAGAATCTGAGACTTTTTCTATAGAAAAAATGTCTCAGAATCTAAGACTTTTTCTATAAAAAATTTTTTCAGAATCTGAGACTTTTTCTATAGAAAAAATGTCTCAGAATCTGAGACTTTTCTATAAAAAAAATTTCTCAGAATCTGAGACTTTTTCTATAGAAAAAATGGCTCAGAATCTGAGACTTTTTCTATAGAAGAAATGTCTCAGAATCTGAGACTTTTTCTATAAAAAAAAATGTCTCAGAATCTGAGACTTTTTCTATAGAAAAAATGGCTCAGAATCTGAGACTTTTTCTATAGAAAAAATGTCTCAGAATCTGAGACTTTTTCTATAAAAAAAATTCTCAAAATATGAGACTTTTTCTATAGAAAAAATGTCTCAGAATCTGAGACTTTTTCTATAGAAAAAATTTCTCAGAATCTGAGACTTTTTCTATAGAAAAATGTCTCAGAATCTGAGACTTTTTCTAATGAAAAATGTCTCAGAATCTGAGACTTTTTCTATTGAAAAATGTCTCAGAATCTGAGACTTTTTCTATTGAAAAATGTCTCAGAATCTGAGACTTTTTCTATAAAAAAAATGTCTCAGAATCTGAGACTTTTTCTATAGAAAAAATGGCTCAGAATCTGAGACTTTTTCTATAGAAAAAATGTCTCAGAATCTGAGACTTTTTCTATAAAAAAAAATTCTCAAAATATGAGACTTTTTCTATAGAAAAAATGTCTCAGAATCTGAGACTTTTTCTATAGAAAAAATTTCTCAGAATCTGAGACTTTTTCTATAGAAAAAATGTCTCAGAATCTGAGACTTTTTCTATAAAAAAAAATTTCTCAGAATCTGAGACTTTTTCTATAGAAAAAATGTCTCAGAATCTGAGACTTTTTCTATAGAAAAAATGGCTCAGAATGTGAGACTTTTTCTATAAAAAAAATGTCTCAGAATCTGAGACTTTTTCTATAGAAAGAATGTTTCAGAATCTGAGACTTTTTCTAGTGAAAAAATGCCTCAGTCTGATAATTTTTCTATTGAAAAATGTGTTAGAATATGAGATTTGTTCTATAGAAGTAATATCTCAGAATCTGAGATTTTTTCTATAGAAAAAATGTCTCAGAATTTGTGAATTTTTCTATAAAAAAATGTCTCCGAATCTTAGAATTGTTCTATAAAAAAAAAGATATTCAATCTGAAATTTTTTCTATAGAAAAAATGTCTGAGTCTGATATTTTTTCGGATTTTTTATTTAAAATCTGATTTTTTTTTAGACAAAATGTCTCAAAATCTTAAATTATCTCTGTAAAAAAATGTCTCAGAATATGAAATTTTTCTGTAGAAAAAATGTCTCAGTATTCAACATATTTTCTAGAGAAAAATATCTCAATTTCTGAGATTTTTCTATGGAAAAAATGTTTTAAAATTTAAGATTTTTCGACAGAAAAAATTTCAAAAATTAAGACATTATATCTACGAAAATGTCAGAATTTTTGACGTGTTTCCTATACAAAAAATAAAAAAGATTACAAAATAATGGTTTTTTCATATTTGCAGGTTGGCTTTGGATCCTACAATATTGGTGTACGCAGTTTATATGCAATATTAATAAAATAATGTTTATAAATAAAAAAACTCAAAATTTTGTTTTTTTTTTTTGTATACAAATTATAGGGTATAATTAACTATTTATTAAATTACATAGTACATATTAACTATGCTTAAATTTTATAAAAAACGACAATTAAATAGTTATTAATTACTATGGGCCTAGTTGTTTACCTATGTTTATCAGACACATCGTTGTCATTAACTTTTCTCATAGTTAATTTGTAAATTTAAATGACACATAGTCGGCAACAACTATGTCACATCAACTATGACATAGTTGGGGCTATTTCACCTATGACATAGTTGAAAAAATAGTAATCATCAACTATGTAATTTTTTGGGTGCAGGTACAGTTTAACCACTGTTGGCAATAATTTTTTACCAAAAACCGCAAAATTTCTCCAAAAAGCGCTACAAATTTAGCGGGGAAAATTTTAAATTTTGTGTGCAATTACAATTCTGGCGTTGGCCTTGAATTTTGCTTTATCCCATACATTTTGTACACGCAAAAAAAAATCTGTGTCGGAGTGAGCAAAAATCTGGCATAATTTTACCAAAAATATGCTAAAACTACAACCGACGAAGAAGTTTTCGTAATTCAGCCAAAACACTTATGTAAAAAATTTTGAAGAAAATGCTAATGCTATTTAAGCAAAAACTTGGTAAAATATACCAAAAGAAATATGGTGAAATATACCAACATTATTAGAAAAGGTGACTAAAAATAATGCTAAAAATTTCCACATTTATGCACACAAAAAAAAATCGAGGTAATATTACCTAAAATCATAGTATAACTTTATCTAAGTGCCAAGATAACATAGAGCCTACAAAGTTTTTAGACAATATTACTTAAAAGCCAAGGTAATTTTTAAGAAATGATATGTTCGAAAAATTAACTATGTTTTAAGGAAATATTCCCAGCAAACTTTGTAAACTTTACAAAGTTCAGCAGAGTAAGAATTTATACATAAACTTTGGTAATTTATCTAAATTATTTTGTTGACAAGAAAACGATAAATACTTCCACACTCAGAAAATTATTGCAGTTACTACATGACGGTCGTTTGTGTAGTAAGTAGTAGCTGTTGTTTTTAACTACAATTTCGGTCGTTTTTGTATGAAAAAATCTCAAACAACTTTTTTTGTAGTACCCTAGTAAAAATTATTTTGTATATATCCATGTATAAATTGATACAAAGTTATCTAATTTTAAGTAAAAATATCTAAACATATAAAATTATATAAAAAATTACTCAGATAAGACCAAAATTCGTATCAAATTTTATAAAAATTGATCTGGAGTTATATAAAATTTTATATAATTTGATACGAATTTTGGTCTTATCTGATTGATTTTTTATATAATTAAATATAAAAAGATATAAGTATATATAATAAGATATATTTGTATCAATTTATACATGGCTATATACGAAACTATTTTTACTAGGGTAGTTTCAAAAAATAACTACAAAAAATATACTACACTGTAGCAATAGTTGATTTATGTAGTTGTTTTTAGTTTTTTTTCTAAAACTCGTTTTTTTCTAGAAATTTTTATTGCAAACGAATGTGTCGAGCGAGTTGGTCGTGCGGGATGCGGAAGGAATTATTTTTATACCAAATAAATAATATCTAAATAAATTAAATTACAATTTATTAAATTTAATTATAACAAAAAATATGTTTTTGGAAAAATATTCTTGAGCGAAAGAAAATTAGTGGATAAATGAGATAACAAGTGTGTATAATATAGCGCTCACATAAGCGTGCGTAAAAACCAATCGGAAAAAAACAAAATAAAATGTGTGCAGTGTTTTGTTTTCTTATGAGCACGCCATCTTTCTTTTCTTTGTATACACAACAGAGCAGGTACATACTTTTTTGAAACATTTCAAATTAATTCTTTTTTTTATAAATCAATTTTGCCAAAGCATTTCGTTTTTTTTTTTATTCCAGACAAATTTTGATCAGTAGCGGTGAAAATTTGAAATGAACTATTAAAAAAACAAAGGTAAATACAATCAATTTATTTTGTTTAACATTTTATTAATATAATTTTTTTCTTCTATAATTCCAGATAAATACATCAAAAAATTGTCATCATGTCGAAATTCTATACAACCAACTGAAATGTATTGCTTTTTAAATAAATAAATATCAATCATTTAAACGTTTAAGAAATTTTTTAAATAAAATTTCAGGCAATTTTAGAAAAAACAACTGTATTAAACAGTTTTGTAGTAGTTTTTACTACATTTTGTAGTTGAAAATCAATAGTTAAAAACAACAACATGTTCAGTTGTTTTTACCGTTTATGTAGTGGACGCCTTTTCAACGACAAAATGTAGTCAAAACAACTGTCTTTTGTAGTAGATTTTACCGACATACTTTTTTGAGTGCACTCATAAATAAATTAATAAAATTAAAAAATTAATAGAATTGATTATGCTTTATAGTTTTTTTATTTTTTTAATTATAAATTACTATTGTTGATTCTGAGACATTTTTTTATATAGAAAACTCACATATTCTGGGACTTTTTTCTATAGAAAAATTCTTAGATTCGAAGACATTTTTTCTATAGAAAATTCAAATTCTTAGACATTTTTCAATAGAAAAATTCTCAGATTTTTCTATAGAAAAAATGTCTCAGAATCTGAAAATTTTTCTATAGAAAAAATGTCTCAGAATCTGAGAATTTTTCTGTAGAAAAAATGTCGCAGAATGTAAGAAAAAAATGTCGCAGAACTTGAGAAAAATTCTCAGATTCTGAGACATTTTTCCTATAGAAAAATTATCAGATTCTGAGACATTTTTTCTATAGAAAAATTCTCAGTTCTGACACATTTTTTCTATAGCAAAATTCTCAAATTCTGAGACATTTTTTCTTAAGAAAAATTCTCAGATTCTGCGACATTTTTCCATAGAAAATTCTCAGATTCAGAGACATTTTTCTATATAAAATTCTCAGATTTGGAGACATTTTTTCTATAGAAAACCTCTCATATTCTAAGACATTTTTTCCATAGAAAAATTCTCACATTCTGAGACATTTTTCTATAGAAAAATTCTCAGATTCTGAGACTTTTCTATAGACAAATTCTCAGATTCCGAGACATTTTTTCTGTAGAAAATTCTGAGAATCTGAGACATTTTTCTAAAGAAAAACTCTGAAATTCTGAGACATTTTCTATAGAAAAATTCTCAGATTCTGAGACATTTTCTATAGAAAAATTCTCAGATTCTGAGATATTTTTTCTGTAGAAAATTTTCAGATTCTGAGACATTTTTTTCTATAGAAAAATTCTCAGATTCTGAGACATTTTTTCTATAGAAAAATTTTCAGATTCTGAGACATTTTTTCTATAGAAAAATTCTGAGATACTGATACATTTTTCTATAGAAAAATTATCAGATTCTGGGACTTTTTTCCTATAGAAAAGTTCTCAGATTCAGATACATTTTTTCTATAGAAAAATTCTCAGATCCTGAGACTTTTTTCTGAAGACAAATTCTCAGATTCTGAGACATTTTTTCTGTAGAAAATTCTCAGATTTTGAGACATTTTTTCTATAGAAAACCTCTCACATTCTGAGACATTTTTTCCATATAAAAATTCTCACATTCTGAGACATTTTTTCTATAGAAAAATTCTCAGATTCTGAGACATTTTTTCTGTAGAAAATTCTGACAATCTGAGACATTTTTCTATAGAAAAACTCTTAAGTTCTGAGACATTTTCTATAGAAAAATTCTCAGATTCTGAGACATTTTCTATAGAAAAATTCTCAGATTCTGAGACATTTTTCTATAGAAAAATTCTCAGATTCTGAGACATTTTTTCTGTAGAAAATTTTCAGATTCTGAGACATTTTTTTCTATAGAAAAATTCTCAGATTCTAAGACATTTTTTCTATAGAAAAATTATCAGATTCTGGGACATTTTTTCTATAGAAAAATTCTGAGATACTGATACATTTTTCTATAGAAAAATTATCAGATTCTGAGACTTTTTTCCTATAAAAAAATTCTCAGATTCAGATACATTTTTTCTATAGAAAAATTCTCAGATTCTGAGAATTTTTTCTATAGACAAATTCTCAGATTCTGAGACATTTTTTCTGTAGAAAATTCTAAGAATCTGAGACAATTTTCTATAGAAAAACTCTTAAATTCTGAGTCATTTTCTATAGAAAAATGTCTCTGAATCTGAGAATTTTTCTATAGAAAAAATGTCTCTGAATCTGAGAATTTTTCTATAGAAAAAATGTTTCAGTATCTGAGAATTTTTCTATAGAAAAAATGTCTCAGTATCTGAGAATTTTTCTATAGAAAAAATGTCTCAGAATCTGAGAATTTTTAATAGAATAATGTCTAAGAATAGAAAAATGTCTCAGAATCTGAGAATCTTTCAATAGAATAATGTCTAAAAATAGAAAAATGTCTCAGAATCTCAGAATTTTCTACAGAAAAAATGTGTTTGTAGAAAATTTCTCAGATTATGAGGTATTTTTTCTACAGAAAAATTCTCAATTTCTGAAAAGTTTTTTTTTTTATAGAAAAAGAATCATTACAAAGCAAGTGCAAGGAGCGGTGGCCATTCTTCCATTTTCTCTCTCCTCAAGGGTATTTGACTTTCCTATTGCAGAAGCTGAAACGGGTCCATTTTATATTATTGTTCTTAAATTTTCGGGGATCAAATGGGATATATTTTCAGTTCTCTTGTTTTTATAACCTGCTCGTACCATAAAATAAATTTTTGGGAGTGAAATGTTCTTGTAAGCTGAAACTGGTAAAAATTATCCAAATTAAAAGACAGCACATAGAAAGAATCATTATGTTTTTTACCTCTAATAAATCATTTGAATTACGGTTTCCAGTCTCCTTATTTTGTTTGCTTTTCTTATGTCACAGTTTCATGGATTTTTTGCATTTAATTTTTAAGAATTTAACATGCAATTTATATATGTAAATAATTTTTAATTAATTTAATTTTTAGACATACCTTTTCAAAATATTAAAATTGAAAATGTCAATAAAAAATAAAAAAATTAAATTCGAAATTTTACCTATTTTTATTAGTAAACTTTACATGGCCATTAGGTGAAAATGTAAAGTAAAATTATACTGGTGGCATAGGTAATAAGTCGTGGCTTTTAAGTTTCATACAAAAATAATTTACCTATGCCAGCTTAGATAACGTTACCTCGACGTTTTTTTTCTGTGTGCTAAAATAAATTTTCTATAAAATTTTTGTAAAAATTTGTATATTTGTTGAATTTAAAATTTTCACAGAATAAATCCATATTAATATAATAAATGTTGTGTAGGATTTTATTTACCACCGACCAACTGACCATTTATGTACAATTTTCTCCAGTGTCTGCTGCCTACGCTTTTTCTTGAAGTGAAGGTTCCGCTATAGCTTCACGAATTTATTTAAAAGCATCCTGTAAAAATAGAAAATTATTACAAAACATAAATTTTTAATTTAAAAAACTAGTAAACCCCATTGGTCTTTTGGTTAGGAGGAACACTTACTTTGTGATTCCACTTATAACTCATCAAAACAGGTCTGGACTCCATTGGCTTTGCTATATAAATGAGTTTTTAGGTTTTAATTGTATAACTAAAGGGAGGACTGCTGCCCACGCTCTTTATTGTAGTGAAGGATTCGCCATAGCTTCAAAAATTTATTTAGCAGTACCCTGTAAAAATAGAAAATTATTACCAAACACTAATTTTTAACTAAAAATCTATTAAATAAAACAATAAGGTGTCTTCGGAATTGGGGTATACTCACTTTATCATTCCATTTGTAATTCATTGAAACAAACGTCTGGGACTCCATTGGTTTTGCTAAATGAATGGTGTTTTAAGTTATGACAGCAAAATTAACTTTAGCATTTTTTATCTTACATTTATTTACCTTTTAAAAAACTAATTATTTATTTTTATTAATTAATTTATTTTAATTTTATTTATAAATTTCCTTTTTACGTTTTTATAACACAAAAAATATACGAAGCACGCACACAAAAATACAAAATTAATATGGCGGTCTGTATTTGTTTTTTCTTTTTGTTGTTTTCTTTCGATAAATTTTTGTGCAAGCAATTTGCGTTATTGTCCAAGCTACTTGGTTATTTTACATAAAAAACTAATTATGTTACTTTAACATCGACAAGCATAATTTTAGCAAAAATTTGGTAAAAATTTTTTTTGGTATGAAAAAAGTTTTACCAAGTAGGATTGCTCAATCTGACACAGATTTTTTTTTTGCGTGTATGTAGAACAAAATTCAAAGCCAACGCTAGCGTTTCAAAGCCAGAATAGAATCAATTCTATTTTCTTGGCTTTGCTCTCTCGTGAGTATTTTTTTTTTTGATTTGGCATTGCCAGTCATTTACAAAAAAAAGGGTTGATTTTGTTTATGAAACACATCTTGTTTATGAAACACATCTGTGTATTGGAAAATTATAAGAAAAGGACATATAAAAGAAAGTGAAATATAATTTATCGCCAATTATTATAAAAAAAAACAAGTATCAAAAAAATATCAATAAAAAATACTAAAGTTAATTTTGCTGTCGTAACTTAAAACACAATTCATTTAGCAAAACCAATGGAGTCCCAGACCACAGAAGACTAATACAGACTCGACATAAGTGACAGGTGTCAAAAAAGTATTTTTGAACCATATGGTTAATTTTTTCAAATTATTCTACGAATTAGGTTAGAAAGAGAAAACTGATATAACGCGCCATAAGAAAAATGGATGCCAGATCGGTTTTTGTTGTTTCACTCACTCCTAAGTGTGCAATTACAATTCTGACGTTGGCCTTGAATTTTGCTTGTTCCCATACATTTTGTATGTAGAACAAAATTCAAAGCCAACGCTAGCGTTTCAAAGCCAGAATAGAATCAATTCTATTTTCTTGGCTTTGCTCTCTCGTGAGTATTTTTTTTTTTGCTATGGCACTGCCAGTCTTTAATAAAAAAAAGGGTTGATTTTGTTTATGAAACACATCTTGTTTATGAAAACATCTGTGTATCGGAAAATTATAAGAAAAGTACATATAAAAGAAAGTGAAAATATAATTTACCGCTAATTATTATAAAAAATAGAAACAAGTATCAAAGAAATATCAATAAAAAAACAAAGGAGTTTTATGTTTCACCGAAAAAAATAATTTTTTGGATAAATTAATTTTTCTTCCGCCAAATAATTATATTTCTGTTCTTCTTTGTGTGTGTGTATACAAACAAACGCCAGAACAAAATTCAAAGCCAAAGCCTTTGTTTAAATCAAACGCCACAGACTAAGACAATAATCACAATTGGAGCGGCAAGCGGTTTTCCGCAATTGTCCTCATAAAAATAGAATTGAATCTAGTTTGGCGGAAAAACGCGGCGGTTTTTTGTTTTTATACAAAACGTGTGTGAACAGTTGCGGAAAAACGCTTCCCGCTCCAATTGTGATTATTCTCTAATACAGACTCGACATAAGTGACAGGTGCAGTGTTCCAAGCCGATCGGCTCAAAATCGGCGGCGCGCCGCCGCCGGCTAATTTTGACATTTTAAGCCGCCGCCGTTTTTATCGGCTCGCATCGGCTTAAAATTCTGCCGACTTAGAAATTTTTTAATACTAAATGTGTGTATTAAGGTACCTACAAACGACGCAATATTATGTACAATATTCGATTATATTGAAGGTGTGTGGGTAATATTGACGATTGTACAATGGTCAATCTTACCCACACACCATCAATATAATTGAATATTGTACATAATATTGCGTCGTCTGTAGGTACCTTTAGAGTGCCCAGAATAAACATTTTTTAGGTTTTACCCCCTAAATTGGTTCTTTTTAATGATTGTAAAAAGCACTAAAAGCACCAACGAAAAATTGAAAAAAGCACCAAATTAGTGATTTTTCTTACGGCGTTATGTCGCACTTTCTGCACTTTTTTCTTTGATGACTTTTTGTGCACAGTAATGAACAGTAAGTATAGAGATGTTTGGTACCAAAAGAAAGGTATTGTCGAGTTTTATATTGTGTTTATAAGAAAATGTCGAAACACGCTTGTTTTATTCAACAAAATATCAAAAACCCATAATTTTTTACATTTATCTGATCAGATCAAAAACTGAGTATTGTTTTAAAATGCTTGATTAAGCATTAGATTGGTCTTGGAAATACCTTTATTTGGTACCAAACATGTCTATATTTACTGTACATAACTGTGCACAAAGAGTCATTAAAGAAAACAAGTGCAGAAAGTGGGAAATTTTTTTACAGAAAAGAAAGCTCCATTAGTTTGCACTATTGACAAATTTTTGGCATTTTGAGGCATCAAAAAGCACCATAAATAGTGCCAAAAGCACTAAGTTGGCATCACTGCTCACACATTTATACAAAAAAAATTCAAAAACTAAAATTTAAATTTCAGCGGAATTTTACAATTTTATTTTTGCTTTTTCGGGACGAAATCTTAAATTTAGCCAAATTTAAAATGTTTTTGTTCCTTTTTTGGGTGCGAAAGGAAATATGAAAAGAAAATAAATAACGCAAACTTACGCAAAAAATTCGACTTACTCACACTCACTCACGCTATTTTTTTAACGCACAATCACGTGAGTAAAATTGAATTCATTCACACTCACGGGTTAATCACGCTTTAATCTTCTCATGTGCCCATCTCTACTTTAATCAGACAGACGGACAGAGTCAGTGGGTTGGTCGAAAATTGTGGTCACGCCAGCATGATAATACCAAAGTTTTAATAATTTTCTTAAAAACAAATTCAAACCAAAATAGGTTTTTGGTGAATAGTGTAGACTTGATTCAAGCCTCATTTAAAAATTTGTTCTATAAAAAACGTTAAAACGGTTTCTATTTCAGGAATTTAAAAAAAAAAAAAACTTAATTTGTATTTTAACACAAGGGCTTTTTAAATAAGTTCTTATTTATTTGCCAAAAATATATATAATTGATTTTAAATACGTTTTATGCAATAAAAGTCTATTAAAAAAGATTTTTAAAGAAACGTATTTAAAAAAATTATTACAAATGCAATCGAGCCGATAAATTAGCCGCCGCCGATTTTATTTTTTCAAAGCCACCGCCGCCGACCTAAAATTATCAAGCCGCCGCCGCCGAAAATTTGGCATCGGCTTGGAACACTGGACAGGTGTCCAAAAAGTATTCTTTAACCATATGGTTAATATTTTCAAATTATTCTACGAATTAAGGTAGAAACAGAACAAGCACGGCACGGTGGACGGTTGCCGTTGCCGGAGAATATAGGCCCAAAACAATGACGGGGGACGGCGACGGCAAAAAATGTCATTTGTTTGTTCAGTGGTGCCAACTTTTAATAAAATTATAGTAATTTTACGGAAAAAATCGCTTATCACATAGTCAATGTGATTAAGTTGGCACTACTGTACGTTTGTTACACCATTGTCACAGACTATAAACAGACTCGACAGTAGAGTTTTATGAGAAAAACTGGGGAAAAACTAAGCGATTTTAGGAGAAAACAGAGCGGTTTTTAGTCCGTTTTACGCTAACATGGCAACACTTTCTACGACTTAGGGTGAGTGAAACAACAAAAACCGATCTGGCATCTACTTTTCTTATGGCGCGTTATATTAGTTTTCTCTTTCTAACCTAATTCGTAGAATAATTTGAAAATATTAACCATATGGTTCAGAACTACTTTTTTGACACCTGTCACTTATGTCGAGTCTGTATTAGTCTGTGCCATTGTGAATGAAAAAATTAAAAATTGTTGTGAAAATGCGGCAACCCTGGAGTGTGAGAGGGAGGGAGATTGAGAGAATCCGGAGAACAAATAAAATAAGTTTTAATTTTTGCCGTGCCGGTCACGGTTTTTAACTGTCAAATCGTATGGAAAAAGTCGTGCCGGGCTTGTTCTGTTCCTACCTTTAGGTTAGAAAGAGAAAACGGATATAACGCGCCATAAGAAAAATGGATGCCAGATCGGATTTTGTTGTTTCACTCACTCCTAGTGTTTGGGAATTCCCGGACTTATCAATTTCCAGGGAAACGGGAAAAAAATAATTTATTTCCCGGGATTCCCGGGAATCCCGGGAAATATTCATTATTAATATAAATCATAAAAAACATTAAAATTTTACCAACTTTCTATTAAAAACAGTTTTATAAGAGATAAACAATTAATTAAAACATAAAAAATCAAAAAATAAAAGTTAAAAATCGTGAA
The DNA here is from genome assembly GCA_963921195.1 of Pegoplata infirma. Classification (NCBI taxonomy): domain Eukaryota; kingdom Metazoa; phylum Arthropoda; class Insecta; order Diptera; family Anthomyiidae; genus Pegoplata; species Pegoplata infirma. The sequence goes on from OY992538.1 coordinate 144,036,434, forward strand.
ATACAATAAAACAAAACCAAAAAAATAATACAACTTTTTTCCCCACAAAAAAAACGCAAAAAATAGCTAAAAATCGCAAAAAAATTAAAACTGCATTATTCGAGCAAAAACTAATAAAGTTGACAGCACTTTTAATATTTGTTCTGGAAATGTAAATTCTAGGTTCAAATTTTTTTTATTTTTGTGACAGTCTTAGCAAAATTATCATTAACCGATGTAAATTTTTTGAATTTTTGAAGTTTTTTGGTCAGTTTTCCTATGAATATATATTAGCACTGTTCTTCCAAATAGAAAAAATACAAAAAAATAGCAAATGTAATTATACCTGTATGTAAAAAAGATATTAAAAATTAAATTAAAATAAACCTTTTTTATGTAAAATGGTCTATTTTATAAAATTCCCGGATTTCCCGGGAAAATTTAAAAAAATTCCCGGGAATTCCCGTCAATCTTTTCCCGGGAATTCCCGGGAAATACGACCCGGGAATTCCCGGACCCCAAACACTACTCACTCCTAAGTCGCAGAAAGTGTTGCCATGTTAGCGTAAAACGGACTAAAAACCGCTGTGTTTTCTCCTAAAATCGCTTAGTTTTTCCCCATTTTTTCCTGTAAAACTCTACTGTCGAGTCTGTATTTAGCACTGTTGCCAACTATTTTTAACCAAAAACCTCTAAATTTCACGAAAAAAGCGCTAGAAACCACCAAAAATTAATTTAGCGGGGAAAATTTAAAATTTTCCCGCTAAATTACAAAAAAAAGCGCTAAAAACCGAAAAACTTGGCATTTTTGTCAAACAAAAAAGAAAAATTTAAAAAAAACCTCCAAATTATTTTTTCTACGAAAATTTAATTTTCATTAAAAACGCGCAAGAAACGGTCGAAAAAATTTTGTATTTTCCCGCTAAATTACAAAAAAAGCGCTAAAATTCGACAAACTTGGCTTTTTCGATTGAAAAAAAAAGAAAAATTGGAAAAAACCTCTAAATTTGACTCACTAAATCCAAATAAAAAGCGGTTGATTTTCCCGCTAAAGCACCGTTCCCGCTAAAATCAATTTTTCCCCGCTAAATCCAAACAAAAAGCACTAGATTTAGCGGGAAAACCTCCAACTTGGCAACAGTGGTATTTAGTCTGTGCAAACGCCTCTCTTTACACAAAATTCAAAGCCAACGCCAGAATTGTAATTGCACACTAAGTCGTAGAAGGTGTTGCCATGTTAGCGTAAAACGGACTCAAAACCGCTGTGTTTTCTCCTAAAATCGCCTAGTTTTTCCCCATTTTTTTTTATAAAACTCTACTGTCGAGTCTGTATTTAGCATAGAAAAGATTAGAAGGTACACGCAAAAAAAAAAACGAAGTAGTTTTCGTAATTTAGCCAAAACACTTATGTAAAAAATTTTGAAGAAAATGCTAATGCTATTTAAGCAAAAACTTGGTAAAATATACCAAAAGAAATATGGGGAAATATACCAAAATTATTAGAAAAGGTTACTTAAAATAATGCTAAAAATGACCACATTAATGCTAAAATAAATTTTCTATAAAATTTTTGTAAAAATTTGTATATTTGTTGAATTTAAAATTTTCACAGAATAAATCCATATTAATATAATAAATGTTGTGTAGGATTTTATTTACCACCGACCAACTGACCCTTTATGTACAATTTTCTCCAGTGACTGCTGCCTACACTTTTTCTTGAAGTGAAGGATCCGCTATAGATTCACGAATTTATTTAAAAGCATCCTGTAAAAATAGAAAATTATTACAAAGCATAAATTTTAATTTAGAAAACTAGTAAACCCCATTGGTCTTTTGGTTAGGAGGAACACTTACTTTGTGATTCCATTTGTAACTCATCAAAACAGGTCTGGACTCCATTGGCTTTGCTATATAAATGAGTTTTTAGGTTTTAATTTTATAGCTAAAGGGAGGACTGGTGCCCACGCTCTTTATTGTAGTGAAGGATTCGCCATAGCTTCAAAAATTTATTTAGCAGTACCCTGTAAAAATAGAAAATTATTACCAAACACTATTTTTGAACTAAAAATCTATTAAACCTTATTGGTGTCTTCGGAATAGGGGTATACTCACTTTATCATTCCATTTGTAATTCATTGAAACAAACGTCTGGGACTCCATTGGTTTTGCTAAATGAATGGTGTTTTAAGATATGACAAAATTAACTTTAGCATTTTTTTATCTTACATTTATTTATCTTTTAAAAAACTAATTATATATTTATCCTTTTTACGTTTTTATAACACAAAAAATAAAAGAAGCACGCACACAAAAATACAAAATGAATATGGCGGTCTGTATTTGTTTTTTTTTTTTGTTGTTTTCTTTCGATAAATTTTTGTGCAAGTAATTTGCGTTATTGTGCAAGCTACTTGGTTATTTTACATAAAAAACTAATTATGTTACTTTAACATCGACAAGCAGAATTTTAGCAAAAATTTGGTAAAAATTTTTGTTTGGTATGAAAAAATTTTTACCAAGTAGGATTGCTCAATCTGACACAGATTTTTTTTTTGCGTGTACGCAGTGTTGTATTTGATGTATTTTCCAATATGGTGGCAAAATGCTTGTTCTTCCTCATCTCACACGTATTTAATATCAAATTAGATTCTTTGTTTATAAAAAATGGAATTTGTCTTTCATTTAATTAAATTTATTATTTATTTTGCTGTATTCAACGATTTTTTAAAGATAATACGCACTTTTGATAGTTTAAAAACTTTTTTTTTCTCTTTTGTTGTTTGCTTTGTTGATGTTCTCCTTTATCTTGCATTGTTTTTATTAAACGTCAAAAGTTACATAATGTGCTGTCACTAATACTTATTCAAGTGAAATACGACTCTGTTTCATTTCTATTTTTTTCTATGGTATTTAGTCTGTGCCCAGACCATAGAAAAAAATAGAATTGAAACAGAGTCGCATTTAGCTTGAATAAGTATTAGTGACAGCACATTATGTAACTTTTGACGTTTAATAAATACAATGCAACATAAAGGAGAACAACAACAAAGCAAAAAACAAAAGAGAAAAAAAAGTTTTTAAACTATCAATAGTGAGAATTATCTTTAAAAAAAAGTTGAATAAAGCAAAATAAATAACAAATTTAATTAAATGGAAGACAAATTCCATTTTTTATAAACAAAGAATCTAATTTGATATTAAATACGTGTGAGATGAGGAAGAACAAGCATTTTGCCACCATATTGGAAAATACATCAAATACAACACTGCGTACCTTCTAATCTTTTCTATGGCCCAGACCACAGACTAAATACAGACTCGACAGTAGAGTCACAGACTATAAACAGACTCGACAGTACACGCAAAAAAATCTGTGTCGGAGTGAGCAAAAATCTGGCATAATTTTACCAAAAATATGCTAAAACTACAACCGACGAAGTAGTTTTCGTAATTTAGCCAAAACACTTATGTAAAAAATTTTGAAGAAAATGCTAATGCTATTTAAGCAAAAACTTGGTAAAATATACCAAAAGAAATATGGAGAAATATACCAAAATTATTAGAAAAGGTGACTAAAAATAATGCTAAAAATTGACCCATTTATGCTAAAATAAATTTTCTATAAATTTTTTGTAAAAAATTGTATATTTGTTGAATTTAAAATTTTCACAGAATAAATCCATATTAATATAACAAATGTGGTGTAGGATTTTATTTACCGCTTTTTCTTGAAGTGAAGGATCCGCTATATCGTCACGAATTTATTAAAAAGCATCCTGTAAAAATAGAAAATTATTACAAAACATAAATTTTTAATTTAAAAAACTAGTAAACCCCATGGGTCTTTTGATTAGGAGGAACACTTTGTGATTCCATTTGTAGCTCATCAACACAGGTCTGTACTCGATTGGCTTTGCTATATAAATGAGTTTTTAGGTTTTAATTTTATAACTAAAGGCAGGACTGGTGCCCACGCTCTTTATTGTAGTGAAGGATTCGCCATAGCTTCAAAAAATTATTTAGCAGTACCCTGTAAAAAGAGAAAATTGTTACCAAACACTAATTTTTAACAAAAAATCTTTTAAACCTTATTGGTGTCTTCGGAATAGGGGTATACTCACTTTATCATTCTATTTGTAATTCATTGATACAAACGTCTGGGCACAGACTAAATACAGACTCGACAGTAGAGTTTTACAAGAAAAAATGGGGAAAAACTAAGCGATTTTGGGAGAAAACACAGCGGTTTTTAGTCCGTTTTACGCTAACATGGCAACACTTTCTACGACTTAGGAGTGAGTGAAACAACAAAAACCGATCTGGCATCCATTTTTCTTATGGCGCGTTATATCAGTTTTCTCTTTCTAACCTAATTCGTAGAATATTTTGAAAATATTAACCATATGGTTAAAGAATACTTTTTTGACACCTGTCACTTATGTCGAGTCTGTATTAGTCTGTGGTCTGGGACTCCATTGGCACAGTCTAAATACAGACTCGACAGTAGAGTTTTACAAGAAAAAATGGGGAAAAACTAAGCGATTTTAGGAGAAACCACAGCGGTTTTTAGTCCGTTTTACGTTAACATGGCAACACTTTCTACGACTTAGAGAATAATCACAATTGGAGCGGGAAGCGGAAAAACGCAATTGTCCTCATAAAAATAGAATTGAATCTAGTTTGGCGGAAAAACGCGGCGGAATTTTGTTGTCATATAAAACGTGTGTGAACAGTTGCGGAAAAACGCTTCCCGCTCCAATTGTGTTTATTCTCTTAGGAGTGAGTGAAACAACAAAAACCGATCTGGCATCCATTTTTCTTATGGCGCGTTATATAAGTTTTCTCTTTCTAACCTAATTCGTAGAATAATATGAAAATATTAACCATATGGTTAAAGAATACTTTTTTGACACCTGTCACTTATGTCGAGTCTGTATTAGTCTGTGCCATTGGTTTTGCTAAATGAATGGTGTTTTAAGTTATGACAGCGAAATTAACTTATGCATTTTTTTATTTTACATTTATTTATCTTTTAAAAAACTAATGATTTATTTTTATTTATTAATTTATTTTAATTTTATTTATCAATTTCCTTTTTACGTTTTTATAACACAAAAAATAAACGAAGCACGCACACAAAAATACAAAATGAAAATGGAGGTCTGTATTTGTTTTTTTGTTGTTTTCTTTCCATAAATTTTTGTGCAAGTAATTTGCGTTATTGTGCAAACTACTTGCTTATTTTACATAAAAAACTAATTATGTTACTTTAACATCGACAAGCATAATTTTAGCAAAAATTTGGTAAAAAATTTTTTTTTGGTATGAAAAAATTTTTACCAAGTAGGATTGCTCAATCTGACACAGATTTTTTTTTTGCGTGTAGAGTTTTATGAGAAAAAATGGGGAAAAACTAAGCGATTTTAGGAGAAAACAGAGCGGTTTTTAGTCCGTTTTACGCTAACATGGCAACACTTTCTACGACTTAGGCACAGACTAATACAGACTCGACATAAGTGACAGATGTCAAAAAAGTAGTTCTGAACCATAGAAAAAAATAGAAATGAAACAGAGTCGTATTTCGCTTGAATAAGTATTAGTGACAGCACATTATGTAACTTTTGACGTTTAATAAAAACAATGCAAGATAAAGGAGAACAACAACAAAGCAAACAACAAAAGAAAAAAAAAAGTTTTTAAACTATCAATAGTGCGTATTATCTTAAAAAAACGTTGAATACAGCAAAATAAATAATAAATTTAATTATATGAAAGACAAATTCCATTTTTTATAAATAAATAATCTAATTTGATATTAAATACGTGTGAGATGAGGAAGAACAAGCATTTTGCCACCATATTGGAAAATACACCAAATACAACACTGCGTACCTTCTAATCTTTTCTATGTTCTGAACCATATGGTTAATATTTTCAAATTATTCTACGAATTAGGTTAGAAAGAGAAAACTGATATAACGCGTCATAAGAAAAATGGATGCCAGATCGGTTTTTGTTGTTTCACTCACTCCTAAATCGTAGAAAGTGTTGCCATGTTAGCGTAAAACGGACTAAAAACCGCTGTGTTTTCTCCTAAAATCGCTTAGTTTTTCCCCATTTTTTCTTAAAAAACTCTACTGTCGAGTCTGTTTATAGTCTGTGGCATTAGCATTTTCTTCAAAATTTTTTACACAAGTGTTTTGGCTAAATTACGAAAACTACTTTGTCGGTTGTAGTTTTAGCATGTTTTTGGTAAAATTATGCCAGATTTTGACTCACTCCGACACAGATTTTTTTTTACGTGTAGTCTGTGACTCTGGTTTTGGCAACCCTGATTACCGGCAATAAAACGTCAAACTCGTACGCCATCATGGCGTACACTGTTGCCAAGTTGGAGGTTTTCCCGCTAAATCTAGCGCTTTTTGTTTGGATTTAGCGGGGGAAAATTGGTTTTAGCGGGAACTGTGTTTTAGCGGGAAAATCTAGCGCTTTTTGTTTGGATTTAGTGGGAAAAATTTAGAGGTTTTTTCCAATTTTTCTTTTTTTTTCAATCGAAAACGCCAAGTTTGTCGAGTTTTAGCGCTTTTTTTGTAACTTAGCGGGAGAATTTTATATTTTCCCGCTAAATTTTTTTCGGCGGTTTCTTGCGCGTTTTTAGCGAAGAGACAATTTTCGTAGAAAAAATAATTTGGAGGTTTTTTTTTAAATTTTCCTTTTTTGTCAATCAAAAATGCCAAGTTTTTCGGTTTTTAGCGTTTTTTTTCGTAATTTAGCGGGAGAATTTTAAATTTTCCCCGCTAAATTTATTTTTGGCGGTTTCTAGCGCTTTTTTAGTGAAATTTGGAGGTTTTTGGTTAAAAATAGTTGGCAACAGTGATGGCGTACGAGTTGCCAGTGTTGCCACCAACAAAATCGGTAATTACACATGGATCATCCGAAAATTACACATGAAATCATGAATTACACATGCTTTTTTTTAAATACCGTTTTTTGTAAATTTTCAAAACATAACGATTAAATCTGTCGATTATGACATAAGACTTTGTTAAATCGATAGTTAGCAGCTAACTGGACATTGGGTAGTCCGCCCTAAGTCTGGTTTTTACTGCTCCAAAAACCCAACGATTTGTCGTTTTTTTGCAAAATTTCTGTCTGGATAATCAAAGTCAAATCAGAAGAAAATCTGCAAAAACAGCAAAAAATATATTGATTTCATCTGAAAAATCCGTTCATTTTAACAGAAATCCCTGCTGATTTTAACAGAAAAATTTTTAGCAGAAAAATTTGAAGACTTGATAAAAAATCTTAACATCTGAAATGCACTTTTTAAGTAAAAAAGACTTAAAAAAATTTTGAGCATAAAATTTTTAAGACTGATATAAAAACGAAAAAATTGTTGAATTTTAAAGACAAAAAACGGCTTTTTTATTCATATCGTAAATTTTTTTAGTTATGCTGTTTTCAATATTTTTTTTTAATTAAAACTTTGAAAAAATCTAATGATAACTAAAAATTTTTGTAAAACTAGCCAAATAATCTGCTATTTTTTAATTTTGACAATTTTTAACGATTTCACTAAAATAAAAAAAAAATCTGTAAAATTACAAAATAATCAGCTCAAATGTTCACAAAAATATTTTTGTAAACTCAGCTAACAGAATCAGTAAAATTCCGAAAATTTTCTACTATTTTTAAGAACTGAATGACAGAGAATTTTGTTAAAATATCCATTTTTGCTGAAGAATCAGCTAAAAGTTTCTTTATTAAATTGAAAGCCCAATAGAGAATTTTGTTAAAATATCCATTTCTGCAGAAAAATATGCTAAAAGTTTGCTTTTTTTCTAGGAATATTTTATTGAGGTGTTTAAACATTTTTTGAGTTTTTGCTCATAACTTCTTAACCGAATTTGCTGAAAAATCATAAATATATGTCGTCTTAGATCGATATTTCGAAGAGTCATAACAATAAGTGGAGGGTAAAATAAATTACAACAAATTATAAAAAAAAAATTGCTAAGGCCATGTTCACACTACAAGAACTTACCATGGTAAGTTGAGATGATTTTGCAATTTTACTTTATGCTAGTACAATTTGAGATGATTTTGTAAATCACTATGTGATATTGTTTAAAGGAAAATCACATAGTGATTTTAAAATCACGCTAGTCTGTACATAGTGACATAGTAGTCCATCGACCGTTTTGTAGATCTGGCATCACCAAAGATAATTGGAAAATTCTGGCAATGCCAAACTAAAGTTCAAACGCAAAGCAAAGAGAGACAAAAAAAAATCTGCATTCTCACTGTAAAACTGGTATCTTTCATCTCGCTCGAATTTCGGTTAGTGATAAAATTTCGTAAACAATACCATATGGTTTTTGTTTACTACTTTTTCAAACGCCATTTGTTGGACTACTCTATGACTCTGAGTCTGTATACAGTATAAAAAACGTAAAAATTTTAAATTACACATGAATTACACATGCAGCCAATTACACATGGGCTACACATGAAAAAAAAAATTACACATGATATGTGTAATTACACATGAGGTGGCAACACTGACGCCATGTTTGTTTGGCATTCTTCAAAATAGACGCCAAATTGGTTGTTTATTTTTAAATTTATACATATATTTCAAATAGTGAAAAACTAAAAATTTTTGTTTACCTCCAGAACTTTCTACTAATTTTGGATAAATCTTTGATTGATTTTAAAGTAAAAATCAATACAAACTAAAAAATGGTCCGAAAACGAAAAGTTTCTTTAGTAAACGAGGAGAAAGAGAATGAAAATGAGGAGGAACAGGAATATTGTAATACATCGTCTAATAATATGGCAATTATGAGTAGTGGACCTATTTATACCATAATGTCCAAGGTGCAATTAAACGAAGCGTTTCACAAGAAATACATCAAGGAACTTAAACAACTGTACCAAAAGGTAAGAAAATTCTATATACAGTACACCGAGAGCGTACTTACTTTTTGTATATTTTTGTAGATCGATCATGATGCCTTTATTGAAACATTTTTAAAAATGATTAAAACAGCCATGGTGGCTGAGGAAACCAACGAGTTTGCATACACGACATTAATATTTTGTGCCAAATTTGTGAGTTCCTTTGAGGGCGATGAGACGCATCCTTTGCTTGCCGATATATGTCGCTGGCTTATGACAGTAAGTGGTTTGTTTTATTTGTTGGCATATAAACAACTGGCATAAATAAACTTTACCGAACTTTGTTTAAATTAAAAAATATATATATGACCTTAATACTTGGGAACAAGTCAAGTTTACATCCACCCATGGAAAAATTTAGAAATTTTTTGACCTTTGACCTCTGACCCCACTGAGTTCAAAAAAAATATTTTTTTGGGGGGCAAACGCCCTCCAGAGGGTGGGCGTGGCCCTAAGGTAAAACAGTTTTTTGGAATTTTCTCAAAAACTACTAAAGATATATGGTTGATTAGTAGCTCAAATTAAAGCTTATTTCAAAACCTTTCTTATGCAAAAAGGGTGACATGACATAATCCCTACGGACGTAATCCCCATTACCGTTATGGGGATTATGACCAAATTCATTTCGGTCATAATCCCCATAATGGTAGTGGGGACTATGACCGAAAATTAATTGGACATAATCCCAATAAAAACCGGACATAATTCTCAGATTTATGGGCATAATGACCACGTATCAAATGACCATAATCCCCATTATGGGGATTATGTCTTCTATACTAGTTGGTCATAGTCCCCAAAATTAAAAGATTTTTTTTTTTTACGTAAAAGTTTTCTGCGTAGCCGGCCTTCGGCCGGGCTTAGGGATTACAAACTCCATGCATTAAACCCACCCTCTCTGCAGAAAATGGGGATTATGACCAAAATTGCTTTGGACTGGCGGTTATGACCGAAAAAAGTTCGGTCGTAATCCCAACAAGGAACGGACATAATCCCCATAGGGTTTGTGACTCACTTTTTTTGCATACCATACTTTCGCATATACTTTTTTTTAAGAATCGAGTGGTTTACATTTAAATGAAAAAAATAGGTTTAAATAAAAAAAAACTCCAGAACATTATATACCAGTGGAAAGGTCTTGACCTTAGCTTTAATTTAGTTCCATAAAAAACATACCATATAATCGATGCAAAGTCAAGAAATCCGTAGTTTAGCATTTTTTTTTTTTTTAATTTTCAAAAATTAAAATTTTCACACTTTCAACTATGGCAACCCCCATCTTTTTGCACACCAAAAGAAAGGCCTTGAAATAAGCTTTAATTTGAGCCATAAATCAACCATGTATGTTAAGTAGTTTTTGAGAAAATTGCTATTTTTGTTTTAACTTTAGGGCCACGCCCACCTTCTTGTGGGCGTTTGCCCCCGACAAAAGTGGTACCACTCGACTCAGAATGAAGTCCTTATTCGATTCTCAAAGTTTCATCAGATTTGGATGGGTGGAGGTAAACTTGACTTAAGCCAATACTTGGACTGTTAGATTTCGAGTGTGGTGTTCAAACCCGTTGGGTCGTAACCCGTTTGGGAGGGGCAGGGGTTTAAAGTTAAAGTGGTTTTTCTTAAATATTTCAAAAACTGCTTATCCGACCAAGACGGTTATGGTATCATTAGAAAGGTTAATTAAAGATCCTTCCAACGGGGTGTAACATGACGTAGTTTAATTAACCCTTTAAGCGACAAAAATTCATTTTAAAAAATTTTAACTAGACTTTTTTTACAAAATGCTTAATATCTCAAAATCGCACATATATAAACATTTTTTTCGTCTATATAGGCTTATAGCCAAGACCTCAAGCTTTCATTTGCGCCAAATAACTGCGCGCAAAAAACGGCGCTGAAAGTCTAAAACATACTGAGATATTAGGGGTCAAAGTTGTAACTTTATTTTTTTTTTTACTTTTTTCAGGATGTTTGTTAAAATTTTATTGATTTGTGGAAACATACAGATATCTGACAAGTCCGATCGAGACGAATATTGTATCATTAAAAAGGTCAATTAAAGACCTTTCCAACGATATGTAACATGACACCCCTTATAAAGTGATTTTAACCGGACAAAAGGCTTGATACGGTGACAGGACATAATCCCCACGGACATTACCCCCATAATAGTTGTGGGGACTATGACCGTTTCCAAAACGGTGACAATCCCAATGGGGATTATGTCCGTTCCTTGTTCCCAACAAGGTCATAACACATTATGTGGTCCAAAGCAATTTTGGTCATAATCCACGTTTTTTGCAGAGAGGGTGGGTTTAATGCATGGAGTTTGTAATCCCTAAGCCCGGCCGAAGGCCGGCTACGCAGAAAAAAATTTTAAAATTCGATTAATAGTTTGTCAGATGTCTGTATGTTTCTACAAATCGTCACCTAAAATGCAAAATGCCCTATCTAACATTTTATAAATTTTACAGGAGAAGCAAAAAACGTGTTTATATAAAAACTATAAAAGTTTTCATTACAAATTTCTTAAATATTAGTAAAAACACGCAAACAAATTCATTTCTGTTAAAAAAAATTATAAATTTTTAATATTTGAAAAGTTATGTTAGTAACGCCCTTTTGTCTTGTAATTTTCAGAAATACAAAAAGCCCTAACTGCACTGAAGATGTTTAAAAACACCAAGCAGATGTGTTATAAATTGTAACAATATGCTAACAAAATTTTATACTGAATGTTGTTTTATCATATAGAACTCTAACAAAATGTGGGCGGCATTGGAAAAAGGGGCGTGGCACCTGCTATATAACCTAACACTGCAAAATGTCTGATTTCGGATTCTGTTAAACACACTTAATTCGATACAGAATTTTACCATATTAAAGCTCCATGTCAAATGAGGGTGGAACAGGACAAAGGGTATGGCCCGAAATAACATATTGCATTAAAATGTTTAACTCTTTAACGACCACAGGCAACTATACTTTCCAAATGATTTTTTGCGATTTTTTTTTGTTCAAGTAAATGATAGGATTAATGTGCTAAGAGATGAATTATAGAAGAGTTTTAGAGAAACAAAAGTTTTGTTTTCATTAAGTCTCTAACTGGGTCCACTTACTATAAGTTCTCAAAGTTTGCGAAGTAATAAATATATAAGGGACAAAATTATATTTACTTGACAGCCGAAATAATGGTCAAGAAAGGGGTTCAGAAATCCAAATTCTTGTAGAATAACTATTATTAAGTTGCATTTCTTAAGGATCACGGCGAGTACCAAAATAGCCTTGGCCAGAACAGCGTAATAAGGGGGAAGGAGAGGCCCAATTTTTTTATGTGTAACTATTATTAGGTCAGAAATTACGAAAATGGAAAGAAAATCAAAAACACTTCGGCCAAAAATGTATGGTCGGTAAAGCGTTTACTCGGCTTCTGGAAAATACAGTAAATATTGAGCAAAAAGCAAAGCTCTTAAAGGAAAATACCTTAGCTTTATTTTGAGTTAAAAAAGGGCCGGTTTTAAAAAAATGCCAAACAAGTTTTTGATTTTGCAAAAAAAAAAGAAAAAAAAAATTTTTTTTAATTTTTTTTGAAAGATTAAAGAAATAGCTGTCTTAAACACTCGGGACACATTTTGCTAGGAACATTAGGTAATCAGTTACATTTTTTGGTTACAAAAAACAACTGTTTGACCAAAATGTAAAATTACGGCCCCCTCTAACTCAGAAAGTTCTTGACCGATCTCGTTGAAAAATTGTGACTAAACTACTATCGGTTTTAAAAGTTGTGTCACTTGAGTTGAAAACCCCCATATGTAAATGATGAAATTTGACACAGGTTGTTATTTTATCTTTCTTAAGCCCTGTATTTAATGTTAGCGGTATTAGACATCAATTTGTTTTTATTTCTGTCCCTTTTTATGAATAAATTATAAGCTTTCCAATGAAGCTAACGTTTTTTGTTATATACTGGTGGGTAATTATGTAACTTGATAGTCGTCACCCGTATCGTTTCCATCGTTATTCCATTACCATATAGTGTCGTTTTATTGTAATAGAATAATGAGCTAGCGACGACAATTGACGATTGTCAAGTTACATAATTAGCCCCCTGCATTTTTTGTAATAATAGCAAAAATTTATAATTAAAAACATTTTTTTTTTACTTATTTAACGAAAAATTTACTTTGCATTTTATTCAATCGGAATGAAGAACTTACAATCATGTTTTTTATCGTCATTAATTATATTGTTATTAAATTTTATGTAGAAATTATATCTTACTTAAGGCTAATTATACTGCATAAATTGCGATTTCTATAGCTGAAAAAGGAACAATTCTCGTGAGAGTACGGGCCTGAAGGACTTAATTGGTAAATTTCTAAACTTTATTTTTTGTGTACATATACAGATATTTTTCCTATTGGTGGACATTCTGGAAGAAGAATCATCAAAAAAATGTTTAATCTTAAAAAATAACAGTTGCGTCGGCAATAATATGTAAACAAATGTGTAGTTGGGGCTTTTTGGTTTAACAAATATCAAAGCATGTAATTAGGGCTGTCAAAGACCGAGTTTAATTTTAATTAACTAATGAAAACGTTTATTTAATAAAAAAAAAAACAAAGTTTATGGATTAATATAATGAAAAACAATTTTAAAGTATGATCAAGAAAAATAAAGTCTTTGCCGTCACGACCGTTCGCTTCGCTCGCTCGTTGATTACTGACTAGTTGACAGCTCGGCCTCTCCTGACATGACGTCCACCCTGGACGGATTTTCGCTGCACACATCATCATCAGAATCGGATTCTAAATTTATATCTGGATTTCCATGACACCACGGTTTCATGTGATCAGTGGACATAACATTACAATACTTTCGTTGAGTGATTGGTAAATCAGGTAGATCTTCTACGATGTATCGATCATTACCCAATACCTTTGTTACGATATACGGACCCCTATATTTTGGATCCAATTTATGTGATTCACCGGTTGCTTGTGAAACATAAGAGACAACTACTAAATCGCCGACTTTGTAGACTGTAGGTTTTGTATGACGACCATCATAACGCTCCTTCCATTTCTTTCGTTGGTTGTTGATATTTATGGCCGCCTGTTCATGATTCTCCTGTAGAATGACAGCTTCGGTGGAGTCATCCTCCATAGCTTGAATGACTCGGTTGCAACTTACATCTCTTGGGTTGAAATTAAAAACCAATTCGTTAGGGCTGAACTTGGTTGTAGAATTGGCCTGAGAGTTTATACCCCATTGAATTGTTGGAATATTGATGTCCCAGTCCTTTGGATTCTCAGTTGAACATCTTAGAGAATTTAAAAACGTTTGATTGGCCCTCTCGGCCTGGCCATTTGCCCTTGGTGTTCGTACTGCCGTCTGGATATGTTGAATACCGTACGTTTCCACAAAATTTAGGAACTCGTTCGAGGTAAAAGCAGTACCACGATCAGAAATTATTCGCAAAGGCTGACCAAAAATTGACATGACTTCTCGTAAAGCGGTTATAACTGGTGTTGTTTTCGTATTTCTCGTTGCTTTGATAATCGTATACTTAGTGAACGAGCATACTATTACCAATACATATAAATTACCCTTCTTGCTTTTCGGAAATGGACCCAAGTGATCAATATGAAGACTTCTAAATGGAACTGGCAAAATGTCATCTATATGTAACTGGCCTTCAGGTTTACCACCCTTTGCTTTGTTGTAGCAACATTCTGGGCATGATGATATATACGATCGCACGTAACATCTCATTCGTGGGAACCAAAAATCACGTTGGAGCCTCTTCAAGGTCTTGTCTAAACTAAAATGGCCTACATCATCATGGCAAGCTTTCGTAATCCGCCATCGCACGTTGTGCGGAATTACCAATAACTTATTTTGATCCACCTTTCTATACAAGCGACCTCGATCAATAGCGTAATCAGATTTTATCTGTAATTCTTCATTTGGACTCACCTTGGTAGCACCACTTAGAACATTTGAGATAGACTTCAGTCTCTCATCAGACATCTGTAACTGATAGACCCAGTCATTGATATCCGGGGATATCATCAGAACTTTTTCTGCAACTGTTAACGTTTTATCGGGGGGCAATGTTGGGCTTCTACTCATTCCATCAACATGTGGCATTTTAGCACCCGATCGATGAACCATTACGTAATCAAATTCTTGAAGTTTTAACCACCACCGTGCTATACGTGGGGGTAGTGGAGACGTTGCCTTGGTTGTAGCCACTGCATTACAATCGGTTATAATATGAAAAGTTGTTCCCAACAAATACATTCGAAATCTTTCAACGGACTCAACAATCGCTAACACTTCTAGCTCATGACTTGCATATCGGGTTTCAGCTTCAGTACACTGACGACTGTAATAAAATACCGGACGGAAACCTTCGTCTTCTAGTTGGAATAAGATGCCTGACAACCCAATAGAGCTGGCATCTGTGTGTACCTCGTGCTTTTTGTTGGCATCAAATAATGCTAAAATAGGCTGCGATGTAATAATTTCCTTCAAATTCATAAACGCCTGTTCTTGTTCTTCTTTCCAGATGAAAAGCATTTCCTTCTTCAACAGCTTTGTCAATGGCATTGCTATTAGACTGTATTGTGGCACAAATTTACGGAAGAAACCTGTTATCCCCAAAAACTTACGGACATCTGATACATTCACGGGTGTTGGAAATTCTTTGATGCATTCTGTTTTATCATTACCCGGACGTATACCACTGGAACTTACAATATGGCCCAGAAAGATGACCGTTGTTTCCATAAAATGACATTTGGATGGTCTTAAAGTTAGACCTTCATCTCCGATAGCGGTCAGAAACTCATGGAGCACCTCCATGCCCTCGTCAACCGTTTTACTTGGAATTATAACCTCGTCAACATAGCTAATTATTTTACAGCGATTACTTAGCTTTCTTATAATCTGAGTTATCATTTCCTGAAAGACCATGGGTGCATTTATGAGCCCGAATGGCATTACGTTATACTCATACAACCCCTCTGGTGTTATGAAAGAGGTGTATTTCTTGCTGTCTTCACTTAATGGTATTTGGTAATACCCTGATGTCATATCAAGTGCTGTAAAATAATTATTACCTGCCAACATTGAAAGTTGTTCCTCAACTACAGGCATAGAATATTGCTTTTTGACTGTAACCGAATTCAACGCACGATAGTCGGTACACATACGACTTTCACCATTTGCCTTTGGCACCAACAAAACCGACGCAGCATGTGGAGAATTACTTTGGCGGATGATATCATAATGCAACAAATTATCAATTATGCCCGAAAGTGTTTGTCTCTGACTAAATGGTACCTGATATCTCTTACCCACAATTGGCTGATCCGTAGAAACAGTTATATCCATGCACGTATTTTTACAACGACCCAACTTCTCCAAATTTTCGGCAAAACAACTATCATATGACTGTAGCAAACATTGAATTGCAAGACCCTGTTCCTTATCAATATCCTTGCTGATATTAAAAGTTGTATTCGATGATGATTCTACTGTCAACACACCGGATTCAATCGTTAAACGATGATTTTTCATGCACAGGACATCTCTACCCAAAATTAAGTCATATGGCATAAGATCGTCAGGGATGATATAAATTCCCGTACTTGTAGAATTACCATCAATAGTGATCTTACCTACAAACATCTCTTTGGCTTCAACCGTCGATTCACCAAAACCACTCATTATCTTTGATGTTTGTTGTGTAGGCACGTTTTCCGGCACAGATGATTTTGACATGAGAGTGAAATTACTGCCGGTATCTACAAATGCTAAAAATTCACGATCGTTAAGAATTACCTGCTTCAACACTGGAGGACAATATTTTCCTATCTTCTCTTTAACGATAGCTACCGTTGACTTGGCTTTACACTGGTTAGCATCATGTCCAACCTTTGAACAAACTGTGCATCTTGGTTTTCCCTGAGGTTGCGGGCACTTGACAGCTATGTGACCAAAATTGTTACAGTTGTAGCATTTCGGACCTTTACGCTCATTGCGTTGTCCCGTGTTGACAAGTTTCACCTCATCGTCGCTCTTACTAATGATTTTTCTAGCCGGCACTACCGTCGCCATATTTTCAAAGGACTTCAATAGTTCATTACATGTTCTCATATTCATAGCAAGGAGGGTACGAGTCAAATCATTATCGTTTAAACCATTTATAATGTATGAAAGAATAGAAATATCATCAATTTTACCTTTACGGCCTATAGCCAGCATTGAATAATAATATTCAACAAGTGACTCCTTGTAACCTCTTTTACGTGCCGCTAATTCGCGATGTGTATCAGCACTACTAACTTCACATGGGAAATCCTTTTCAAACATTTCTTTGAATTCCTCCCATGTCTCGATTACTGGTAATGCATCTATCCAATCTTTGGCAAGACCCTTCATCTTATGATGTACCGCAAACAAAATAGTTTCATCCGACCACCCATGCAATCGTTGAAGTCTTTCAATTTTATCTATAAATTGTGCTGATGTTACGGTTTTCTTTATCGGATCAAAATCTGGGATCACAACAATGTAATCCTTTAGAGCACCCATCATATGTGATGTACGTGTTGGGCTATCTAAAGTTCGTTGACCACCAACCGCACCTTCCTGATCGTAGTTGCTGTTAACTTGTCGTTGTCGATTTACATCATTTTCTCTTCGGTTGTTTACTGCCATTTGATTAACACTCTGAGCCAAATTAAGCACCACATTTCTTAACTCAGCCATTTGTTGCTGCAATAACTCAGTAGCTGAATTGTCAAAGCCATGGAAATCCTCTTGTAACGAATCTTCATCGATTTCCAACTCTTCCGCCCCATAGAATGCCACCAGCCTTGCAATCTTTTCGGCCTTATTGCCTGACATGTGCAATTTGTTATCTTTTAACAATTTATTCAGCTGCGCAACGTTTAAAGAACGCAAATTCGTCATTTTTTTCTCCTCGTTACTTGAATTTTCAATTAAATTCACGTTCATCTTTGTTCGTTTTAAAAAAACTTTCTTTTCTTTTTTTTTCCGTCTAGAACGTTCTTTTTTTCCTTCGAAGCGTCTTTTCTTTTACTTTGCTTCTAACTTTGTTCACTTTCTTTCTTTAGTGAGTTCTACCTTTTTCTTTCTTACAGCTTTTCTTCGTTTTGTTCGTCGTTGCTTTTTTTCCTTGTTGTCTATCAACGTAAAAAACCCCTGTCAAATCTCCTTGAGTCTGGCAATACTGTTTTTCTCTCTTCTGTGTTTTAACTTTTTTTCTCCTTTTTTTTTCTAATCTTTGTATTGGCGTCTTTTTCTTCTTATTATTTTTCCTTATATTTCACGTTTTGAAGGCGTTTTGGGACTTTATCCCACTTCTGATTCTGTCAAAGACCGAGTTTAATTTTAATTAACTAATGAAAACGTTTATTTAATAAAAAAAAAACAAAGTTTATGGATTAATATAATGAAAAACAATTTTAAAGTATGATCAAGAAAAATAAAGTCTTTGCCGTCACGACCGTTCGCTTCGCTCGCTCGTTGATTACTGACTAGTTGACAGGGCTTTTTGAATTTTGTTAATAAAATCCCCATTTTTGATCGAAGGAGTCTAAATTTTTTTGTGGTCATGTATTTTGATCCTATACATAAGAATCAATTAAAAACGCCATTTTGAATTTTTTGTTAGTTAGGGCGTTTTGCATTTTAGGTGACGAAATACAATTTTAACAAAAAACCTGAAAAAAGTTTTTTTAAAAAAAAACTTTGACCCTTAATATCTCAGTAAGTTTTAGACTTTCAGCGCCGTTTTTTAGCGCAAATGAAAGCTTAAAATCTTGGCTACAAGCCTATATAGACAAAAAAATGTTTATATACGTGCGATTTTGAGATAATAAGCACTTTTTAAAAAAAAGTCACTTAAATGGTTAATAAAACTACGTCATGTTGCACCCCGTTGGAAAGGTATTTAATTACCCTTTCTAACGATACCATAACCATTTTGATCGGATAAGTAGTTTTTGAAATATTTAAGAAAAACCATTTTAACTTTAAACCCTCGCCCCAAACGGGGTACGTCCCCACGAGTTTGAACACCACACTCGACTTTTTAGAGGTCAGAGGTCAAGGTCATATTTTTTTTTTTTTTAATTTTTAGCAAGTTCGGTATTCTTAATGAGTTCCAAAAAACTTAAATTGTGAACTCCAAATTTGACAAATCTTTGTGAGTTGGCGGAAAGTTCAAAGTTCCGTCGATTGGTAACAATTGACACAAGACCAGATTACCGAAGTTGCTCTAGTGTATCGTTAAAAGTTGATGTTAAAACGTTTTTATTAAATATGTTAAAAAGTACTTGTCCGATTTTAATGAGATTGATTTATGAGTTGGTTTCAATAATCGGCAAAACCTGATTTTATCTCTTTTTTTATACCCTCCACTCTAGTGATATATATAAGTTTGTCATTCCGTTTGTAACACTTCGAAATATTGGTCTAAGACCCCATAAAGTATATATACTAGGGTGAGTCAATTTGTATGGATAAAAAAAAAACTGAAAAATCGTATAGCAAAAAAAATCTACAAGAAATTCTAAGAAAGTTTTCCAAAGAAACCATTGGTCTAAAATCAAGCCCCATACCGCGCCTAACGACATGAAGATGTATCCGTCCGTCTGTCTTTCTGTCTGTGTAAAACACGCTAACATTCAAATGTTAGCGGAAGAATGACAAATATATATGGGAAGCTGCTGACAGACCTTTGAAGAATTAATTCACTTTTTGATTTGATTCGCAAAAAGATTAATTCATATTAATAAATCAAGGAATTAATTCTTGATGATTTGATTCAAAAGAATTAATTTCAACTATTTGATGAAAGAATTAACTAATTTTTTGTTTAATTCCTTGTTTAAATAAAGAATTAATTCACTTGATTCAAATCAAACAAGAATTAATTCACTTGATTCAAATCAAAAAAGAATTAATTCACTTGATTCAAATCAATTTGATTCAAATCAATTGATTCAAATCAATTGATTCAAATCAATTGATTCAAATCAAAAATGTTTTGAATCAGTTGATTTAAACATTTTTTTTCTTAAATCAAAGTATTTTCTTTACACACTAACACACATACTATAACATTTATGCTTGTGCGGTAGTAGCAATATTTTTTTACTCACGCTCACTCACTATTCACGTGAGTAATAAAAAACTTACTCACACTCACGCGTGACTCACGCCAGATTCAATCACGCTCACGCGTGAGTCACGCAAAATCTACTCACGCTATAAAATTTTCTTACCAAAAAAAACAAAAACTCAAAAAAAAATTTTTCACGAAAATTTTAAAAAAATTAGGCAAATCAAAAAATCTAATCACGCAAACTCACGCAAAAAATAAATGACTCACTCACTAATCACTCACTCAGTTTTTTTTCAAATCACGCTCACTCACAATCACGTGATTGAAATGAAAATCTCTTACACTCACGCGTGATTCACGTGAATCACACAAATCACGTGACCAGCACCCAACTCTAGACTAACGGTACACATTTAATAATACTGTACAATTTGGAGTGTTGTTTATTGATGGCGTGTGTTTAAAATTGACGATATTCCAATGACTTCAACGCAATCAGACATGATATGATTTTTATAATGTGCATTTTTAGTGTTTGATTTAAGTGAAAAAAGTTTAAATCAAGTTGATTCAAACCAAAAGTGATTTGAATCAGTTGATTTAAATCAAAAGTGATTTGAATCAGTTGATTCAAATCAAAGTGATTTGAATCAGTTGATTCAAATCAAAATGTATTAATTCAATTTAATCAAATCAAAGAATTAATTCTTTGCAATGAAATTAAGTGAATTAAATAATGAATTAATTCTTTTCGATTTATAGAAACAGGGAATTAATTCAATTATTTTAAATCAGATTTAAGAAATTGAATTAGGGAATTAAATCTTCAAAGGTCTGGCTGCTGACGCGTGGCGTATATCTCAAAAAAAATATTTTGTCACAAAAAATATATTACAATTAAAAAAAAAATTTACACTCAAAAAAATTTTATTTTACAAAAATTATTAAAAAAAATTGTTTACCCGGCTAAAAATGTTGTATATTATCATATATGATATCATATATGAGACAGTATATAGTATCAAATATGGTCTCATATATGAACATTAGAGTGTCCCTTATTTTGGAGATGTTGAGACTTGGGATGTGCGATTAATCGATTAATTAATCACTTCGATTAATCGAAATCCTGATTTATCAATTAATCGATTAATCATACTTTCTGATTAATCAGAACCACATACCATATAGACATGCAACACGAGTGCTTATTTTGGTACTTTCAATATGGACGCATACAAAATACTAGAATACGTGTGCCTGTACGTGTGAGCTTTTGCATCTGTATTTTCGTTGTTTATGTTTTGCATGAAACATCAAAAGTTACACGCGCGTGCCGTCACTAATACATACACATGTGCGAAACTTATTCGTTTCACCCCTATGATCAGAACTATGATTAATCAATTAATTTTAATTTTGATTAAGGAGTGAGATCATAAAAATGTTAACACACATTTTTGCCTACAACTTTGGTGTAAAGCTTCCAAATTTTTTTTTTTTCGGCAGTTTACATTTTAAAAATATGTCAGTTAATAAATTAATTTACATCATGAGTTTTAATTTGCAATTTTTTACACAATGGACGATGAAAGAAAAGTGCGTTCAAAAATAATTAAATATTTTCAACAAAACCAAACATGGACATACAAAAAAATTGCCAAAGAAACTAATGTATGCCGCCAAACAGTTTCAAAAGTGGTAAAAAGGTATCTGGAACACCTAACAATTGAAAGGAAGCCGGGAACAGGAACAACGACTGGTTATCGTAACATTGGTAAGGCATATAAAGTTAAAAGCATCCTTAAGAGAGCTCCTAACACATCTGGCAGAAAAACAGCTCGGTTAGCCCAATGCTCAGACTTTTTTGTACGTAAAGTGAAACGTAAGGCGGGACTAAAGTCCTACAAAGTTCAAAAAGTTCCCGATAGAAACGCTTTTAAAAATTTGGAGGCCAAAACCAGAGCTAGAAAATTGAAATCAAATTTTATAAAAAAATACAACTGTTGTGTAATGGACGACGAAACTTATGTCCTGGCTGATTTTGCGCAGCTCCCTGGTCAAGAATTTTATGTTTCCGATGTTCGAGGAAATGTTGCGGAAAAATTTCGGTCAAAAAAGCAAACGAAATTCCCCAAAAAATTCCTAGTATGGCAAGCCATATGTAGCTGCGGCCAAAGAAGCCAGTCATTTGTGACATCTGGCTCTATAAACAGCGAAATTTATATCAAGGAGTGTTTGCAGAAGAGACTTCTTCCGTTCTTGAGTCAGCACAATGTATCCACTTACTTTTGGCCCGATTTAGCATCTTGTCACTACAGCAAGAAAGCGCTGGAGTGGTATAATGATAATAATGTGGTTTTTGTACCAAGAGAGGCAAATCCACCAAACTGCCCGGAGCTCAGGCCAGTGGAGAGATATTGGGCTCTTGTTAAAAAAGAATTAAAGGGCACAAAAAAGGTCTCCCAGGACATGCAAGATTTCAAACGTAGATGGACCACCTGCTCTAAAAAGGTGACAGAAACTACCATAAAAGCCTTAATGGGAGGGTTTCCGGAAAAAGTGGATAACTTTGTTCGTAGTGGTTAGAGTTCCATGCGGTTTTTTTGTTATGATTTTGTATTAAATTTTATTTAATAAAAATTTGGTTTGAAGTCTTAAAATTCAGTAGTCTGTTTTTTATTTAACTTTATGTGTGTTAACATTTTTATGATCTCACTCCTTAATCGAAATTGAATATTTTTTTTCAATTTTTTAAAAATGTTGGCAAAACAAAATAAAAGAATATTTACAAAAAAAATTAAAAACGAAAACAAAATTCATAA
The DNA here is from genome assembly GCA_963921195.1 of Pegoplata infirma. Classification (NCBI taxonomy): domain Eukaryota; kingdom Metazoa; phylum Arthropoda; class Insecta; order Diptera; family Anthomyiidae; genus Pegoplata; species Pegoplata infirma. The sequence goes on from OY992538.1 coordinate 144,059,363, forward strand.
ATTAATAAAAATTTATTATGCCAAAATCAAACAATGTATTCAACCAAATTTTCCAAAATTGATGAAGTATGTGTCTATGGAAGATTGTAGATTGTATTGGCCGTACGCCCAATAACACGCATCCATGTTCAATGCATTAAGAAATGGTTCTCTCGACGCCAATTGGCTGTATTGCACATGAGATCATTTAAAATTCCACAAAATTAATTAATTTCCGACACGGGCTCAATGCAGCAAGAAATGGTTCCATATGTAAGCACTTCCACGCTAAATGGTGTTTAATTGTGCATGAGCCAGATATCATGTGCATTACAACAAAATTAATGTTTGACACGGGTTCGTTTATGGTCCCATTTTATTAATTTCAAATGATTGGAATTACATACATCCATTTTTTTAGATTCTGTAAAAAATAAATTTTCGAATGTGCAGACACCATGATAATAACTGCATTGTATGCTGAAAAGAACCATTAAAAGTCTATTCGACTAGCATTTCATAAATTTTCTAACAAATTTTCAATAGTCATAAAATTTGAAATACATATCGCTCCTTTACTTGTATAGTGTCACAACTCAAAATATTACATAGAAAATGTAATAATGGCGTGTACTCTTCTCAAACGGTGAGTTTAAAAGATATTAATACGAATTTTTGACACAATATAAAGCACGATAAAACGAATAATTCTGCATCATTAACTCAAAAAACGCATTTTTTGGGATATGACACTATACAAGTAAAGGAGCGATATGTTTGTACAGGGTGGTCCAATAACAAGTATCTTTTTAAAACATGCATTGAAATGAACAATACTCAATAGCTTTGGAACCTTATGGCTTTATTTGAAAGAGCAAATATTCCCATTATTTATGGCAAACGACTTCATTCATGCGGCTGCCTGGGTTAGCTCCGCAGTAGCTCATCCTCGGCACCCATTTTTCTAATGTTTCTGGTTCTATCTCAAGAATGGCTTGAACGATATTCGTCGAAAGGGCCTAGAACATTTCTGGATTTCCCATGTTGCATGAATCTTTAACGAGACCCCTCAAAAAAATTTCTAAAGGTTTTAATCGGCAGCTCTGAAGTGATCAATTGTCACCGCGAATATGGCTAAAAACACGATTTCCGAACTAAGTGCGCAAAATATCGATTGTTTGATGGACTGTGGGACATATTGCGACATCCTTCTGAAAATAAATGTCATCCAAGTTGATATATTCTATTACGGCCAACAAAAAGTCGGTAATCATGGCTCTGTAGAGCTCATCTTTGACGAAAATGGGGTTTTCAGCTGTATTTTTGAAAATATTGTGTAATGATGCTGATACTCAAATATGTTGCTTCCTATAGATGAATTGGATTCTTTACAATACCGTGCGAGTTTTACGATCCCAAGATGAAGCAATTTGTTTGTTAACATAACCTCATTTGAGAACCTTATTTCGGTTAAAAACTTTTTTTCGAAAAACGTGCAGTTTGGCAGCGCAGTACTTCGCTACAACGCGATACAGCGGAGCAAGACGAGGACGCATCAATGAAGTCGTTTGCCATAAAAAACGGGAATGTTTGCTCTTTCAAATAAAGCCATAACATTCCAAAAAAAGTTGAGTATTGTTCATTTTATTGCATTTTTAAAAAGATACTTGTTATTGGACCACCCCTTAGATAAAAACAAAATAAAAACAAAAAAATATTTAATTATTCAAATTTTGAATATTCAACTTCCTGTAGTGCGATTCAGTAACTTTTTTAACGAAATTATTAATATCGTTAACTAACGAGAATTGTCGGTTGTTTTAACGAATATGTGATTCTAAAAATTTTTCAATTAACGACATGAATTAACGACAAAAATAGTTAATTTGAAATTTGTTTATTTTGAAATTGTATTGAGAACCGAAAAATTTCGTTAACTTTACTTCAAAAATTTTTTGTTGATAAGACGGTATTTATACACAGCCTTTTTTTCCTTGCAATAAAGTCTTGCAACTTTTTTTTGTTGGCAAACGGGGGTGAAAAGAAAACGGGGTAGAAAAAAAATCACGAATTCTGTTTTCCTTCTTCTATGCTTTTCACCCCCGTTTGCCTACAAAAAAAAGTTGCAAGACTTTATTGCAAGCAAAAAAAGGCTGTGTATAAATACCCTCTAAGTTAACGATTTTCAATAAAGACAAAATTCGGTAGAAAAATGTTATAGAATCGCTTTTAAAGACAATTGTCGATAATTAACGATTTTTGACAATACATATAACTACCGATTTTTGTTGTTAAAAAGTTAGTGAATTGCGCTACTGATTAATCAACTAATCATGAATTTCGATTATTCAAAATATACTTAAATTAAAACATTAGATCAATCGATTAATTGATTAATCAGGCTTTCGATTAATCAGAATGATTAAATACTCGATTAATCGCACATCCCTAGTTGGGACGGTGGTCTTCCAGTAAATACTTTTTAAAAAAATATTTTTTTTTTTTAGTTTTGGCAAGCAACGATTTTAGTTGCTATGTTGCTTTAAATGATATATATTCATAAAAAATATTATTTGTATCTGTGACATCTGTATCGCGTTCTAAAAATGAGTAAAAAATGCATTGATCATGTTTTTCGATACACGATAAAGATGTCATAGATATGAATAATATTTTTTTTTAAATATAAATCATAAAAATAACATAACAACTAAGACCGTTGCTTGTCAAAACTAATTTTTTTTTTTTAAATTTTTACCGTACACTCAAAAAATTATGTTAGTAAAATCAACTGAAAATGTCAGTTAAAATAACTACTTTGTAAGTTGTTTTGGGGTCAACTACTTTTTCAGTTAAATCAACTAACAATGTTAGTTATTTTAACTGACAAAAAACAACTGACTTATGTAGTAAAAATTACTAACATTTGTAGTCAAAACAACTAATATGTAGTAAAAATAAAAAAACTAGCCCCTGTAGGCTAGTTGGTAGCGTGCTAGCCTATGAAACAGGGTGTCGTGGGTTCGATTCCCACCAAAACCCTTGGTCGATTTCGCTACAATGAGACGACGGTCATTGTTACCAGTTCTCGGTTAGGTTAAAATTATTTAAAATGAGTTGTAAATAAAAATTGGAAAAATAAATAAAAACTGATCATTGGATCATATTATTAATATATATTTTTTTTTTCAAAAAATTTTTTAGAAAAAAAAAAAAAATTAAGACCAAATTTTTTCCAAGTTTTTTTTTTTAAAAAAAGATGTGAAAAATAAAAAAAAAATTTTTTTTTGGAAAAAAAACTTTGAAATTTTTTCAGAGATAAAAAAATATAATTAACTACTTTAATTAACTGTTACTACATTGCAGTACTTTTTTGTTAGTTGTTCAAAAAAACGACTTAAAATAACTAACAGAAATAGTTGTTTGATATTTTTCATACAAAAACAACTAACTTTTTAGTTGAAAACAACTAACTACTGTAAAATATACAAATAACTAACATGTAGTAACTTACATAAGTTACTATTTTTTTTTTAAAGATAAAGATGTCACAGATATGAAAAATATTTTTCATATCACATTTTGATAATTTTATAGGGGAGACAAAAAATTATTTAAATTACAAAATGTGATATCAGTATTTTTGAATTTTAATCGCAAAACTTGTAGTTTTTAACGAAGAGAACTAAAATTTTATGGGGACGTGGGGATATAATGCATCACAATCAATCAATACCTCGTTTTTAAAGAAGAACGTTGTAACGTTGTTTCGCATTTTAGTTGAAGATATATTGATTCACCGAAAAAAATTCCTGCCTTATATGTACGAAAACGTTCGTACATTGTACGAAAAATTTCGTTGTTTCGCACCACGAAATTCTTGCGTACAATGTACGAAATGCACGAAATTTTTTCGTAAAATAAACGAAACTGTTTTTGTATTTTACAAAAAAATTTCGTAAAATAAACGCAATAAATTTTTGTGTTTTACGAAAATTTTCGTAAAATAAACGAAATATTTTTTTTGTTTTACGAATCTAATAATATAATAACAACATATAATAATCTATTTATTTGTATGAAAATAAAATTCTTTTTTTTTATCAATAAAATTCTTTTAAGAATTTTAAATAAAATTTTTTAGTTTTATGTGTGTTACCATGAGCTAATAAGGCCTATATTATTTCCAATTTTAATAAAAACGCATTATTATTACTGGTTTCCCGACGTTTCGTCGATTTTTTGTCGACTTTTTCAAGGGATTGTCTAGTTTATTTAATAAAAAACATAAAATTATTACAATTATAAAATATAATATTAAAAACAAATTGAACTTACAATTGTAATAATCGTTTAACTCCGTGCTATAAATTGAATTACTAAAATTGTTCGTAATAGGTTTGTTCGTAATAGGTATTTTTGTGACATTTTCATTACCACATCAAGGAAAATGAAAATATGGACACAAATGATACCGATTTAGTTCGAGGCTCTGCCTCACCGACTGGTGCTGGTCCTAGCACTGGTCTTAGGGTTGCGACCTTGAAGTCCGGCCTTGATTCTGGTAGGGGTGCTCAGCCTAATATTGGTGGTAAAAAGAAAAAGAAACTTAAGCCATCAAAGGTCAGGCACAACCAGAGAAGGCTTTGTTTGAAAATAATTAACAGACTAAGCCAACTCGATGGAACGAAGCTCTCCGAACGTGAGAAGGCGTCGCTATCATGGGCGAAAGGAGTCATTGAAGAACAGGACAAACTTTCGGCAATGCGCGCATCTGACAAACAGAGCGCTGTTTCGGCCTCGTCATCGAAGTCTGGTAAAAGGTTGCGCTCGCCCGACGAGAAACCTTTACCTAAAAGATCTAAGGTGACCGGCAACGTCTGGACTCAGTCTTTTAGTGAAGTGGTGAAAGGTAACTTCGTTAGGGCTGTGATAAACAGGCAAAATGGGGATTGTAGTATTCCAAGGGACAAGTGGAGTTTAGTTGAAACTAAACTAAATGAAATCTACTATAGGCTTCTTGAGAGTATGCCTGATTTTCTCCCTACTACTGTCAACGCAGGTTGGTATCAGGGGCGAGTAAAACTCGTTGCTTTTGGAAACGAAAGATCCGCAGCCGTGTTTAAGGTTGCCATTAGCCAAGTGGGAGAGTTATGGCCTGGAGCCAGACTGGACGTTGTGGAAAAACATGATATCCCCTCGCAACCCAGAGCTCATGCATGGATCCCAATGGCTACAAGTGACACTGCGGTGATTCTAAAGATGATAAAAGTCTGCAATCCTGACCTTCCAACTCAGAATTGGCAAATTGCCAGATTGGGTGAGATGGAGGGCGCTCGTCGTCAAGCAGTGGTCTTGGTTAATGAGGAATCGCTTCCGCTTTTAGCCAGGACTGACGGCATTATTAGATTTGGCTTTTTTTCATATAAGAGTCAATGTCTACAAGGGCGACCAGAAGCCTATTTTGGAAGCAGACAAGCCAGTGGCAGAGTCGGCTGGGGAGGAGAATCTGGAAAAGGTTGATATTCAGCTGACCGATTCTAGGCTGATGGGAGATGCATCTGGCATTTTCGAAACCGAATCTGGCAACGAATGCGACCTCTGTGATGGCACGGAGGATAAAGCTGATGCCACTATGGGTGACATTCAGGACGAGGCCCATGCAGTGAGGAATTCGGAGAGTTCTGTTGCCTCCGATTCAGAACAGATGGGACACATATCTGGCTTATTCGAAACCGAATCTGGGGACGAATGCGACCTCTATGATAACACGGAGGATGAAGCCAATAACACGGTGGTGGAAAGGATGGTGGAAAAAAAGCAAGATGTTGCGGTTCCTACAAATAAACCTCCATCACTGTAAGGCAGCCTCAGCTGCACTATTGCTGCGCCTGACGACAGGAGCAGTTGACTTGGTTTTTATCCAAGAGCCCTGGGTGCGGGGTGGCAGGGTTTGCGGATTGAAGACCCCTGGGTTTAAGTTGATGGTTGCCAAAGGTGAGGGCTCACCAAGAGCCTGCATCTTGGCGAAAAATGGCTTAAATATATTCTTTTTATCAACTTTTAGTGATATGGATGTTACAGCGGCTAGCTTAGAGCTTCATGGGAAATCTATTTGGCTCGCCTCTGCGTATTTTCCTAATCCGGGGCCAATACCCCCGGAGAAGGTTGGCGGTCTGATTCGGGAGTCTGAATCTAGGGGACACCAGTTACTAGTGTGCTGTGATGCTAATGCACATCATTCGATATGGGGTAGTACAGACACAAATGATAGAGGCGAATCACTTTTGGAGTTTTTGTTAAGCACTAACCTTTGTAACAAGGGTAGTGAACCAACTTTCGTTACAAGTACGCGGCAAGAGGTTCTTGACGTAACACTTGTATCAGATACATTGTCTGATAGAATTGATGACTGGAGAGTTTTGGAAGAGCATTCTTTCTCAGATCATCGGTACATTGAGTTTTTACTCAGGGAGCGTGCCCCGGTTGAGACAGTCTCTAGAAATCTGAGAAGAACAAACTGGGTGAAATATAGGGAGACTTTTTCTTTGCTTTTGGATGAAGTACCCCTATCTGAACCGCATAGTTTAGCGGAAATTGACTGTCTGGTTGACCATATAACAAATGTTTGTAATAGGTGCCTGGATGCGTCTTGCCCTTCTGCAAAGCCTAGAGGGAAAAAAAAGCCACCTTGGTGGTCAAATGAGTTGCAGACGAGCAGAGATTCCTGCAGAAAGCTCTTTAATAAGGCTAAATTTTCAAGAGCGGACGAGGACTGGTCTGCATACAGGCTGCAACTTAAGAGTTATAAAAAGATGATCAGAAATGCCAAATGTGATTCTTGGAAAAACTTCTGTGGAAACATAGAAGACGTTTCTGAGGCATCCAGGCTGCGCAAGGTTCTGGCTTCTTCTCCTTGCACCCTAGGATACCTGAAAGATCCTAATGGGGTGTGGTCTTCCTCCAGTGGAGAGTCGCTGGATCTCCTTTTAAACACGCATTTTCCGGGCAATTCCATGACGCCGTTTCAAGCTTTGGAACGTTCTGACGCCCAAGCATCTGAAATTGCTTCGGAAATAATAAATATGCCAACATTATTCTGGGCGATAAAAAGCTTCAGGCCCTATAAATCTCCGGGACCTGATGGTATAATCCCGGCTGAGTTGCAGCAAGTGTTGGACTATATAGCCCCGTTGCTGTATAATCTATACACAGCATGCATCAACTGGTCGTATATTCCTTTAAAATGGAGGGATACCAGAGTCGTATTTATCCCGAAGGCTGGGAAAAGTTCCCACACAGCTCCGAAGGATTTCAGACCAATTAGTCTGTCTTCTTTTTTGTTAAAGACAATGGAACGAATGATAGACTCATATTTGCGTAGAGTGATTGACCCGAGGTTGCTTTCGACAAAGCAACATGCATACAGCAAGGGACGATCAACGGAAACAGCTCTTCATGAGCTCGTTGGTACCATCGAGAGATCGCTTTCGGTAAAGGAGTACACTATGGTGGCCTTTCTTGATATTGAGGGGGCTTTTAATAATGTCATTCCAGAATCGATAATATTGGCATTGTCTGGTCTGGGAGTAAAGCGTGAAATCGTTTTAATGGTGGAAAACCTACTTGCCAATAGACGTATAACGTCTGAATTGGGAGCGTCCGTCATATCTCGATTTGTCAATAGGGGCACACCACAAGGAGGTGTTCTTTCGCCGCTTCTTTGGAACCTGGCACTGAATTCAATGCTACTATCTCTAGAAGCACGTGGTTGTCATGTTATCGCATATGCTGACGATGTCGCGATAGCGGTAAAGGGGAAGCATCTGCCAACATTGCGGGACATTCTTCAGGGTTCTCTGAAAGATCTGTCTAAATGGGCAAGAGACTGTGGCCTAGGAGTTAATCCTAGTAAAACAGAGCTTGTTTTGTTTACAAGGAAAAATAAGATTCCTGCTTTTGATCCTATTTCTCTGGACGGTACTGAAATCACCTTCTCAGATGGAGCCAAGTATCTTGGAGTATTTCTAGATAGGAAGCTGAATTTCAGGCGTAATATTGAGGAACGGGTGAGAAAAGCAACGATTGCTTTGTATTCCTGTAAAAGGGCCATTGGAAAACGATGGGGTTTTAGCCCTCAAGTCGTTCATTGGATCTATACAGCAGTGGTGCGTCCAATTTTGCTGTATGGAATCATTGTCTGGTGGCCTGCTTTGGAAACAAAAGCGAACTTTGTCTTTATCACGAAGGTACAGAGAATGGCGTCAATGTGCATCACTGATGCTCTTCGTACTACACCTACGGCTGCATTAGAAATCCTCCTTCACCTGATACCCTTGGACATATTGGGTAGGCAGTATGCGGCTGCGTCGGCAATTCGACTTAATAGCACGCTGCAATGGAGGAGCAGCGATTGTGGCCATAGCGCAATCTTGAAAAAGATAACAATACCACAAAATGTGGACTGTGCTCCCTCTTTGAGCCTCTTTGAGCGCCACTTTACCACTATGATACCATCCAGGGAGTCTTGGATGGGGGATACTCCGGGTAGTGGAGCTACCATAAATTTTTACACAGATGGATCGAGGCTGCACGAACAAGTGGGCTTTGGAGTCTATTCGGAAGAGCTTGGGTTGAGCCTGGCTCGTAGATTGCCAGATCATTGCAGTGTTTACCAGGCAGAGATGCTGGCAATAAAAGAAGTGGCTGACTGGTTGAGCTGCAATGTCTTGTCTACAACCGCAGTCAACATCTATACTGACAGTCAAGCCGCGGTCAAGTCCCTGGATTCAATGTTTCTGAAAACAAGATCTGCCCTTAACTGCCGCACGTCTTTAAATGAGATGGCCAAGCAGTTTAACATACGACTCATATGGGTCCCAGGGCACAGAGACATTCCAGGGAATTGCAAAGCCGATGAGCTTGCAAGACTAGGAACTACCTTACAGGTTCCAACAGAATTGGAATGTGTTGGTACGCCTCTAGAAACTTGCAAGCAAAACCTACGGCTTTGTTCTGCGACGGAGACTAATCAAAGATGGGCAAATGGATGGACGTGTGAGACAACACGACTGATTTGGCCTTCTCTTAATCAGGGGCGCACAAGTGAGCTGATATCGCTTCCAAGAGGAGAGATTTCAACGGTGGTTTCTATAATTACCGGACACTGTCTTATAGGGAAGCACGCAGAGCGGTTAAATGTGCCGTCGAATGACTTTTGCCGAAGTTGCATGGATGAAGAGGAGTTGGAAACTATCGAACACTTTATTTGCCATTGCCCGGCACTTTCTGGTCAGCGACTTGCTTCACTGGGATCTAGGGAGCTGTACGATCTTTCAGATTTGTCGGATGTCAAAATTCAACATCTAAGGAGTTTCATAAGAAGCTCAAACTGGTTTAACGACAGGGACTAGTAGGGAAACCTATTACGATCCCGTGGTATCACAATGGACCTCAGAGTCTACGTGTGTTGACGTAAAACGTCAGCAGCCACTTACAACCTAACCTAACCTACAATTGTAAACGTTATTAAAACATTAAATCACAAATAATTTTACGTTAACAAAACATATAACATCAAACAAAAAACATTTAAAATCCACGAACATATTATTTAAACACATCTTATTCTAGTATCACAGTTTAATTAATTGCAGTTAAGTAGCTTGCACTAATGTTGTCGGTATCTTCCTTCTTGTTCATAGTTTTGTGTATATTTTGCTAAATTCGTAAGCTTTCGATCGTATATCTCTTTCTTTCAACGCCTTCCCTGTCTAATATTTTGATGCCTTCTATGTTGGCGGTATGCTTACTTTCTATGATGTGTTTTGCAAGTGCTGTGCTTTCCCTCCCCTTCAATATGTCCATTTGGTGTTCCCCCATCCTTGTCTCAAGAGTTTTTATTTCTTTTAAGAATTTAAAATAAAATTCTTTAGAATTTTATTTAAAATTCAAAATTGAATTTTTTGAAAAATTCAAAATTGAATTTTATCAATAACGAATTTTAATTTTTATTGTTTTTCCTTGTCTGCTTTTTTCGTGTGTTTGACCTTTGACCTCGATGCGCTTCGTGTTAACGTTGTCCGATTTGGCTGAAATTTTTAGCATAGTATTTTTAGGCCAAATGTAAAAAAAAATTAGGGGTGCACTCCTTGAAATTCGAAGTTTTGCAAAAAAGCTGCCACCCTAATGTTCATATATGCAAATATATGTTACACATGCGAAAATTGGCGGCATGTGTATTAAGGGTGTTCTTATTTTTTTATTTCGGATTTTTGTGTTGCGCTGGGCAGAATTTTGTTCCTTTGTACTAAAAACTTAATAATAAAAAATTTGGAGTTAATCCGATAACTTTAAGTGGACGCGGAAACGACCTGAAGTTTAAATAACGGATTACAAGGGAAAAAAATTACTTTTTACTAATTTTCTCAATTTTTTCGATATTTAAAGTTAAGTTTGAATTCAAATGGTTACAGAATTGTAATGTGGAGTACATAACCTTTGTAATAAGGCCATAAAAACTAAAATCGGTTAAAAATCAGCCAAGTTATTACAACTGCCCCAGGCAACTAACGTGTGGCAGACCACTTGATCAAAGATTTCGAGTTCAATTTTTGAAATTGATTGAAATTATCTACTATAGCAACATTTTTTTATTCTTTACCTGTCAATGTCCTAAGGTGATAGGTATTTTTCATATTGTGTTATGCTAACTTGTTTTAAATTAATGGTAAAAAGGTCTTAATTTTTCAACCCTGTTTTCAAATCTCCAATTTCAAATTTTTATTTTTTTTGGCAAATAAAATTTAAAAAATTGACCATTGGACTATAGGATTTTGTTAAGCACATATAAGGGAATAAAAACTACAAAAATTGTAGATTTTTTTTTAATTCGGCTATTTCAGCGATTTTATTTCGGCGGATTTCGAGATAATAGTGATTTTGGTAACTTTTTTAGCTTTTAGTTAATTTTTTTATTATTTTTTAACAAACCTCATATGATTTCTACCGAATTATTGCAGCATAATATAGAATACTTCAATTCCTTTAATAAGAGCGAAATTGAGACATGAAAAATTGACCCAGTTAAAGGTCAAAGGTCAAATTTTAGAAGAATTTGAATTTTTAAATATTAACAGATTTTTCGAGCGGATATTAATGAAACTGATTGATGTTATTTTAATATGTCTAAGCATTAATAGTTTATTATTAAAATTCAGAACATTAACCCTTAAGTGCTGTTGGGGTCTATATGACCCTATGAAATAATATACTTATATTTTCTCCATTAAATAAAAAAAACTATAGACCCCAATAGCACTTAAGGGTTAATTTTCTGAATTTTAATAATAAAACATTTATGTTTAATCATATTAAAACAATATCAAGGAGTTTCATTAATATCCGCTCATAAAAATTGTTAATCTTTAAAAATTCAATTTCTTCTAAAATTTGACCTTTGACCTTTAACTGGGTCAATTTTTCATATCTCAAATTTGCCCTTATTAAAGGAATTGAAGAATTCTATATAATGCTGTAATAATTCAGTAGAAAACATATGAAGTTTGTTAAAAAAAATAAAAAAATTAACTTAAAGGTTAAAAAAATTACCAACATCACTATTATCTCGAAATCCGCCGAAATAAAATCGCTGAACTAGCGGAATGAAAAAAAAAAATATCTACAATTTTTGTAGTTTTTATTCCCTTATATGTGCTTAACAAAATCCTATAGTCCAATGGTCAATTTTTTAAATTTTATTTGCCAAAAAAAATAAAAATTTGAAATTGGAGATTTAAAAACAGGGTTGAAAAATTAAGACCTTTTTACCATTTATTTAAAACAAGTTAGCATAACACAATATGAAAAATGATTATCACCTTAGTACATTGGGACTTAAAGAATAAAAAAATGTTGCTATAGTAGATAATTTCAATCAGTGTTGGCAACCGAAACCCACCTAGAATAACGGTATTTGGCTAATATACCGCAACCAATAAAGATATGGGCATTTTCAAAAGCGATTATGAAAGCTGATGAAATTTCTAGTATTTTAAATGTGTCACTTCGTGTTTCTACCGGTTCGTTTTAGTTATATAGGCCAATACCGTTATAATACCGTTTCAAACGGTTTTATAAAGGTATTGACCTATATTTCGAAAACGAACCGGTAGAAACACGAAGTGACACATTTAAAATATTAGAAATTTCATCAGCTTTCATAATCGCTTTTGAAAATGTCCATATCTTTATTGGTTGCGGTACAGTAGCCAAATACCGTTATTCTAGGTGGGTATCGGTTGCCAACCCTGATTTCAATCAATTTCAAAAATGGAACTCGTAATCTTTGATCAAGTGGTGTGCCGCACGCTAGTTGCCTGGGGCAGTTGTAATAACTTGGCTGATTTTTAACCGATTTTAGTTTTTATTGCCTTATTACAAAGGTAATGTACTCAACATCACAATTCTGTAACCATTTGAATTCAAAGTTAACTTAAAATGTCGAAAAAATTGAGAAAATGAGTAAAAAGTAATTTTTTCCCCTTGTAATTCGTTTTTCAAACTTCAGGTCGTTTCCGCGTCCACTTAAAGTTATCGGATTAACTCCAAATTTTATTTTTTTAAGTTTTTAGTATAAAGGAACAATAATTTGCCCAGTGCCAAGCAATTAGAACATTTTAAATTTTTCCCTTACTGTTAAGAACACCCTTAATGTGTACATTTGGGTGCTGCAAAAAAATGAAGTTGTTAAATATTGGCCGTAACTCCCCCTAGAAATATGCATTTGGGTGTAAAAATATGTTTTGCAAAATTATAGGGTAATCGGATGTGGGTAAGGCGTGCCGCATCGGTCCTGAAGTTTGAAAAACGGATTACAAGGTGAAAATATGACTTTTTTTTCATTTTCTCAATTTTTTTGATATTTTAAGTAAAGTTTGAATTCAAATGGTCACTGAATTTGGATAAAGAGTTAATTGTCTATCAAATAAGGTATTAAAAATTAAAATCGGTTGAAAATTAGCCGAGTTATTACAACTTCCCCCGGCAACTAACGTGTGGCAGACCACTTGATCAAGGAATTCGAGCCCCATTTTTAAAATTTATTGAAATTATCTACTGTAATAAATTTTTTTTTATTCTTCAAGCTTCAATGTCCTAAGATGATGAGTAGGGTTCGGACTTTTATGCAGTTAAAATCGCGTTTTATGCGCATAAAACATGCACCAAAAATAGAAAAATATGCGCTAAAAATGTAAAAAATATGCACGTAAAATTTTTTTTTAAACATTATTTAATGATAAAAAATAAAATTAACAAGAAAAACAAAAAAGGACATAAAAATCGTAAAAATTAAGTCTTTTAAACGAAAATAAGGTACAATAAACACAAAAGTTCAAGTTCAAATAAAGTAAAACACAAAATTGTAAAAGTAAAAAAAAAAAAAAATTTTTGAGTAAATTTGTAATACTATTGAGTAAAAAACCAGTAAACGATTTAAAAGTATTTAGTAAACTTTTAATAAAAATTTATTAAATGTATACCAAAAATTTTTAGTAAATTTTTAATGGACACAATTAAAACTTTACTAAACATTTTTCGTTTTTTTTTAATAAACTTTTTATTTGTGTCAAGTAAAAATTTACTCAAAACTAGCAGGCCCGCCCGGAACTTTGTCACCGGTAATAATAAATACGGAATTAAAGAAGCATCAGAATTAGAGTTCCCATTTCTAAAATTGTCCCCTGCAGAATCTTTATTTTATTAAATTTTTATCGTTGAAGTCTTAAATAAAAACTATTCAAAACAAACAATAAAATTCAAAAAGCCCCGTTTAGCCCGGAATCATGTTCGCTTCGTAAAACAATTTCTTGAACATTTTCGAGATCTTATATCGTTATTATTGATATCCTTTCATTCCCCGTATCATTCCATTTCGTTCCCCGTTCTATTCAATTTTGTTCCCTGTTCTATTCATTTCAATTCATTTAATTGTAATTCATTGCGTTCCATAACATGCGTTGAAGAAATAATGCTTTTTTAGGCAGGAGGATCCCACATTTCAAGTTTCTATCACCAATATTTCAGGAGATAGAAAAGGTTGCAAAGTTCACTACTTTGCAACTATTTGCTCCATTAAAATCGGAATTTCCAAAAAGGGCGTTTTCAGAATGTTTTGAAATCGGATGAGTAGTCTTAAAGGTTTTTAAATTTGAAGTCTTTTGACCCAAAGTGATCTTTAAAATGGGTGCGCTCAATGAAACCTACCCTAACTCACCCTGAAGGAGATTTATAAATATTAGTGAAATCATTTTTGAAACTTCATAAAAGGTTTCGTCTATTTTAAAGTTTTACGTCGATGAACCCTAGGACCATTCTTAATATTGGAGAAAAATGTTTTTTAAATCGAATTGGTAGTTTCAGAGATTTTGAAATTTTACGTTTTTTTAACCAAAACTGGGCGTAGAAAATGTGTGGTTGATGAAAGCTAGCGCATGTCCACCCTGAAGGACTATTCAAAATGTATATTGGTGATAAAATTTGTGAAATCGGATGAGTAGATTCATAATATTTAAAATTTACGTTTTTCGTGCCAAAAGTGGACGTATAAATGGGCGTGGTCAATGAAACTCATCATATTTCCACGCTAAAGAACCATACTAAGCATTGGTGGAAAAATTTTGGAAATCGTATGAGTAATTTTGGAAATTTTTATATTTTAAGTTTTTTGGGCAAAAAGTAGGCGAAGAACTGGGCGTGGTCGATGATTCCTAGCCTATGAATGAAACCCAACATATGTCAATCATGAAGGACCATTCCAAGTATGTATTGGTAAAAAAAATTTTGAAATCGGTTTAGCAGTTTTGAAAATTTTTAAATTTTACGTTTTTTTTTCAAAAAGTGGGCGTAGAAGTGGGCGTGGTCAATGAAAATCATCATATTCCAAAAATGTTTGAAATCGGATGAGTAGTCTCATAGATATTTAAATTTTAAGTTGTTTGCCAAAAGTGGGCGTTGAAGTGGACGTGGTCGAAAAATCCTACACTATGTCCATTCTGGAGGAGCACTCTTAATATTGGTAAAAGCATTTTTTAAATCGGATAAGTGTTTTCAAAGATATTTAAATTTTAAGTTTTTTGCCAAAAGTGGGCGTAGAAGTGGGCGTGGTCGAAGAAACCCAGCATATGTCCATCATGAAGGAAAATTCCATGTATGTATTGGTAAAAAAAATTTGAAATCGGTTCATTTGAAAATTTTTAAATTTTACGTTTTTTGTCAAAAAGTGGGCGTAGAAGTGGGCGTGGTCGATGAAACCTAGCCTATGTCCGTCCGGGCGGAACACTCTAAATATTGCTGAAAACTTTTTTGAAATCGGATGAGTAGTTCCGGAGATTACTTTCTACAAACAAACAAAAAAACATACAAACATTACCTCTTTATAATATTAGTATAGATTTATAATTTTTTTTTAAAAAAGATTACAAAAGTTTCACATTTTTTTTTTACAAAAAAAATATTTTTTTTTAATCTTTTACCAAATACATTTAAGACATTGAAAAATTTCATAAAGATGATTTCAAACTTTGATTTACATAAACAAAAAACTATAAACTAAATGAGAATTGGAAAAAAAAACGAAGAGAAAAAAATAAAATTAAAAAAAATATATAAAATTATTATTAAATTATTGACTCAAATTTTTTTAAAAACTTTTAAGAAAATTTTTAATTGTGTCAGTTAAAACAAGTGAGAGTGTTACATTCGGCTGTGCCGAATCTTTTATACCCTCCAAAATGTAAAAAAAAAATATTAAAAAAAAACAGGGGCGTCTTTTTTTTTTTTTTGGGGGGGGGGGGGGGTTGGTTGGAGACGTTAGGGGGCATCTGCCCTTTTGCGATTTTGAACTTCTTCTGAGATAAAAATGTTGCATTTGCTTAGCAAAAGTACAAAAAACTCTGCAAAAAATGCGGTTTTTCTTGGGTTGGGTTAGTTCTCCAAGGGGGAACTTTTTTCCCCTTGGTCCGATTTTGCCCATTTTCGAACTTAACCTGCCTAGGAATATAAGACATATTCGTGCCAAACTTCGGAAGTCTAGCTCTTTTATTTTGGACTGTATCGTGTCCTCTACAGACGGACAGACGGACGGACGGACGGACATCGCTAGAATGTCTTAGAATCGATCACTGATCAATAAAATATATACTTTATGGGGTCCTAGACCGATATTTCGATGCGTTACACACGGAATGACAAAGTGAGTATACCCCCATACTGTGGTTGGAGGGTATAAAAATATTTTTTCTCATATTTTCTTCTGTTTACTTTAACGCATACATTATAAAATAAACAAGTAAAAAAGTTAAATTCGGCCTTGCCGAATGTAGTGATACCCTCCACAATTTCAAAAAGATTATTGCAAAAAACTTTATTTAAAAGTTAATTACTTTTGAAAAAAAATTTCCGCGATTTTTTTCTTTTTTTGTCAAAAAATATGTTCGTACTTGATAAAATACCATTTGGTGTTCAATTATGTTCACATATGTCTACCAGAAGCCGAATTAAAGCATTTTGTATTTTTAGGTTATGTTGAATGTACTGAAATTTTTGAGGTGTGCTTACATTTTCGTCCATAACTTTTGAACCACTGAACCGATATCGCTCAAATGCAATACCAAACTTCTCTGGGGAACTTCCAATAAATATGTTAAGTTTCAGTCATCTCTGTGCAATATTTTGTCCGCGACAGCATTTTCCACAGACAGACAGACAGACAGACAGACGGACAGACGGACATCGCTAGAATGTCTTAAAATCGATCGGTCATCATGAATATATATGGGGCATTCCATGTCAAATCGGATACTTTGAAAAATTTTTTTTTTAGATTTTCCCAATTTGTTTACAGTTTTTAGTTCCCTTCGAAAACTCCTTCGTGGTAAATTTTCAGATTTTTTTAATGACCCGTTTAAAAGATATCGAATTTTTAAAAATTGGTAGTTTGTTCCTTTACTCAAACTTCTTTTAATCATAACTTCTTCAATAATGGTCCAAATTTCAAATTTTTTTTTTTCAAAATTTTTGTTTTTTAAGTACTTTCTAAAAAAAAGTTTTAAAATTTAAATCTCATTTTTGAAAATGTTTGTACTCTTCGATTTTTTTGAAATTTTTTTGTGTAAAACTTCTATCAATTCTACAAATTTTTTGCCCAGGAAGATCGTGGGATAACGATTATTACTATTTTTTAAAATTTTTTTAAAAAATTTTATTGTAATTTTCCAATCTTAAAATCATTTCTACTGCTCCAATGGTGAGTCATAGAGGGGTCCTTTATAAGACCGACCCCCATTAATTTTTACGTCTTAACATTTCTTTGGAACAAACTAATACCCTATCTCCAATTTCTAAGGGGGCTCCCACACAAAACGACATTTTTTAAAATTTGTTCCAACCGCTCTAACTGCCCTAATAGTGCCCATAGAGCAACAAAATGTATGACCAACCCACAATATTTTTTTTGTCCAAACATTTTCTCTGAACACACCTACCCTCTATCTTTAACTGTTAAGGCGGTCCCCATGCAATTTTTTTTATTTTTTGTAAATTTGATTTATTTAATCAGCTTCTACCGGTCCAATGGTGCGTCCGAGAGGGGTCATTAGTGAGACCGACCCCCATTTATTTTTACCCTACAAATTTTTTTTAAAACATACTTACGCCCTATCTCCACTCCCTAAGTAGGCTCCCATACAAAATTACATTTTTATAAAATTTGCTCCAACTGTTATTTGTATGGGAGCCTACTTAGGGAGTGGAGATAGGGCGTAGGTATGTTTTGAAAAAATCTTGTAGGGTAAAAATGAATGGGGGTCGGTCTCACTAATGACCCCTCTCGGACGCACCATTGGACCGGTAGAAGCTGATTAAATAAAACAAATTTACAAAAAATAAAAAAAATTGTATGGGGACCGCCTTAACAGTTAAAGATACAGGGTAGGTGTGTTCAGAGAAAATGTTTGGACTAAAAAAATATTGTGGGTCGGTCATTCATTTTGTTGCTCTAAGGGCACTATTAGGGCAGTTAGAGCGGTTGGAACAAATTTTAAAAAATGTCGTTTTGTGTGGGAGCCCCCTTAGAAATTGGAGATAGGGTATTAGTTTGTTCCAAAGAAATGCTAAGACGTAAAAATTAATGGGGGTCGGTCTTATAAAGGACCCCTCTATGACGCACCATTGGAGCAGTAGAAATAATTTTAAGATTGGAAAATTACAAAAAAAAATTTTAAAAAAATTTTAAAAAATAGTAATAATCGTTATCCCACGATCTTCCTGGGCAAAAAATTTGTAGAATTGATAGAAGTTTTACACAAAAAAATTTCAAAAAAATCGAAGAGTACAAACATTTTCAAAAATGAGATTTAAATTTTAAAACTTAAAAATCGCATACTAGAGCGCTTTTAAGAATCTTTTGGGATTTTTTTTTAGAAAGTACTTAAAAAACAAATTTCTTAAAAAACTTTTATAAACGCACGCATATAATTTCTGCTCCGTCTTTTTCGATAAATTGTTCTTTAAGTAATGTTAATTAAAATCGGTGCATTACATTAAAAAAAAACCACAACACAACAGCTACACGTAGCTATAAATATTTTTGAAAACAACATATTAGTAGTGACAAAATTTTTTAAACAAAAGTTAAAATTACAATTTAATTACAATATAAAAAAATAAAAACTTTCGTACATACTTATAAACCGAATTTTAAAACTACATTTACAAAGCAACAAAACAAAAGGAAATAAGAAAATTAAATGTCGAAACGAAAACAACAATCTCCTAATACAAAGAACAACACTCTGTCAACTCCAGCATTAAAAACAATAAAGCTGGATGATGGAAATTTAACGTTAAAGTCAATCTTAAATGAAATGAGATCTATGGAGGAGAGAATGCAGACACATGCGGAATTAATTTTTAATCGTTTGTCTAATGAAATTACTTTACTGGAAACTAAACTCATAGATAAAATTGAGTGTGAGATCAAACTTATAACTGAGAGAGCAAATGAGATTGAAAATCGAATTGCCGTTATTGAAAGTGATTTGAATGTTGTTGACAAATTAACAGCTGAAATTAATGCTTTAAGAAAAGAAATAGATGACATAAAAAAAGTAGATAAACAAACAAATAATACAGTCAAGGATATTTCATCAGACGCACTAATTTTTGGAATTAAATTTAATGAAAGCGAAAATCTTAAAAGCATTTTTAATCAAGTCTGTTTCTCAATTGACTTTTTGACACCTCAAATACGTGACATATTTCGAGTTCCACCTAAATCTGAGAAAAATAGGGATACAGCTGTAATTGTAAAATTTTACACACCTTTTGATAGAAATCGCACTCTAAAGGCTTTTTCTGAATTTCGTAAAAGGACCAAGAGTACAGTATCCATGCGCTCAGCTGGTTTTGAGTGGGATACTACTTTCCGTATATATGAAAGTCTGGACATTAAAAATAGAAAAATTCTTCAAATTGCTTTAAAACATAAACTCGAGTCAAATCTCTGCAGTGTATTCTCAGTAAGAGGAAAAGTTTATGTCAGAGTCCAAAACAAATCTGATGCTATTCACGTTGCCAATGAAAACGATCTGGAGGAGTTAATATCAAAATAAATAGAAACGAGCTAGCAACAACATTTTTTTTTTTTTTTTATGATATTTATTTTATTTAATTATTTCTTTTTATTTTATTATATTTTTTTTCATTATTATCATGGCAGGCTTTAACAGGAGTAATGGTGTTAATTTAAGAAACTCCACTTTACTAAATATATTGTGTAAACAGAGATGTGGACTGAACGTTGTGCATTTTAACGCAAGAAGCTTAAATGGTTTGAAACTTGATGATGTTAGAAACACCTTTGAAAACTCAAGAGTTGATGTGATTTGTGTCACTGAGACTTGGTTCAACAAGGATGTTTCTATATGTCATTACAGGATAAATGGGTATAATCTATATCACAATAGTAGGGGAGCGGATAGGAAGGGTGGTGGTGTTGCCGTATATTGTAAATCAAATCTCAGGTCAAAACTTGTTTCCAAATCAGAAAACTCTGATGTTGAATTCATTAATGTTGAAATATATGACAACGTGACTAGGATGTTAGTATCTTGTGTGTATAACCCCAGCAGGTATTTTAGCCTTGAACCATTCTTTACTAAATTTGACAGCTACATAATAGATTATGATTTTTATGTAACTTGTGGTGATTTTAATGTCAATTTATTATTGAATGATTCCTATAGCAGTGAATTGCATGATTTGGTGTGTTCTGTGGGATTATCATTTGTTAATTGCCAAATGCCAACTCGTTTTTCCCCTAACGACAATCCTAGTCTACTAGATTTGTTCTTATTGTCAGATATGAGATCTCTTCTCTTATTTGACCAAATGTCATTTGTATCTGATCATGACCTTTTATTTTGCTCTGTAAATGTAAACCTCAATAGAGATGAAACTCCACAGATAATAACTTATCGAGATTATAATTCAATTGACTACTCTGCACTGTTTTTTGATATTTCCAATCTCAATTTATCTGATTGTTGGTATGAGCCTACAGTGGATGGTAAACTTAATGTTTTTCTATCCTCAGTGCAAGATGTTTATAATCGGAATGTTCCCGTGCGTAGCTTTCAAATTAGGAACAGCTCATGTCCATGGTATACTTCGCATGTAAAGCAATCAATTCAGGAACGTAATAGGTGTTATAATGTATGGAAAAAGCGGCGTACTACTTTTAATCGGGTCCTGTATACAAGAGCTAGAAATCGTGCCAGTCTAGTAACCCGAGAAGCCAAGAAAACGTACTTTGCTCGGAAATTGAATACGTCCCTGACTTCTGGGCAGTTATGGAAGAATATTAGGAGTTTAGGTGTTCATTCTCGTCAAGTATCTAACTGCTGTTTAGATCCTAACGCGCTAATCGAATTTTTTTGTGGAGAAGGGATGGCAAACTCAGATTTACCTAGCCTCCAGCCTTCGGCTGTCTGTCGTAGTACCTTTCAGTTTTGTGCAGTTTCTGAAGTTGATGTATCTTTGGCTGTGATGAACATTAGATCAAATGCTGTAGGTGAGGATGGTGTTTGTATAAAATTTTTGAAAATAGTATTGCCATATTTAATTGGTCCTCTTACCCATATTTTTAATCATTGTATTACTACATCTACCTTTCCGAAACTATGGAAAGTTGGGAGGATTACACCGATAGCCAAAATAACTAATGCGTCTGTCCCTGAAGATTTTAGGCCGATTAGTATTCTTTCTGTTTTATCAAAAGTATTTGAGTGTTTGATGTCCCGTCAAATAACGGATTATCTTAGTGAGAATAATTTACTATCTCCGCTACAATCAGGGTTTCGATTGGGTCACAGCTGCTCAACTGCAGCGTTGAAGGTGCTCGATGACATTAGATCAGAGTATGACATGGGAAACTTGTCATTAATGTGCTTATTGGATTTTTCAAAAGCCTTTGATAAGGTGGATCACTCGATACTGTGTTGGAAACTAAGAAATTTGTTTGGGTTTGAACTAGCATCTGTTGGTCTTGTTAGGGATTACTTATCTGAGCGTCTTCAGAAGGTCATAGTTGATGGAAGAGAGTCTTATCTTAAAGAAGTAACTTCTGGTGTTCCGCAAGGTTCTGTACTTGGTCCTCTTTTATTTAGTATTTTTGTAAATGATGTGTTCAGTGTATGTAATTATGTTAAGATGCATGCATACGCAGATGACATTCAACTGTATATATCAAATCGGATTGGTCTTTTAGAAGATACGTGCTATAGACTAAACGAGGACTTAAGATCGATTAGCAGATGGGCTGAGGTAAATAATCTGACACTAAATCCCTGTAAATCTTTAGTTTTGCCTATCAGTAAGTATGAATATGATTTTATACATTTTCCTACAATAAGCCTGGGGAATACTTCTCTTAACTATGTTAAGAAAGCTAAATATTTAGGCTTTTATATAAACTCCTCGTTATCCTGTGGTGACCATATCAATAATGTGATTCGTAAAGTCTACCTGACATTACGTAATCTACGAATGTCGTCAAACTTTACACCGATTGAGTTAAAAAGGCGTCTTGTTGTCCAACTGATTCTTCCACTAATAACCTACTCTGCGGAGGTCTACAGTAAACTTGATTCACACTCCCTTCATAAATTGGAGGTCTCTTTTAATAACGCAACTCGCTATGTCTATGGTCTGCGCCGTTTTAGTAGTATGACTACGTGGAGAACTATGATTCTTGGCTGTGACATTGTTAATTACCTTGACATGAGAAATTTGCTATTCTTACATAGACTTATATACCAAAAAACCCCACCCTACCTTTATGAGAAAATTACCTTTGGTCAATCAACAAGAAACATGACTCTAATTGTGCCCAGACATAATTTTTTAAACACTAGTAGACTTTTTTTCATTAACGCCATAAAACTCTGGAATGATTTGCCCAACGATACTAAATTCATTTCATCAAAAAATTTGTTTAAAAATGAACTCTTTTATCATCTGACAAATACAAATAGAAATGCATAAACTTAAACTTATATTTGTTTCGATTAATAAACTATTATGTTAAAAAATAAAAAAAATAAAAAAAAAAAAAAAAAAAAAAAAAACTATATTATAAACTATAGCTTCTTTACTTTATTTTGTCTTGACTTAATATATTGTTATTGCAATCATTTTATATTTGAATTACTGTTTTATTATTATTGCTATTTTACTGCTTTTTTTAATTATTTATTGTACTAATTAATTATGTCAATCTTTATGTAATACCCGTTGAACTATAAAAGAATTTATTCTTATTGTTCTAATAATGAAAAAACTAAATAAATCTAAATCTAAAATCTAAAATTTTAAAAAATAGTAATAATTGTTATCCCACGATCTTCCTGGGCAAAAAATTTGTAGAATTGATAGAAGTTTTATACAAAAAAATTTCAAAAAAATCGAAGAGTACAAACATTTTCAAAAATGAGATTTAAATTTTAAAACTTAAAAATCGCATACTAGAGCGCTTTTAAGAATTTTTTTGGAATTTTTTTTAGAAAGTACTTAAAAAAACAAAAATTTTGAAAAAAAAATAATGAAATTTGGACCATTATTGAAGAAGTTATGATTAAAAGAAGTTTGAGTAAAGGAACAAACTACCAATTTTTAAAAATTCGATATCTTTTGAACGGGTCATCAAAAAAATCTGAAAATTTACCACGAAGGAGTTTTCGAAGGGAACTAAAAACTGTAAACAAATTGGGAAAATCTAAAAAAAAAGTTTTTCAAAGTGTCCGATTTCACATGGAATGCCCCATATACTTTATGGGGTCCCAGATCGATATTTCGATGACCCGTGTAAAAAAAAAAATGATATTGCACTATATCTAATTAGATCTTATCCTATATCTGATGCCACATATAATTTGATATGCTAGATCCGAGAAATGGGGACAAATCTCGGATCTAAATATATCTCATCAGATCAGAACTGATACAATTATATAGAAAATAATTGGATCAAATCTGATACATTCATACACATAATTTTACGTTTACACGGCTCGTGTCTTTAAAAATTTGCTTTAACTATACATTTGTAACAAAAAAGAGTTGATTTTAATATTTAAAATATGCTTTTATTCAAAAAATATAAAGTAAAAGTATAATATAGATATATACATATATATAAGTACATAGATTAATAAAACTGTTAATAAACTCTTTATTTTTATAAATTTTAATAAACTCTTTATTTTTATAAATGCATAAAATGGGTAAAGGTCAAATGTATAACAATTTAATCAAATATTCGTTTGCACCCTCGCCACAAAAGTTCAGAAATCACGAATTCAATATGTCTTATCCGTATATGTACCACTTGACATGGATATTCATGTTTTGTTGTTCTTTAAGCTAATCAAATCATTTACCCAAATTCACAATCTGAAGACTTCAAACTTAAAATGAAATGAAACTTTAAATAAAAATTAGCAGTCAAAAATGCATAAATGTTGATTCAAAATTATTCAGGATGAGAATTCGGTAAAGATGATCATTATGAAAAGTTTTTCCAACTTAACGTTGGGAGAATACAAAAATTGTTAGTGTCTTGTAAACAGGAAACTTTTTCCCATTTTATGCATCAAAAACAAAAACACAGCAAAATTTTGTTAATGGTCCATAACAGTAAATGCGTTTCCTGCATTTATATTCGATATATTTTTTGAATTTTCTTGCCCAGGAATTATAGTTATGTAATTAGCCATGTTTCTTGCTGTGGTTTCTTTTTCCATTTTTTTTAAATTCCCGTGTAAAAAAATAGATATTGCACTATATATAATTATATCTTCTGCCATATCTGATACCATATATGATTTGATATGCTAGATCCGAGAAATGGGGACAAATCTCGGATCTAAATATATCTTATCAGATCAGAACTGATACAAAATGATTATATATAATCTGATAAAATCTGTACATATTAATGTACACGCAAAAAACACACTTATTAGCCAAGTGTTTGGTAAATATACAACTCACCAAGACTTTTGCGTAATTTAACCAAGTTTTTATTGTAAAATATTGGCTAAGTTACGCAAAAGCAATTTGTGAGTTGTATTTTTACCAAATATTTGGCTAAAAAGTGAAAGTGTTTTTGTCTGTAAGTGCCATCTTTGTATTTGTGACAAAAACGAGGTGATTAAAAAAACAATGCAGTCTGAACGTAGTTAAAAAAAATTTTAACCAATATTATTTATTATTTTTATTTAAAAGATAATATAAAAAATCATATGATGGAAAAAAAAATCTTGAACAATAATCTTGAATAACCCTGATCAATTTATTTGTTAATACATAAAATGGGAAAAGTTCTATTGTTTAAGAGCCTATTCACACCTAAGGTGAAATCTCGTTCGAACGAGATTTCGATCACATGGTTCTGTATCATTTTATACACAACTGTATAATCGAAATCTCGTTCGAACGAGATTTCACCCTAGGTGTGCATTTGGTACAAGCATCTTACCACAAAAGTTGGGAAAATCTTAGAATAAAAATGCCCAAGCAGCCAAAAATGCATTTAAATGTTTGTTCCGAATCCTTCAGACTGGGAATTGGGTAATAAAAAAAATAAAAGATAAATTTCCCATTTTATGTACCAGAAAACACCGCAAAATTTATTTTATGCTCCACAATCCGTCCGGTTATTTTTAATTTTCCCATACAATTTGTTTTATGCATTGCCACAATTCATCAGCCAAATTTTTGAAGCTTCTTGATGCGATTTCTTTCTTTTATATGGATCTAGAATGAACGACCGATCCATGTGTGTTTTAAAGCATTTCCGCATTATTATAATGCGCTAAAATCTTTTATTATTGAAAATAATGAAAATGTAATTTTTGTTCTCAAAAAAAATAAATTTATTTTGACATTATTTTCATTTGAACAAATTTCAAATTTCCAAAAAAGACAATTTTTTTTTTGTTATTTGTTTTGTTTCTGTTTTTTTTTTGCAAAGAAATAATAAGTGTGTTCCACAACTTTCCGGGTAAAGTTCGGTAAAATGAGAGCAAATCAAAAAACCTCTCACGATACCACAAAAATACACAAAAGTACGGGAACGCTAAAAACCACATTTCAAGCCCAAAATAATAGAAAATGTAAACAAACCAACAACGCTAAAATATTTTCGTAAGAAAAATTACTTTAAACAAAAAAACAAATTGTAAAAGTTTATTTTAATAACAAATTATCTTTTTTTGTATTGAAATAACGCATTTCCTTGGTTTAGTTCTTTATTTTATTTAAATTTCCAATTTAGCTTCACAAAAAAAAATCAGCTGTTTTTCAACATCTGACTGTTACCATTTTACCCGAAAAAAAAGTGCGGGTAAGTTCGGTAAAATGAGAAACTAATTTATTCTCTCAAAAACTCTCTCATTTACCCAATTTTTGCGTACGGGAACGCTTTTCGGGCTGGTTTGGGTACCCGCGGGCACCCGCGGTAACGTTGTGGAACAGACCTAATAAATATTACAAACTGTGGTATGATGGTATGATGGAGATTTTAAATATTAGGCTTGTTCATTTAAACAACACAGAAAAAAAAAAAAATAATATGGTAACAGATCTGATTATACATACTATATATAGCAGATATACAAAGATATCTTACAAAATGAAAGCACATCTTTTACGAGATATGGCTATATATAGTCCAATATCCCTCATATCTTGCTATATATAATTAGATCTGGTACAAGATGTAACTAGATATAATCATATATAATTAGATCCACTTGGATCTAATCTTTTTTACACGGGTTGACGAAAATTAAATTATAGACCGATGGATAATCTACGACATATCCATGTAAATTTTATGAAGTTACCGCGTTAAAACAAATAAAACGCGACAACATTTATAAATATATAAAAATGTATTTCTTTTGTTTGTGTTGAAAAATATTTTTTTGACATTGTTTTCTTTTATTGAAATATCAAATTAACAAAAAATAATAACTTTTTTGTTTTTTTTTATCTATTTTTGGTGAAATATTAAAAAAAAATCGAATTATTGCAAAAAAATAGTTTAATGAAGATTTTAAATATAAGGGTTGTTTATCTTAACACCATAACAAAAAAAATGAAGAAAAGAAATATTGATATGGTAACAGATCTGATTAGATATACAATATCTTTCTATATATGGCAGATATAAAACGAAATGAAACAAAACGTATGAATGTGCCTTACGAGATCTGGCTATATATAGTACAATATCTAGCATATCTTTTCATATCAAATTTGATCTGGTATCAGATATTGTAAGATATATTCTGATATAATTAGATCTAATCATTTTTACACGGGGAGTTACAAACGGAATGACAAACTTATATATACCCTCTATCACTAAGTGGAGGGTATTAAAATATATACAGCAATTTAAAAATATCATAAAATAAAAAAAAAAAACACTTTTTTCAAAATATGCGACAAAAATATATAATATCAGCAATATATGCAAAAATATGCATTAAAAGCAAAATATGCAAAAATATGCTCTAACAAATCAATGCCATTTTACTGCAAATTTCTTGATTCGCAAAGATATTGAGTTTTTGTTGCTATCAGACTGACGACAACAAATATGCATTTGCATAAAAATCCGAACCCTAGTAATCAACATAAATATTTGTAGGGTCAAAATCAAAAATGATTTCTGTTGAATTTACAACGATTTTCTTTGGGAATACAATGATTTTTGGTTGAGTGTATAGTTTATTTTCTTTTGGTATATGTATTTGCACTTTATGCTTACATCTGTTTTTTTAATATTTTTTTTTTTGTTTTAGACAATATCCAATAATCCACATATTCGATTTCGACTGTGTCAGTTTGTCAATATGATTTTGAATGCTCTGGGTAATGAGGCCACATTGGACGATACTATATGCGACAACATCATGGATTATATGTTAAGACGCTTGGTCGATTGTTCACCAATTGTGCGAGTTCAGGCAATATTGGCTATGCAACGCCTACAAGTTCCTGATAATCCTGATGATCCTGTATTGCGTTCATACCAATATCATCTCTGCTCTGATCCGTCACCACGTGTGCGACAAGCTGTTATTACAAGTATGGGTCGAAACTATCATACAATTCCATACATTTTAGATCGTTTGTGGGACATTGATGAGAAGGTACGTCGTCATACATATCTTCACATGAGCAGTTACCCGGTGCGTTCTTATAAGGTATCACAGCGTTTGACGTTGCTTGAACAAGGTCTTAACGATCGCTCTGAATCTGTACGAAAAGTTGTGACAAATGTTATGTTGCAACAATGGATTGAATCCTATCAGAAAGATCTGGTAGCATTGATTGGAGCGCTAAAACTTGATTCAAATGATGCAGAAATAAATCGTTATCGCAAGATTGGCAAGCAAATATTAAAAGAGATTTTCAAGTAAGTATAATGTTATTGGCATTAACTAAACAATCGATAACTTACATTGGCGTAGATAGCCCTGTCTGGGGGGGGCTTAGCCCCCCCAGAACAATTTTAGACTCATTTAATAATGAGTCTTTACGAGTCTTTAGGACTCGTAATGATTATTATATTAGATCTAATAGTTTTTCCCATTGAAAAATAGTTTGAATTATTGAAAAAAGTTTTTATATGAATCTTAGGGTTTTAACTTCAGGAAAATATTTTAACTTTGATTTAAAAAAGTTTCTTAATTCTAAGGATTTTTTTTTATAGACAAAAGTTATTGGAAGAAAGAATCTGAGAATTTTGACTAATAATCATCAACTTTTGCAATCATCAGAACTTTTACTTAAAAAAAATCATAGTAATCTAATGATTTTACTATAGGAAAAACATTAAAAATCTTTCATTTACAAAACATATCTGGGAGTTCTAAATTTCCGAAAAATCTTCAGAATCAAAATTTGTTAAAAAAAATATGAATTTTTAACCGCTTTCGGGGGGCATTCGTTTCTAGGACACCTAGACGCATGTTAAAGGGAACGCTTCAGAAATAGGTCTGGGTTTTTCTATTAAAAAAAATTCAAAAAAATCTAGGGGGGTTTTAGCCCCCCCAGAAATGTTGGCTTCCTACGCCAATGATAACTTATATCTGAGGTTTTCTGGAATAACCGCGTATGCCTTAAAATCTGGTATAACCGCGTATGTGTATATCAAATTTTATAGCAGTCATGTAGATATAAGGCTTATATTATAAGCAGACCTGTATACATATATGGTCAGATATGCCTTTTACCAGCACTGTTGCTAATTTGGTGTTTTTCCCGCTAAAACTAGCGTTTTTATTTTGCTATTTTTGCGATTTTTTGTGGGGAAAAAGATGCAATATTTTTTTGTTTTGTTTTTTGTATTTCAGGATTTTTAACTTTAATTTTTTGATTTTTTATGTTTTAATTAATTGGGATCTTATCCTTGAACGACGATCACTTAAAGCTGCTATGATCAATACGCAGTCAGACGAAAATAAACAACTGAACAGTTCATGCGAATAAGGACGAATAGACCATTTGTATTATTTTACATATGACGATAAAAACGCAGGAAACGGCAAAAAACTAATATTTTTTTCCAAGATTTTTGCATAATGCACTAATCCATTAATGCAAAAAAGTTCAGAAAAATATAAGTTTTAAACCGTTTCCTGCGTTTTTATCGTCATTTGTAAAATTATACAAATGGTATATTCGTCCTTATTCGCATGAACTGTTCAACTGTTAAAAACGCAGTATAACGACACCGAACGCAAAGTGAAAAAATCGGCAAAGAAAGATAAGGAAAAGTTTATAAACAACATTGCTACTGACGCTGAAGATGCTGCCATGCGAAATAATTTGAGGGGTGTGTATAAAGCCATCACACAACGGTACCTCCTCTACAAGACAACAACGGAAACAATCTCACATCAGATGCCCAACAACTTGCGCGATGGAAAGAATTTTTCGTAGATGCGGACCAACAATCCAGCTGTCTCGAAGTCCCATTGAAACGGGTCAATGCCGCAACCCTAACCGTAACATCCCTACGATATCACCAACAATCACTGAAATCTCAGATGCTATATTGCAGTTAAAATCACACAAATCCGCCGGACCTGACAACCTTCCAGCCGAACTTTTTAAATGCGGTTCAGAAATACTGGCCCCCATCCTTTATCCCTTAATCGACCAAGTCTGGCAATCAGACTGTATACCAAGATCCTGGAAAGAAGGCATGTTATCACTATTCCAAAAAAGGGAAATTTAAGCAACTGTAGAAATTGGAGGGGTATAACATTATTAAACACTATACAGAAGATTGTTGCATTTGTACTATTGAATCGTATATCACCAATATTAAATAGTCAACTTCGACAAGAGCAAAACGGTTTCAGACCGCAAAGATCCTGTGTTGATCACATTAACACATTGAGCATTGTTGTTGAACAGTCAGTTGAATGGATATCCCCTTTATATCTTCTTTTCGTTGACTTTGAAAGGGCCTTTGATACCATTAGCAGAGACGCTATATGGAATACACTTCGGGAACTTGGTGTCCCTGATAAAATTATACACATTATATGTGAACTCTACACAGATGCAGAATGTAGGGTTATATACAAAGGAAAGACTAGTGACAAGTTCACAATATAGAATGAAGTTCTCCAGGGGTGTGTTTTATCACCACTTTTATTTATATTGGTTCTGGACAAAATCTTATCAAAAACAAATTTTGAAGTACCAGATGGCATTCAATGGAGACCACACCAAAGACTATCCGATCTTGATTATGCGGATGATATTTGCTTCTTGAGTCACACTTTATCCGGAACACGGACAAAGCTAGAGGCATTAATACGTAATGCTGGTAAAATGGGTCTTAAGGTCAACATGACAAAGACAAAACTGATGCGTGTTGGGACCGAGAACCAAACTCCCCTCACAGTCACAATTAATAATAACCCATTAGATGTAACCAATTTTTGCTACCTTGGGAGTATAATCTCCATAGATGGTGGAGCGGATGCGGATGTTTCAAGCCGCATAAATAAGGCACGCGCCGCATATCATAAAATGAAAAGTATTTGGCTGCCTCGCCAAGGATGCTATACCTCTATAAGGATGATTAAAAGTTGGAATAAGTTTTATAATTATTCTTGTCCCACTTTTTATTCCATTTTTTTATTCCATTTTTTTTATTCTTTATTCCATTTTTTATCCCGTTTTTGTTAACACTTGCATTCCCGAAATTATCCCAGGGAATAATTATCCTAGGGGATAATTATTCCAGGGGTTAATTATTCCAGAGGATAACTATTCCAAAAATAGCATCAAAAAATGGAATAATTATCCTCTGGAATAATTATCCCCCGGAAAAATTATCCACTGGGATAATTATTCCCTAGAATAATTTCGGGAAATCAAGTGTTAACAAAAACGGGATAAAAAAATGGAATAAAGAATAAAAAAAAAATGGAATAAAAAAATTGAATAAAAAGTGGGATAAAGAATAATTATAAAACTTATTCCAACTTTTAATCATCCTCATAGAGGTGTAGCATCCTTGTGCCTCGCAACATTAGTACACTCAAAAAAGTATGTCGGTAAAATCTACTACAAAAGACAGTTGTTTTGACTACATTTTGTTGTTGAAAAGGCGTCCACTACATATTACGGTAAAAACAACTGAACATGTTGTTGTTTTTAACTATTGATTTTCAACTACAAAATGTAGTAAAAACTACTACAAAAGACGGTATACAGTTGTTTTTACTACACTTGCCTGAAATTTTATTTAAAAAATTTCTTAAACTTTTAAGTGATTGATTTTTATTTATTTAAAAAGCATATATAGAATTTCGACATGAAATTAAATTTTTTTGGTGTATTTATCTGGAATTATAGAAGAAAAAATTATATTAATAAAATGTTAAACAAAATAAATGGATTTTATTTACCTTTGTTTTTTTAATAGTTCATTTCAAATTTTCACCGCTACTGATCAAAATTTGTCTGGAATAAAAAAAAACGAAATGCTTTGGTAAAATTGATTTATAAAAAAAAGAATTAATTTGCAATGTTTCAAAAAAGTATGTACCTGTTCTGTTGTGTATACAAAGAAAAGAAAGATGGCACACTCATAAGAAAACAATTTTGGTTTTTTCCGATTGGTTTTTACGCACGCTTATGTGAGCGCTATATTATACACACTTGTTATCTCATTTATCCACTTATTTTCTTTCGCTCAAAAATATTTTTCCAACAACATATTTTTTTGTTATAATTAAATTTAATAAATTGTAATTTAATTTATTTAGATATTATTTATTTGGTATAAAAATAATTCCTTCCGCATCCCGCACGACCAACTCGTTCGACACATTCGTTTGCAATAAAAATTTCTAGAAAAAAACGAGTTTTTAGATAAAAACTAAAAACAACTACATAAATCAACTATTGCTACAGTGTAGTATATTTTTTGTATTTATTTTTTGAAACTACTACAAAAAAAAATTTTGTTTGAGATTTTTTCATACAAAAACGACCGAAATTGTAGTTAAAAACAACAGCTACTACTTACTACACAAACGACCGTCATGTAGTAACTGCAATAATTTTCTGAGTGTAGATTTCATTTAGTTTAGTTTCAAATAAACTCCACTTATCCCTTGGAATATTGCAATCCCCATTTTGCCTGTTTATCACAGCCCTAACGAAGTTACCTTTCACCACTTCACTAAAAGACTGAGTCCAGACTAGAGTTTGCAAAACGATTAAAATCGTAATCGTAATCGCGATTAATCGCACCAATTAATCGTAATCGGCAAAAAAATCATGCGATTACGATTAAACAATTTAGATGAAATTCACTGTTTTGATAACGATTTTATAATATATAATCTTTGGAAAACTTCTACCAAAAAAAATTGGATTTTTGAAAAAAGTTTAAAGATATATATGTTTCTTGGGAAACACTAATTTTTTTTTTGCATACTGAATACGAATTTCAAAAAATTTCTGAAATTGATCGAACAGTTTTCGAGATATTGCTATTTGAAACTTGTCAAAAAGTTTAAAAAAGTGACGCAACTTTGTATGAAAAAGGCGCGCATCGACGTTTTTTTGTAAAAACTCTTGAACGGATAGGAATTTCACGACATTCTTTACCATTATAAAAACTGGAGACCTTAAGGAACTCACTCATGTTGATTGGACATTTTTCGCATTAGTACCCTACTTGTAAATTTAAGGCAAAGTTGGTTAATTTATTCACATAAAAAAATAAAATGGAGGTCAATTATTTAAATCAGTTACGGATTTTAAGTGCCAATATAACAGCTTCCCATTCAACACAAAGTGTTGCTTTCATATTTTGGTAAAGTCTACACCCTACATTAAAATAATCTGCAAAATTAACTGTTTTCTATCTGTTATCTTTTTCGATTTTTTAAACAAAACTAATGGGGAAAAATATCAAACAAAGAAGCAACACACGGTAAATAAGCATTATTTGCAATAATTGTTAAGTTATTTGTTAAAAAATATATTATAAAAACATTACTCTATAATCAGTACTTCCAACTTTTCTGTCTGTCTTATTAGGGATATATTTGGATCGGATCGATCAATCATAAACATACTAAAAACATCTTGCAGGTTGTTTGTTTTTCAGTTTTCTCTGTTAAAGTTTCTTTTATAGTTTTTAAAATGCCTATGTGATCTTTTCAGAGTTTGCTCCAATAATTGTCATGAAAGAAGGCAAATATTTTTTAAATGTTACTAAATTAGTTAAGGATAATTTTAATACTAATGGGCAATCACAATTCTCGTATAAATAATGCCATGAGCTAGAAATGTATGCATAGTGGGAATCATGGCTCACCAACATTACTTTTCAACTAATAATTTCGCAGTTCCATTTATGTGTTTTCTAAACTTAACTGAAATAATTTTTTCATTTGCGTTGATACACAGAAATATTATATCAACCTGTTTTATAATATCTTCTATTCCAGTTATTTTGGCCTTAACTGCGGTGAAGAAAGCCTTTTAGGTGAAACTCCTTTTGCCTTAATAAAGTGAGGTAGTGTATCAAAATCAGTAAATATTGGAAACCGCGGTTATCAGTCAACAATAAAGATCATTTAAGTAAAATTTTGTAATAAAACTATTGCAAGAAATTATTTTAAAATATAATCACTTTAAAAATATTTATTTTTTCGTTAATAGACCCCACTTTAAACCTCATTTCAGGCCGCAGCTGCAACTGGCGCACAAGTTTCAAACCCAGGAGTATTAAGTAATACTTCTAGTTTATTGTATAAAAAGAATCGCCATTCCCTTTCGTTCCCCGCAAAAGTTGCAATCCAAAATATAAACTGTTTTTTTCTAATTTTTTAAAAATTTACCCTATTTGATAGCCTGTATTTCCTACTTACAAATAGTAATATTAAAAACGATAAAATGGGTAGCAAAGCTACTTGTTATAGCTACAATCCCCACTTAATTTCAGAAAAATCGCATTATTAGAAGTAGTTTTCAAAAATAAAATAAAAATAGTCTTAAAAAAAAAATATTTTTTTCAAATTCATGCAAAAAGTCCTTACTTTGAATTTATGTCCTGACTAAACTAAGCGATGGATTTTCTTTCTGTAAACGGTTTTTTTCTCCTAGGGTGTCTACTTAGCGAATACGAGCATTTATTGTAAATAACTAAACATTTGTTTGGCTCTCAAATGCGCGTCTATGATCCAATGTGTGACGGGTTTTTCCTACGTTCAAGAAATTTTTTTAAATTAAGATTTTTTTTTCAGTGACACTATCATAAAGCTAGAAACGAACTTTTATTTGAGCGAAATCAGATAATTTAAACCAGATAATTTAAACCGTGCAGCTTTTCGAGCAAAGTTTTAAATTTTCCAAAAATTTTCAAAAAATCAAAAATTTAGATCCAAAGCTCAAATTATCGGATTTGACTCAAATAAAGTTCAAATGAAAGTGCGTCTCAAGCTTTATTAAAGGGTCAGGGAAAAAATTCTGAGATTTAAAAAAAAAATCTTAAACGTCGGAAAAACCGCATTTTTTTTTGCAAATTTCAAATGGCGGTATCTCGAAAGCCTTTCGACCAAATTTTATTTTTTTTTTGATATTCGAGTTCAACGCATCAAATTTATTAAATATGATGTTTCGCAAGACGTAATTTTTAGTTTTTAAAAATCCAAAATTTATATCGCCGCTACGCACAGTGATTCGTTCCCATATATCGAGTGGGCAAAAATAGAATATTGGTCGCAGATTTCTGAAATTTGGTACACAAGAATTAAATTATCTAATCAAGAAAAAAACGAGTTTTTGGACAAATCGGAGCAAGGACACGCCTACCCCCCATATATCCTGAAATTTAAATGTGTGATTAAAACTACAAAAATGGTCACAAAATTCCCAAACTTTGTCAATGTTACCAATTTTGATATAGTATTTTATCTGTAAATTTTTTTCTAGATTGAAGCAAGGACTCGTGTGGCTGCCATATATCCTTTTTCTTAAAAATATTGTAAATCGCTCAAAAATTACTCGATACCCTTGAAATTTTTTCTAAAAATTTGAATAAGTGATGTCAATGTGTGTCCCAAATTTTGCTGAAATCGGTTCTGTAAAACAAAAGTTATTTATATATCCTTTTTAAAAACTAAAATAAAGTGTTAATATAGTTTAATCACAAAAATAAAATAGAAAGAGTTGTCAACGATTTTCCAAATTTGGTACGCAAGCACAAAATTAATTAATAGAAAAAAAAAATAAAAATTTTGAGCAAATCGGTCGAAGGACATTTGTACCTGTCGTATATCCTGACATTTAAAAGTGGAGTTTTAGCCACAAAACTTGATATATAATTACTTAACTTTGTTATTGTCTTCGAAATTTAGATAACTATCGACGTACAACATTTGTATTTTAATCTAAGCAAGGACTCGAGTGGCTGCCATATATCCTTTTTCGTGAAATCGCTGTAACTATTTTAAAAATCTTTCAATTGCTATCAAATTTTTAATATAGATTAGATCAAATGGCGTTAATAAGTGTGCCAAATTTCGTTGAGTTGCTTAGGGTAACAAAAAAGCTGTTAATATATCCTTTTTTTTAAATATAGTCAAATATATAAAAATACATAATAACTGCAAAAACAAAACATTCGCAAACTTATTTCATATTGCATTATGAAAAAAAATTTATTCAAAATAACTTTGAAGTAAACTCGTTTAATATTTGATTTATTTCTAAGTATATACCCCGTTAATAACAAAAACCTTAAAAAAAAAAAATTTTGGGTACTTCATTTTTTTTTTTTCGTTTTTTTTCAAAAACTTAGTTATTTTTATTATTTGATCGTATAGAAAACAGTCCAGGATGTTAAAAAAATCAATAAAAAATAATTTTTAAGTACGAACTTTTTTTATGTATCTTAAAAAAAAATGGTTTTGATTTGGGATACCAACGAAACTCAAATACTGGTTTTAAAGCAAAATGGCCCACTGTATACTTATTTTATCGAATTATTTACTATAAATTTATGGTATACAATACAATAAATCCCTTTATATAAAAAAATGTTGATGTATTTTTGAAATTTATTTACAGTAAATAAAATAAATAAAAAAAAAATATTCCAATTTTAGATTTTTTTAAAAAAAAAAATTTTCAACTTTAAAAAAATAACTTAGTTATTTTTATTTTTTAGATCTACTAAAACATAGTTAAAGCTACAAAAAAATAAAAAACAAAAAAAATTTATTCACGAACTTTTTTTATGAAGGCCATTAAAATTTGGTGATTTTGGGGATTTTAGTAAAAGTCATAGATAACTTTTAAAGCAATACGGCCCACGTACTGCATAATTTTTTTCTGATTTTTTATTATATTTTTACAGAATACAATATAATATATCAATGTGTAAAGAAAAAATACTTAATATTGGATTTTTTTTCTAATATTTTTTCCATTAATAATATAGCTTTTGAAAAAAATTAAATAAAGGCACAAAAAAAAACCTAACTTTTTTCCAACTTCAGACAAAAACTTAGTTATTTTTATTGTTTTGCCTTATAAACAATAGTCCGAGCTATCGAAAAGGCGAAAAAAATTATTTTTTGACTCACGAACTTTTTTTATGCATTCCATAAAAATTTGTCAATTTTTGGGAATTCGGTAGAAAAAATATAGATTTCAGAGCAATACAAAAATTTATTTTAAGATTAATTCTAAAAAAGTGCAAATACAACATCTAGCTAATATATTTAAGTAACTTTTGCAAAAAAAAAGTTCGTTGATTTCTTTAAAATTCGATTTTTCATAATTATTTTAGTAAACCTATAAAAATCAATTTTTAGCTTTTAACACAATAGCGTTGAATTTCCATAATTTAGCGCCCTCTTGTGGCAACATATGACTTCTTAAAAATAAGAAAAGTACATATTTCTTTTAGTTTACTATTAAACTGTAAAAATACAAAAAATCATCAACATTGAAGACATACTTTTTTTTGATTTTTGCCAATGAAACGAATCACTGTGTTACGGGTTAATTTTATTCGATTAGCCTCAAATTTGTACCACATAAGTTTTAGGCCTAGAAGAACTAAAATTTGCGCGGACACTGGATAAAATCTGAACACAAAAAATAATTTTATTTCTTAAAACTATAAGTCTATTACAATTCAATTTATTTAAAAATTCTATTAATCGATAATCGCGATTAACGGCAATTTTTTTAATCGTAATCGCGATTATGAAATATCTCGATTATTTGCAAACTCTAGTCCAGACGTTGCCGGTCACCTTAGATCTCTTGGGTAAAAATTTCTCGTCGGGCGAGCGCAACCTTTTACCAGACTTCGATGACGAGGCCGAAACAGCGCTCTGTTTGTCAGATGCGCGCATTGCCGAAAGTTTGTCCTGTTCTTCAATGACTCCTTTCGCCCATGATAGCGACGCCCTCTCACGTTCGGAGAGCTTCGTTCCATCGAGTTGGCTTAGTCTGTTAATTATTTTCAAACAAAGCCTCCTTTGATGGCTTAAGTTTCTTTTTCTTTTTACCACCAATATAAGGCTGAGCACCCCTACCAGAATCAAGGCCGGACTTCAAGGTCGCAGCCCTAAGACCAGTGCTAGGACCAGCACCAGTCTGTGAGGCAGAGCCTCCAATTAAATCGGTATCATTTGTGTCCATATTTTCATTTTCCTTGATGTGGTAATGAAAATATCACAAAAATACCTATTACGAACAAACCTATTACGAACAATTTCAGTAATTCAATTAATAGCACGGAGTTAAATTAAAACACGTCCACACTTGTCAAAAGTTGGAGACACAATAGTATTGTGCCATTTAAAATTATTTCCAAATGAAATTGGTAACACTGAAAAAATTAACAGTGAGTACAGATATCGGAAATGCCTGAGTTAAAATATATATGGATTTTAATATATGTGAATTTTGGAAAGAGATTTCGACCATCAAAAATTGTTTAAATGAACTATTATTTACAAATGTTTATAGAGTAGTACAAGGAATTCTTTCAATACCACACTCTTCAGCAAGCGTAGAAAGAGCCATTTCTGTCCAAAACTTAATTAAAACCAAGCTAAGAAATAGATTACAAGTAAAAACACTATCATCTCTTATTCAAGCAAAAGATTTAATGAAGTCTAACTCCAGAGCTTGTTATGAAAAAGATGTTGCTCAATTAGTATCCCAGAAAAGTATTATAAACTCCGAAATAGAAAGTATGTAAAAAAAATTTCATATCAAATTGGATGGTTCCATTTAAAATAGCATAGGCAATCAGCCGATGGTGGTTCAATTTATCCAAAAATTAACATATCCATTCTTCTGATTTTTATTGAATTTCGGTTTTTGTTATTTAGTCGAAATTGTGAATGGTTCGCGTTTTATCGCTGTTCAAAGTTGGTATTTTGCCACAATTTTATGATAAATACACAATGTTTAAATTATCGTATCTTTGGAACGCATCATCCGATTATCACGAAATAAATTGCAAAATATTGGTTATGTCCTGTACTTAAAACACAATTTTGAAAAAGGATAGGATGCTTAGCAAAAAGGATATTGAAATTAAAAAAATGTCCTTAATTTGCAAATATCTCAAAATGCGTATCTTTAATTTTCCTTTATTTTTTTGCACATATAGCCCAAAATGTACTTAACAACATATGCAAATTCCAAATTGGGGTGATAAGCGGTTTAATTGTAAACGCGGTTTCATGAAACGCCTTATTGATTTTTGTTAATAACTCTCGTTTACAAATGAAAAACAATTTCTGCGCACTAACCGCGAATAATTTTTTTAAATGTATTTTTTATCGCTAAACTCAAAAATTTCATTAAAACAACATTTCGCGAATACATTTTTGTTAAATGAATTTTTTAGCGTTTTTTGGAGGTATTTTAACTATTTTGCTTATATCTTAAGTTGTGTTTATCTGATCTTCTCGCAATAAAAACCAAACTAAAGATAATCAAATTTCCAACAAATCCTACATTCATCATTTTTTCATCAGTTCATAGCTTTACGCGCAAATAAATTTTTTTAGCGTTATTTGGAGTTATTTTGACTATTTTTCTTGTATCTTGAGTTCCGTTTATCTGATCCTTCCGAAATATGAACCAAATTAAAGACAATCAAATTTCCAACAAATCCTTCATTCATTATTTTTATATCAGTTCATAACTTTACGCGCAATAGGCAAACAAGGAAAACCAATTTTTTTTATTAACAAAGCTCATTTTTAAAAAAATTAAAAAAAAAAAAACAGAAATTGTTACAAATTAGCTATTTTTTTTTTATTTATCTTAAAAGCCTGAACATTTACAACGATTATAAAAGGGTTTCATTCAAATCTATGAGCAAATACCAAAGTTATGAAAAATTTTATGAAACTACCCTAAAGATTTTCCTTGTTTTTTTTTTAAACAGCTTATTTGTTTATTTTTTTTATATATCAATATAATACCTTTAGTGCTTTTCTCATGTATTTTCATATAATTTGTGATAACTTCGGAGTAAACCTATTGAATTTCATCAAATCAACTTTGTTATATTTCTAAATGTTCAGGCTTTGCAGATAAATAACAAAACTTAATTAATTGCAAAGATTTCTATTTCTTTAATTTTTTTTTAACGATTTGTTAATCAAAAACCTTATATTAGTCATATGTTTGCCTATTGCGCGTAAAGTTATGAACTGATATAAAAATAATGAATGAAGGATTAGTTGGAAATTTGATTGTCTTTAATTTGGTTCTTATTTCGGAAAGATCAGATAAACGGAACTCAAGATACAAGAAAAATAGTCAAAATAACTCCAAATAACGCTAAAAAAATTTATTTGCGCGTAAAGCTATGAACTGATGAAAAAATGATGAATGTAGGATTTGTTGGAAATTTGATTATCTTTAGTTTGGTTGTTATTGCGAGAAGATCAGATAAACAGAACTTAAGATATAAGCAAAATAGTTAAAATACCTCCAAAAAACGCTAAAAAATTCATTTAACAAAAATGTATTCGCGAAATGTTGTTTTAATGACATTTTTGAGTTAAGCGATAAAAAATACATTTAAAAAAATTATTCGTGGTTAGTGCGCAGAAATTGTTTTTCATTTGTAAACGAGAGTTATTAACAAAAATCAATAAGGCGTTTCATGAAACCGCGTTTACAATTAAACCGCTTATCACCCCAATTTGGAATTTGGATATGTTGTTAAGTACATTTTGGGCTATATGTGCAAAAAAATAAAGGAAAATTAAAAATACGCATTTTGAGATATTTGCAAATTAAGGACATTTTTTTAATTTCAATATCCTTTTTGCTAAGCATCCTATCCTTTTTCAAAATTGTGTTTTAAGTACAGGACATAACCATTATTTTGTGCTTTATTTCGTGATAATCGGATGATGCGCTCCAAAGATACGATCATTTAAACATTGTGTATTTATCATACAATTGTTGCAATTGCAAAATGCCAACTTTGAACAGCGATAAAACGCGAACGATTCACAATTTAGACTAAATAACAAAAACCGAAATTCAACAAAAATCAGAAGAACATATATACCAATTTTTAAGACAATTAAAATAGGTAAGGCCGAAAAAGTGTTTTTTTTTGTAGTCAAAAATTTTGGAATTCTTCTATTAAAGGCTGTTAATTTTATAAAATTCAATTTTTATTATTACTTTTGGACTGAATTGTATCTTTATGGCCGCTGCACATTGCCAAATTTGGCCAATCTAGGACGACAAATATCCAATTTTATTTATATTGACTTGAAATTCGGTATAAATGTTCGTTTTGACTTCGAAAATGACATTATGAAAAATATGGGAGGGCGGTTAAGGGCCACGCCCACTTTTTTAAAAATGTGTAATTTTGGTTATAATTTCATTAAATTTGGTATATATATACTCTCAATGACTGTAGAAATAATATCACAAAAAAAGGGGGCCGGTCAGACAATTGCCACGCCCACTTTTTAAAATATATTTAAAAAATATATAAAACAAGGTTTACATGTCGCCCCACTGTAGTCGGCGTCGCAGACGGTCGCAAAAGTTAGCCGTTGAAATAAGTACTATGGATATTGGTCAATATATCTGAAAAAGTTCGCCGACCAATACGGACCAAAAACAAAAGTTCAAAAAAATAAATATATAATTTTCTTTTCAAAAATTTGTATTTTGTTAAAAATTTAATAAAAAATAGAATTTTTTTTTTTTTAAAAGAAATGATATGACTTAAAGCATTTAAATATACTTTAAAATTACCAAAAAAGAGTGTACTTATAAATATCACTTTTTGTTCAAAAGTTACAACAGTTTAAACTCGACTTAATTTATGCGAAATAATGTACACTAGTTACAGGATTTTACAAGATGCAACTTTATGCACCCACCTGTTAGTAACGAACAGAATTATCGTTCTTATATGATTATTTCCATGCTATTAGTGTTCTATAATACATACAAACATATCATGAAAATCGGGGAACTTTTTTTTTTTTTTTTATTTTTGTCGTGCTAGATTGGCCAAATGTGGCACTGTGCGCTGTTCCAAAAAAAGTAATTCACATAAAAAATGTGAAAGTGAAAACTTCCGAATTATTTTGGTGTTCTAGATTTCACATCCGAATTTCTTTTTCGTTTTATTTCACATAAATAAAATTTGGTGAAAGTAAAACGAATGCACTTTTTTCCTTATATTTTTTTTTAATTTTAATTATTCGATTTCAACTTCGAATGAAAATGTGATCAACAAAACACTAAACTTGATTTCATGTGATTCGGAAATTTTCATGTGGATTGAAAAGTTGTGAAAGACAGAACAGAGGCCTATGTTAAATAAAAACTAAAAAAAACTAAAACTTTATTTACTTTATAAATTTTTTTTTTATTTAATTTATAAAAAAAAATTGGCCCTTTCAACCCATTGTGGCCCTTTTAAGTCTTCAACTTGGCACTAATTGAAAATGCTCAAATACCAACACTGCTTAACAATGAAAAAAAAAAACTTAAAATTTTTCACACTTTTAATTTTTTGTTTTTAGATGAGCGGACTTGTAGAGCGACCTGTCAAATATTAACAGAATTAACAAATGAACAGTGTATGCGAATAAGGACGAATATACCGTTTGTATAATTTTACAAATGACTATTAAAACGCAGGAAAGGGTTAAAAACTAATATTTTTGTGAACTTTTTTGCATTAATGGATTAATGCATTATGCAAAAATGTTTAAAAATATTAGTTTTTAGTCGTTTCCTGCGTTTTTATTCCTCATTTGCACCGAAACATGAACTTGGACCGCTAAAAAAAACGTGTCCCTTTATTTTTTGCTCTACAAAATAAAACCAATTCCATAAAGATCCGCGGGTGACACTAAGGAGTCTTCCCTTGGCCAAACATGCACGCAAATCTTTTCGTCATATTGAGTAAAGTAGCAACATTTTAGGACATTTTTGTTAATTAGTCGAAAAATATTAACTTTTTTGGCAGAGCAGGTATTTTAAATACCTTCGAGTTTAGGCCGCTAAAAAAAATACGTATCCAAATTTCATGAAGATTGGAGGGTAAACCAGGGAGACCTCCCTTGTAAGTCTTATTTTACTTGTTCGTTTGTTTTTCCTACATAAATATTTATTATTAATATTCGGCTTTGGTTTCGGCTGAATAGTAGTGTCCGACCGAACGTTCGGGTTCGGTTACGGAGTTCGGTAAAAAGTGATGTTCGGCCACTGTTCGGTATTCGGTCAACTTTTAGCCGAACTTTACCGAACACCCAACTTTTGTATGTATTGCATTTTATCGTCTTAAAATTAAGCCATATTACCAGTGCAACTACTTTACACCTAAGTAGAATCGGGCTATAGTTTAAAAGAAATATATTGTGCTCGATTCTCGAATACGATTTCACCATTCACCTTATTTTTAAAAATTTGATATTCTTTCGAATTTTTGGATTTTAAAATTTTTTTCTTGTAACAGTTAAAGATCTAATTAATATCTTTAATAATTACAAGAACAAGTTTAAAAATTTAAAAATTCGAAACAATATCAAATTTTTAAAAATTAGGTGAATGGTGAAATCGTATTCCAGAATCGAGCACATTATTTTTTTTCCAAAAAAAATCAACTTGAGCTATATTAGTCCACTTTTTTAAGTATACAACTAATAAAAAAACACATTTTTTAGTTGTTTTTTTCATAACTATTTGCAAAAACAACTTTTTTTTAATAAAAAAAAAGTTCGGGTACGTGTTCGGGTTCGGCCGAACTTTGCAAAATTTACCGAAGTTCGGGTTCGGGTACGGGTTCGGTCTGAAAAAGTGTTCGGTCGGACACTACTGAATCCCAGCAAAAAATAAACGAAGTGGTTCAAAAAGAAT
This sequence comes from Pegoplata infirma, assembly GCA_963921195.1. Lineage (NCBI taxonomy): Eukaryota > Metazoa > Arthropoda > Insecta > Diptera > Anthomyiidae > Pegoplata > Pegoplata infirma. The sequence goes on from OY992538.1 coordinate 144,102,908, forward strand.
TAGTGGTTTCACTACATACATAGTAGCGATAGGTGCCGAACTTCTTATTCCGTAGGAAGTACTTTTAAAATCACTTCCAAAAATGCTACAAAATAACAATAAAAACATCTTTCACCAGTTCCTTGCTTAATGATTTTGAAGTACCTTTTTCAAATGTTCTTAGGAGTCAAATCACCACAACATATGAACTTCTTTTTCAACTGAAACAATTTGAATGAGGGTGATGCACGAAGTATGCAACTTTTTCTACGTCCAGCTTTAAATAGATTTAGGTTTTGCAAATATGGTGACAAAATTTGGTAATAGCATTTCGTTTCTCTTAATTTAGAGCTTAAAAAATCGAAAAGACGAAAATCGATTATTGATAAATTTTTCAAATTTCATATCTTATATCCAAAAAAGTTGGTCCTAAATTAAATAAATACATTTACGAACTAAAGCGGATGTTGCTGCATCACATTATTAAAGATTGTTTAAGCTTTTTAGAAAATTGAGGTATAGGCTTGTGGTCAAAACAAACTTGTGAATCAATTCGCCGTGAATTTTTATAGTTTTGTGATCTCTATAATTACTCCTTTTTTAAATCGAAGTATATACGTTAGATTATCAATGAAATTAATTTTTCTATCACGTAAGGTTTTTAAGATATTCGCGTTTTAATATTGAAATATTTGGGTCTCCTATGTAACGTATTCTTAAGTTGTTCAAATACAATGGAACTCGATTTAGTAAAAATAAGGCATCTTTATTCCAAATCTGGCATTCAAATTTTTCTATCGCGTACTGTTTTTGAAATATTGGCGTCTGAAAAACTCAAACTCTTCTGTTACGCACTTATATGGGTGAAATCAAAAAATGTCAACCAAACCATGTAATCGTGTAATATCTCATATATGGGTTAAAGTATTCGCATATTTTTTAATGTACAACGTCGTATAGATTGGCGTTGTACATAACTAACAACAATCCGGATATTAGTTAGCTATTTTAAACAAGTTATTTTAATTTTTGTAGGCCAAATGTAAACTCCGTCGCCAGTAACAAGTTCAATTTTTAAACTTTAACCGGTTATATTTTAAAAACCAATAACCCAAGAGCTTAATAATTGACTACATTTTTAAAGAGGGAATGTTGACATTCTTAAAAAATATTTTTATACAGTCATAACTATCTCTTTTACCCATGCAAACACGGCTTCAATTGTGTAACGATTTTTCGACCCTTTTTTTAGACATGATGGAACCTGACAATTTTGTTGTTTTTGACGTATTATGTTTATAAAAATAATAAGTAATTGCCCCATTTATTAAACGCGAGGCTATAAAGTATCATTTTGCATCATTGGTTTCAAGTTTGCTCATTGCATATTAATTTCCCGGTATGGAAAGATAATTCATAAATGAAAAATCGAAAAATGCTGTAAACTCCGTCTCCACGTTTACAACAAAAATACTTAGCGTGTATCTGAAATATAGTCATATTTTGACGTATCAAGTTGACATCTAATGATTTTTTTTCGGAAACCAAATTCCGACAAATACTTAGTTTTCGAAAAAAGTGCAAAAAGTGACGAAATGTAAACTCCGTCTCTGTAAACTCCGTCAACTTTTTTTTTTTTTTTTGCAGATAGCATTAAAAAACCTTATGTAGTTGTTAAAACCGACGCAAATATTAACACTAGTCATTCAAAAAAGTAAAAAACTAATTTTAACAGAAATAATAATAAATTAATTTTACATTTCCTTCGAAAAATCCTATTAAAATAAAAAATAATTGTAAAATCTTTAATAACAAAAACCAGAAAAAAATGCTAATTACAAAAATTGTTAGCAATTACATAAATAAGTGTTTTAAATTACAATAAAATGTTTTCAAAGAAAATTCAAAAAATTTAATGTATTTTTCAAAGGTGAATGTAAACTCCGTCACCAAAAAAATCATAAAATTGTCGATAAAATTTGTTTGAAACAATTTGTAGAAGAGATCTTTTATAGTTATATTAGTAGTGATGTAACATATCGATTTTAATAAAAAAATTTACCAAAAATTAAAATTTTTTGTTTGTACAATTTTGGCTCAAAAACACTGACATTTTTTGATTTCACCCATATTCTTTATAAATCACACAAAAATTTTCAAACGCGAATATATCAAAAACAGAACATGCTTGAAAATTGTGGATTGCAGTTTTGGAATCAGGAGGTCCATTTTATATGAAATCAAGTCCTATTTCGTTGAAGCAACGTAAGAATACGTAACAGTGGACCCCTAAAAGTGTTTTTTTTTTTACTTTTTAGCAGCGAATATCTCAAAAACGGTACGTGCTAGAAAAATTTGGAAGGTAGATTTGGAAGCAGGAGACCAAAATCTATAAGGACCAGTTAGAAATTTCAATGTATTGCTGTAATTGCTGTCGAACAGTGTTTTTAGTGCAAATTTTACAAAAAAATACTCTTTCAATCAATCTTGCAAAAATAAGTGAAAAAAGAACTTCTAATTTAGAAATTCTAAATCACCAAATAAAAATGATATAATCACACCCAAAATGGCAAGAAATATGTACTTCTAAAGAAGTGATGAAAAAAGTGCTTCCAAAAGGTCAAGTTAGTTATATTAACATCCGGATCACTACTTCAGAAGTTGTGATAAAAACACTAGTGATATATGTTATACTTAAGTGTCAATCTTTCGCCACTGAAAAGTGGCGATAAAAAGAACATACTTTGTGTGTCACGCCCATATTAAATTCATCAATGTTTCAGTTGAAGAAGAAGTACATCTGGTTCATAAGTTGTGGTGAATTTTGTAGTGAATGGTAAGCTCTTTTTTGCTGGGATAGTTACAATTTTTTCGAATATTTGGCTATGGCCAAAACAGGTGTATTCGATTCTGTAATTTTTAAACTTGCTATTAGAGATGGGCGCGTGAGTGAATTTTAACTCACGCACAGTCACGAAATAAAAATATTGCATACACACACTCACGCACGAATTTTTTTTGCTCACGTCCACGCACGCTCACATGAGTAACTAAAATTTTTCTCACGCTCACGAAGACTCACGCAATTTAAATTAACATATTTTTATTTTACTGTTTTCGATTTCTTGCACAAAAAGTATTTAATTTCCTTAAAACAATTATACAAATTTGTTTAAAACACAATTTTGTATTAATTACCCTTTAAATTCAATATAATGACGATTTTTTACTTGTTTTCTGTTTCAAACAGCACAAAACAATCACGCAAAGTCACGAAACAAAAGTTAGTCACGCACGCTCACGTAAAAAAGTTTTTTTTGCTATAATAGTGAAATAAATTTCACTCACGATCCACGCGTGATCACGAAAAATTCGTGTCACTCTCGCATCTATACTTGCTTTGTTAAAAAAACTCTCGTTTTATAACATTTAAACTGTTTTAATAGCTAATACATACATTACAAGCTAACTCGCCCGGTACTTCGTTACCGGTTAGCTGTAAAAAATAATCGAAAATACCGTTACATTTACCGTTACCGATATAAAAAATATGTAATACCAATATTCGTTTCGGTTGCCAACCCTGATTTTTAGTTAAACATAAAAATTGTTGTTTCGACCTTTAAAATATTATATTTTGAGTAGATTTAAAGTAGTAAAAAAATTATGTTTCCAGGGTAACCAAATAAATAAATTTTCAATGCTCTTTAACCACTTTAAAACAAAATCTAATTAATAAAATTAGTTCAAGTCCATGTATAACCAAAAGTTGAGTGAAAATTTTTTTTTCTGCTGGAAGATCTTAAGTGCTAAAGATTGAGCTGCTAGTACCATTATTTGCGAAAGTATGAAAAGTGCCCCATTTTCCACTTAAAATGAGAATTTTAAAAAAATGGACTTCATTAAGGTTTTTGCGGGGGAGGATCCTACAGTACAAATTTCAAGTTTCTAGGAGCATAATTTTAGATGAAGCAAAATGTACCGAATTGTCCTGATTCGGCCTTAGAAGCGGGTTTTCAAAAAACCTCCTTTTGCAGAATGTTTTTCACCGAGAGGATCCTATAGTCCAAATTTGAAGTTTCTAGGACCATTACTTTAAAAGATACAATGTTACAAATTGTTCTATTTTCACCATTTTTACCCCTTTAGCAGCGGAATTTTCCAAAAAGTACTTATTTAAGTTTTAAGGATTAGCAGTTCATACGATAAAAAAATGTACCAAATTGACTTATCCCCCCTTCCTGCTGAAATGGGGAACTTAAAAAAAACCTTTTCTCAGAATGTTATTTTCGCGAAAGGATCGCATAGTTTAAACTTTTAAGTTTCAAGGAACATTAGTGCATAAAGAACAATATGTACCAAATTGTCCTAATTTCCCCAATTTCCCCCTTAGCAGCGAAATTTTCAAAAACTTATTTTCCCAGAATGTAATTTCTGCGAGTAGATCGTACAGTCCAAATTTTATGTATTTAGAACTATTAGTTAATCAAATACAAAATGGCCCTACTTTCTCCCTTTTTCCCCCTTTGAAGCAGAAATTTCATAAAAGTACTTATTATAGAATGTTATTTCCGCGAAAGGATCATGCAGTCCAAATTTAAAGTATCTAGGACCATTAGTTCAGCAGATACAGAATTTCCCTACCTTTCATGTATCTAGGACTATTTGTTCAGTAAATACAAAATTGACCTACTTTCCCCCCTTTTCCCCTTAAAAGCGTAATTTTAAAAAGAATTTTATTTCCGCGAGATGATCCTATATTCCAAATGTCATGTTTCTAAGACCATTAGTTTGAAATTTACCAAATTGCCCTATTTTCCCCCTTTTTACCCTCATTAAAACCAAAATTTTCAAAGAAGTACATTTTTCAAATAATTATTTCCGCGATAGGATCCTATATTCATAACTTAAAGTTTGTAGGACCATTAGTGCAGAAGATACAAAGTTGTCCTATTTTCCCCTTCTTTTCTCCCACCATTATAAAAGGAATTTTGAAAACATTATTTTTTCAAAATGTTTTTTTCCTCGAGATGATCTAGAGGTCAAATTTCAAGTTTCTGGAACCATTTGTTTAGAAGATAAATAATGTGTCGATTTGCTCTATTTCCCCCCTTCTCCACCTTGTAGGCGGAATTTTTCAAAAAATATTTTTTTCGAAATGTTATTTCCGCGAGAGGATCCTACAGACCAAGTTTCAAGTTTCTGTGACCATTTGTTCAGATGATAAAAAACTTACCAATTTGCCCTATTTTCCCCTTTCCACCCTTGTAGGCGGAATTTTTAAAAAATTTTGTTTCCGAATGTTAATTCCGCGAGAGGATCCTAGAGCATAAATTTTAAATTTCTGGACAATTTGTTTAGAAGATAAAAAAAGTACCACTTTGTATATTTTCCCCACCTTGGAGGCGGAATTAAAAAAAAAAAAATTTTCGTTTTTTTTTTCGCGAGGGATCATAGTGTCCGAATTTCAAGTTTCTAGGACTATTAGTTCAATGATTCAAAATCCCCCAAATGGCCCTACTTTCCCCCTTAGAAGCGTTATTTTTAAAAAAGTTATTTTTTAAGAATGTTATTTCCGCAAAAGGATCGTACAGTTCAAATTTCAAGTATCTAGGACCATTAGTTCAGCAGATTCAAAATTGCCAAACTTTCCCCCTTTTCCCCCCAAAATTTTAAAAAAGTACTTCCTTTAGAATGTTATTTCAAGTATCTAGGACCATTAGTTCAGCTAATACAAAATTGCCCTACCTTCCCCTTTTTCCCCCTTGAAAGCGCAATTTTCAAAAAAGTACTTCTTTCAGAATGTCATTTTCAAGAGAGAGGATCGTGCAGTCCAAATTTCAAGTATCTATGACCATTAGCTCAGCAGATACAAAATTGCCCTTCTTTCCCCCTAAGAAGCTGAATTTTCAAAAAAGTACTTCTTTTAGAATGTAATTTCCGCGAGAGGATCATACAGTTCAAATTTCAAGTATCTAAGACCATTAGTGAGCAGATACAAAATTGCCCTACTTCGCCCCTTAGAAGTGGAATTTTCAAAAAAGTGTTTCTCTTAGAATGTTATTTCCGCGAGAGGATCGTACAGTTAAAATTTTAAGTATCTAGGACCATTATTTCAGCAGATACAAAATTGTCATACTTTCCCTCTTTTTCCCCTTAGAAGTGGAATTTTAAAAAAGTACTTCTTTGAGAACGTTATTTCCGCGAGAGGATCGTACAGTCCAAATTTCAAGTATCTAGGACCATTAGTTCAGCAGATACAAAATTGCCCTACTTTCCCCCCTTTGAAGCAGAATTTTCAAAAAAATTACTTCTTCTAGATTATTCTTTCCGCGAGAGTATCGTACAGTCCAAACTTCAACTATGTAGGACTATTAGTTCAGCAGAATCAAATTTGCCCTACTCTTCCCCTTTTTCCCCTTAGAAGCGGAATTTTAAAAAAAGTCCTTCTTTTAAAGTGTTATTTCCGCGAGAGGATTGTACAGTTAAATTTCAAGTATCTAGGACCGTTAGTTCAGCAGATACAAAATTGACCTACCTTCCCCTTTTTTCCCCCATAGAAGTGGAGTTTTTAAAAAAGTACTTCCTTTAGAACAGCGGTTACCAACCTTTTTGCCTCGCGTACCCCTAATTTTAAATTTTATCAAAATTGTCCTACTTTGCCCCGTTTTCCCCCTTCAAAGCGAAATTTTCAAAATTTTCTTTTAGAATGTTATTGCCGCGAGATGATCCTTTACTCCGAATGTCATGTTTCTGAGACCAATATTTCAGCAGATACAAAATTGCCCTATTTTCCCCTTTTCCCCCTTAGAGGCGGAATTTTCCAAAAATTCCTCCTTTCGAATGTTATTTCCGCGAGAGGATCGTGCAGTTAAATTTTTAAGTATCTAGGACTATTTTTCAGCAGATACAAAATTGCCCTACTTTCCTTCTTTTTCCACCTTAAAAGAGGAATTTTTAAAAAAGTATTCCTTTCCGAATGTTATTAACGCGGGAGGATCGTACAGTCCAATTTTCAAGTATCTAGGACCATTAGTTCAGCAGATACAAAATTGCGGAATTTTCAAAAAAAAAAAAAAAATTAGAATGTTATTTCCGCGAGACACTGATGCCAACTTTTTTTGACAAAAACCCGCTAAATCAGGAAAAAAAAATCTCCAGAAAACACCAGATTCAAAAACAGAAAATAAATTTAGCTATTTAATAGCTAAATGACATGAATTTGAAATGTAACGGTTTTTTGAAAAATATAACGGTTTTTTTTTTAATAATTTTATAAAAATGCTATAAAACGAGTTTTTTTTAAACATAGCATGTAGAGATGAGAGCGTGACACGAATTTTTCGTGATTCACACGTGATCGTGAGTGAAATTTGATTTTACTCACGTGATCGTGAGTGCGCGTGATTAGAAAAAATATTTTCGTACGTGAGCGTGCGTGAGTAACTTTTGTTTCGTGATAGTTTTGTGCTGTTTGAAACAGAAAACAAATAAAAAAATCGTTGTTATATGGAATTTAATGGGTAATTAATACAAAATTGTGATTTAAATAAATTTTTATAATTGTTTTATCTTTTTGTAAAAGAAATCACAAACAGTAAAATAAAAATTTGTTAATTTAAATTTCGTGAGTCTTCGTGAGCATGAGAAAAATGTTAGTTACTCACGTGAGAGTGCGTGAACGTGAGCAGAAAAAACAATTTCGTGCGTGATCGTGTGTGAGCAATATTTTGATTTCATAAGCGTGCGTGAGTCAAAATTCACTCACGTGCCCATCTCTAATAGCAAGTTAAGAAATTACAGAATCGAATACAACTATTTTGGCCATACCAAATATTCGGTAAAATTGTTACTATATAGCCAAAACCGAATCCGAATAATAAAAACAATTATTTATGTAGGAAAAACAAGCGAATGAGTTAAATTTGACTTACAAGGGAGATCTTCCTGGTTCACCCTCTAATCTTCATGAAATTTGGATACGTACACACACAGAAAAAAGTTTCCAATTGAATTTCTCAGTTGTATCAACTCAAAATTCGATTGCTGATACTATATTTGGCTTCGAAACCCAATTTTTTGGTTGCCCCAATTAAAAGACAGTTATGACCACCGAAAATGAGTTGTGACTACCGATATTTAACTGTGGCAACCTATATACAAATGTTCCAACCGATTTTCTGTTTCAGTGACTGACTTTCATTTTGAAATTGTCAAATTCGTTTTCTGTGTATTTTTTAGCGGCCCAAATTAAAAGGTATATAAAAGACCTACTCTTGGTGCTAACAACGTGCCAAAAAAGTTATATTTTTCGACTTATTAACAAAAATGTCCATAAATTTTGCTACTTTACTCAATATGACGAAAGGCTGTGCATGTTTGGCCAGTAGTGTCACTCGCGGGTCTTTATGGAATTGGTTTTATTTTGTAGAGCAGAAAAATAAAGGCACAGGTATTTTTTTTAGCGGCCCAAATTCAGGTTTCGTGGGTGAAAATGAGGGGTGAAGAAACAATAATTTTGTTTCGCATATGTCACGCCTAATGCAAAGAAACCTATTCATATATGTATATCAAATGTAAGGTCTTTGGAAAACCTATCCAAGTCTGTAAAGAACGTGTCCAAACATGGATATTTTTCGTCATATTGAGGGAAATACCAAAGTTTTTGTAAATAAATCTTTTTTTGGCATGTTGTTAGCACTAGAAGATAGGTATTTTAAATGCCTCTAATCTGATACCAAATATGCATATGTTAATTTTGATTAAATATGCATAAATCGTAAAAAACCGAAAAAGGTCAAATATACAAATGACGATAAAAACGCTCATCTAAACGGCTCTTTAATAAAAACAAATAAATCAAAAGAGTGAAAAATTTTAAGTTTTTTTTTTATTGTTCAGTTGTGGCTGGTAAAAGTCGCTAGATTTCCCGCTGCCCGCTAAATCACTTTTTTTCCCCGCTAGACGCAAAATAAAAACGCTAGTTTTAGCGGGAAAAACACCAAATTGGCAACAGTGCCGCGAGAGGATAATAGAGTACAAATTCAGTCAGTCACCACACTCTTTTATATATACGTAGATGTTCAAAATTGTCCTATTTACCCCCCCCCCCCCCCCCCCAAAGTTTAAGTGATAAAATAAATAAATTACCAAAAACAAAAAATAAAAATGAAAAAAAAGTTTTGAGTAAGAAATTTATATAAAAAAATTGAGTAAAAAAAATTTAAGTAAAAAAAAATTAAAGTTCAATAAAAAAACTGAAGTGAAAAAGTTTTGATTAAAAAAATTGAGTAAAAAAAAATTTTGATTTAAAAAAAATTTTGATTTAAAAAAAATTCCGTAAAAAAAAAAATTTATTAAAAAAAAATTTGAGTAAAAAAAATTAAGTGACAAAAATTTTATGTGAAAAAAATTTAAGTAAAAAAAATTGAAGTATAAAAAAATAGATTGAAAAAAATTTTGAGTAAAAAAAAATTTTCAGTAAAAAAATTTTGAGTGAAAAAAATTTTGAGTGAAAAAAATTTTGAGTGAAAAAAATTTTAGTAAGAAAATGTTTTTTTCCCCGATAGGATACTATAGTCCAAATATCTAGTTTCTAGGACCATTAGTTCAGTACATTTTTTAAAATGTTATTCCGCGAGAGGATCCTATAATAAAAATTTCAAGATTGTAAGACCATTAGTTCTGAAGATACAAAATGTACCAACTTGCCCTATTTCCCCCCTCCCCCACCCCTTAGAACCGAAATTTTCAAAATATTACTTTTGCAAAAATGTTATTTCCGCGAGAGGATTATTGAGTCCAAATTTCAAGTTTCTGGGACCATTTCTTCAGAAGATAAAAAATGTACCAATTTGCCATATTTTCCCCCTTTTCCCCCCTTGGAGGCGGAATTTTCCAAAAAAAAAATTTTCGGAATGTTATTTCCGCGAGAGGATCCTAGAGTACAAATTTCAAGTTTCTAGGACTATTAGGTTAGGTTATGGTGGATGGCATTGGCATAAACCAATGCCCATAGAGGCCGACTTGTGGCCCATTATGATTCCAGTTTCCCCTTCTTCTTAGATAAAAATCAATAGTTGCATCTATGCATTCCACTTCGATGTTTTGATAAACGCCAATAAGGTCCATGGATTTATTCCTCGGATTTCATATAAATTCTGAAAGAAAAAAGAGCCAAATAATTTAAATCTTCTAAAAGACAGTGCAGGGCATTCACATAAAAAGTGAAAACTGTCTTCAACAGCTTCCCTACACCATCGGCATGTACACTAAGAAAATTATGTCATTAACTGTTTGTAGGTTATTTTAAAAATTAATCAGTAAAGTTATTTTAAAAGAAAAATCATTAATTTTACTATGGATTTCTTGTTTTCTACTGTTTCTGTAGTTTAAAAAAAAAATTTACTGTCTTAAAACTGAATTTTCTGTTACATTCAATTTCGGCAGTAAAAAATTTCTTCTATAGTTTTACTGTTTTTCAATACAAAATAACTGAATATTCACTAGTTTTTTAATGTTTTGGATAGTCATTAAATTAACATTAAAAATTGACTGTAATATGTTTTTATTTTAAATGAAAAAATAGTGGAATGGTTTTTAAATAAAATTTCATTTGTTTTAAGTGAATATTCACTGGAATTTACCTACATAATTTTTTGAGTGTATCATCATCTACTCTTCCAATTCTTACCATGTGTTTACCCAGGGTGTTGTGGCCTGTAATCAAATTAATTACCATTCTCAATTGTCTTCTATCCATATCAAGAAGAACTTGGCTTTGTTTCAACGAATTTTCATTCCATAATGATTTTGTCTGAATACAGCAGTCCGACTGAGTCCATCGGGTTAACCAAGTTTCTCTCGCTTCCAGTCTGATCCGTTGCGAGATTAGAGATAGAGGTGGATAGACGTCACCCACAGCCAACTCCTGTGAAAGGTTGGCTCCCCGCTTAGCAAGCTCATCTGCCTTTTCGTTGCCCAGTATATCTTTATGTCCAGGTACCCAGCACAGTCTAATGTTGTGCTGCTCGCTGAGAACCTTAAGCTCTCTGTGGCAGCAGCTAACTACCTTGGACCTTATACTGTCATTTTTCAGAGCCATTAAAGCAGCCTGGCTATCAATGAAAAAACTAATATCACTTCTGTATATTGGTGACATTGAAAGCTGCTCCGCTGCTTTGATAATAGCGTAAATTTCAGCTTGAAAAATACTGCAATCATTATCAAGTCGAAATGAACCTTCCATGTTAAGTTCATTGCAGTGGAAGCCACTGCCTGTACCACTTGCCATTTTAGAACCATCCGTGTAGACATTAATTGGATAGAACTCCACCTGATCATTGAGCCAATCATCCAATGAAGGGATTTCAATGTTTAATCTCCCATTTACAACATTACGTGGAGTAATATAATCAGTAATAGTGTTCCTTTCAGTGCCACTTATAAGTTCCATATGTCGTACTTGTCTGTTTTTCAGTGATCCTGTTTGACATAGTCTATTAAGAGTAATCGCAGCATTCTCCTTCAAGTGAATATCTAAGGGTGCGATGTTTAGTAGTATTTCCAATGCATCAGTAGAAGTCGTACTCATCGCGCCTGTGAGACTGAGCAGGGCTATTCTGTTAACTCTCTTGATCTTATCCGCATGTACTCTATGATCAACAACTGGCCACCACACATGGCAACCATACGTCATCACTGGTCGAATTATAGCCGAGTATAACCATAGAAAGAGCTTTGGTTGTAGTCCCCATTTCCTGCCCACCAATTTCCGACACGTGTATAGTGCAGCAAAAGTTTTCCTTACACGCTCCTTCAAGTTTGCCACCCAGTCGAGTTTTTTATCTAAGATAACCCCTAAAAATTTGGCAGAGTCTGACAATGCTAAAACAGTGCCATTTAGTTTAGGAGGACTAAAAGCTGGGATAAACCTTCTCCTTGTGAAAAGCACCAGCTCAGTTTTTGCCGGGTTCACGTTGAGACCACAATCTCTTGCCCATGATGAGAGCGTTTTCAGAGCATTTCCAAGTACCTCAGAGACAGTGTTAAGGAATTTACCTGAAGATAATATTACTACATCATCAGCGTAAGCCACAACAGTTATTCCAGTTTCCTCTAGTTTCACCAAAATCTCATTTACAACTAGGAGCCATAATAATGGAGAAATAACTCCACCTTGTGGTGTCCCTCTCGTTGCCATTGCCTGAAGTTTAGCATTACCCAGTTCCGATGTCACGTGTCTATTTGTTAACATCCTCATCAGCCAGTTCGTGATCGGCGTTGGGATCCTTGCCCGAGTCAGAGCGTTAAAAATAGCCTCTGTTTTTACATTATTAAAAGCACCTTCAATGTCCAAAAATACTCCAAGAGTGTAATCCTTAAAGGAAAGAGCTCTTTCAATATGCTGAACAGCAGTATGAAGTGCTGAGTCCACGGATTTGCCCCTAATGTAAGCATATTGTTTATCCGAAATAAAAGAAGGATCCAGATAATTCCTTATATAATCATCTAAGATTCTTTCCAACGTTTTAAGAAGAAAAGAAGAAAGACTTATTGGCCTAAAATCTTTCGCCGTACAATGTTGAATTTTTCCCGCTTTCGGAATAAAAACAACCTTTATCTTTCGCCACGCAAACGGAACGTATGCTCTTGCCAAGCATGTTCTATATATTTGAACAAGATAATCCCCAATAGAATCAAGTGCCTCCAAAATCATTTTGGGGTAAATTCCATCAATCCCCGGAGATTTGTATGGTCCAAATGTACCAACTGCCCAAGCGACCGCATCCATTGTTATAATATCCTCAACCTCCTGAAAAGAGTTCAAACCAAAAGAACAACCTTCCATTTCCCTTTGATTAATCATACATCCGGGAAAGTGGGTATGGAAGAGCAGCCCAAGCGTTTCTTCCTCTGTTTCGGTCCAAATCCCATCAGAGGTACGGATGTTGCCAATGAAGTTTTCCTGTTTAGATAAAATTTTCCTGAATCTTGAGGTATCCTTGATATTAATCAATTCCTCCGTAAGATTTTCGAAATTTTCCCTCTTTGCTTTCCTAAGCTCCTTTTTGTATGCTCTCAATTTGCTCCTATATTGTGCCCATGATTCATCTTCGTCGTCCTTATTAGCTTTGTTAAAAGCTTTCCTTGCTTCTTTACGCAAGGCCCTTAAATCCTGGTTCCACCAGGGTTGATCTTTTTTATTTCTAGCCCTACTTAAGGGACACGATTCCCTGTAGGAGGTAATTAAAGTCCGTTCGATGACCTCAAGTGAATATTCCAGTGTGTCTATACTGTCAAATGCTAAAGATTTATCTTCCAATGATTTTGTTACAGAAGTACTAAATGGTTTCCAATTAGTTCTCCTTGGATTCCTAAAAGTCTTTTCCTCCAAAGTCTCAGAAGTCTGTAATGAAAACTCTATATACTTGTGATCGGAAAAACTTACTTCATCCGAAACTTTCCAATCCATTACCCCGCTTTTGGAACCAAAAGTCAAATCCAAAACCTCTTTTCTAGTACGTGTTTGAAAAGTTGGCTTATCACCTACGTTATAAATCGTCAAATTATTTCCTAAAATGAAATCCAGAAGATCTTCCCCTCTATCGTTGGTATCACTACTGCCCCAAAGAGTGTGATGTGAGTTTGCATCACAGCCAATTAAAAATTCTATGTCCCTAGTTTTACAGTATTCCACCAATTTTCTTACCAACGGTGGTGGTGAACCCACCCCGTCTTCACCATTAGCAAAGTAAGCGGACGTCATTATAAAATTCTTAGTACCCTTGTTAATTTTAACCGTTGTGACATCGCTATTACAAAATTGGTTAAGAATGAAACAGTTAAGATTCTTTTTTGCTAAAATGCATGCTCTAGGTTTATTACCATCTATTATATATAAACTATTATACGACTTATTTTCTAGGCCCATTATGCTGGTTCCGTTGACCCATGGCTCTTGGATTAGAGCTACGTCCATGTCGTACCTATTTAGGTGGAGGATTAAATTAGATGTTGCCACGATACAATGATGCAGATTTATTTGTGTAAATTTAATCATTATTACTTACAGTAGCATTCCTAGTTCGTTCCTCCATTTCCACAACCGGTCTAGCAATGGCGCTGCTTAGTCCGACGCTAATACGAAATCCATTAAATTCTAGCCTCTTCAGCGTCTCAAAATTTACAGCCAGAATTATGCTCCTTCCCGAGCTTGTTGGTTGATCCATCCTCAAAATTTTCCATTCTGATGAAGGATACACCTGCCGGTTCTGTGCAATCAAAATGTCCAGAAGCCTATCTTTGGGTAGAATAGGTCCTGTAACAAAAACTCGAATTCTAGGCTGTCTAGGAAGTTCTTCTTCAGGTATTACCCTAAGTTTTGCCCCATCCCAAAGTCTGTCTAGTTGTCCCACCGTCTCTCTAAGCCAGGTAAGTGTATCTCCAGTCTTGCAGTATAACACCTTATAACCATTTCTCGTCTGAATATTACCAAAAAATGGCATGGAGTCCGTGCCCGCCCGTACCAGCTCCGAAACTAAAAAAATTAGCCTACTCTCCAAAAGTTTCCAGTTTTCGTCCGTTATACGTCTGTCCGATGTTCCCTCGTCAATAATCGCAACACCTATACACCCGTCGTTATAAACATTACGTCCTAGGTCCGTCTTAGTTTTTTTCACGACTGTAATTTCTGGCGTACCGCTGTCTTTAGTCCTGTCTCGCTTGCTGCAACCAGGTTCCTCGGAATTAGGGTTAAGTGACCCCTCATCTACCGGAATCGCTAACCCTTTACCATCTTCTTCCAGAATAAGAGTAGTACTCGAATTTCCTTTAGATTTTGACAAAGGGCTGGATGCAATCAAGGTCGAATTCTGTTCTAGACCATTTTTAACCCACGAATCGGAAGAATAGCTTCGTGGCTTTTCTTTCCGAATTCGGTTCTCCCCAACTACTTCAGCTGTGGCTAAAGATAGTGGAGAGGATAGGTTAATGGTTTCCTGATTTATTTCACCTATCTTGCCTAAGACTTCGGAAGACGAGCTTAGTGGCTTGTCTTTCCGCGTAGTCATTGTATTACCTAAAGATTCGGCAGACGAGCTAAGTGGCTTGTCATACCGCAATGTCCCTGTTTCAGCTGTGGCTAAAACTAGTGGAATTGTTAATTTATTATTTACAACAGATTCGAGTTTATCATTACCTTCTTTTTTATCGAGGTTAGTGTCAATATCCATCTTAATTTGACTCCACTTCGATACTACTTCCCGAGCCTTCTCTAATCTTTGCTTATCGTCTACACTCAAAAGACTACTGTCCTTTCCATCTAGCTTATTTAAAGTTTTCAAAGATTCCGTGACTTTTCGAAAAATGTCAGAGTCTGCATTAGATGCGGACTCAGAAACTTTCTCTCCAGTCACTCCTACACCTTTCATAGCATCTACTAGGGAGCGATGCTCACTCCCCGCCTTTGTTGCCACCGACTTATTACTCCCAAATTCTTCAAGAACTTTTTTGGCCGAAGCCAAACGAATCCTTTCGCCTTCAGTCAAAATTTCCTTTTTGCTTAATCGTTTAAAATTAAGCTTGGCATTCTTCCAGGACTTTGAAGACTTACTTGAAGATTGCGATTGTAGCTCATCATCGGTAGTAAGGTTCAAAGTATTAGAGTTTGTATCGGACATAATAATCTAAAAACAGCATAAAAAAACAAATGTCTTAATTGACTAATTGTTGCAGGTGTTATTACCCATACACAGATTGTACACATTTCCAAAAAAAAAAAAGAAGAAAAATCTACAAATGTTTTCTAATTTCTAACTACTCTAACACAAAAAAAACCTGCCACAGCTGGAAATTTTCAATTAAGAAAAAAAAAAAATTTCCAATTGCAGCACAATGTAGAGAAACGGAAACACACACAGCTCGATTACCTTACAATAAAACTGCCCCTGTCCCCACCGAAAAGAAATATAATAATAATAATAATAATAATGATAATAATAATAATAATAATAATAATAATAATAATAATAAATATACTTGTTAAGAACAGCAAAAAAAAATAAAAAAAAAAAAAATTTTTGTTGTTAGTTTCACACTTTTGCAAAAAGGAACAAATTGGAATAAAACATTTGTTAATTTATAAAAGCAGTGCAGGTTTCACCTACATAACAAAAAAACATATGTTTCAACCACATTGATTGTCATTTATTTTAAATAAAATCACTCCGAAAAAGAACACAAGTAAACAAAGGAACACGATTGCATTTATAAGAAAAATGCAAAAAGAGAAAAATCAAAATTATAATTCCAATAGAAAAAAAAACTTCCAGTGTAAATTGTTTTGAAAAAACAAAGAAAACTGTGCCAAAACTCACCAAAAATCAAACTATTTCGAGTTATAAAAAGAATATTCGTTCACCCTCACAAAAAGATACCAAAAAAACTTATCTTAGTGTTCGAAAAACCACCAAAAAAAGACTTTAAAATAGAGCAAGTTAAAACACGTCTTCACTTTACAAACGAAAGAAGAAGAACTAGGACTATTAGTTCAAAATATACAAAATCCCCCAACGGGCCCTATTTTCCCCTTTTTGCCCCCCTTAGAATCGGAATTTCCAAAAATCCCTTCTTAGTGGGTGGTTTTGTCGGGAGCCGAACCTACCTTCCAAATTTGAAGTCTCTAGCTTCAGCGGTTTGGGCTGGGCGATGATTATTGCCAATCAGTCAGTCAGTCATTCAGTCAGTCAGTCACCACACTCTTTTATATATGAGGCATTCCACACCAAATGTCCAGCTAAAAAACACGTGTACCATAAACTTCTGAATAGCTTGTATGGATAGGCCTATATGGAACTTAGAAAATTGCGTTTTCGGTTTTTCAATTTTTCAAAAACTGGGCTTAGGAGGCGTGGTCAAATATTGGAAAAATGGTCAAATTTGTGGCGAGTTGCCTTGATTAAATATTTATCACATTAAAACGGAATGCACCACAATCTTAAAAATTTACATTCTTATATAGTTTCGTATGGGCTATCGAATAAATTTTTTTTCCTTGAAAAATTTTCAGAACCCGTTCTGAAATTTTAAATTTTTTAAAAAAGTCAATTTATCAAAAATCCGGTCACTTTTTTTTCTTTTTTTTTTAATTTTTTTTTTTAAGTTTAGATGTTTGTCCATCCACACAAAAAAAAATCAGAAATGTATTTTTCGTTTTTTTCGAGAAAATCGCATTTGAATTTTAAATTTCATAACAATTTTGTAATTTGCTTGTATTTTCTTGTTTTAAAGTTGCGAATGAGTAATATTAATTGCATGAATATTACTCATTCGACACGTTAAAACAAGAAAATACAAGCAAATTACAAAATTGTTATGAAATTTAAAATTCAAATCCGATTTTCTCGAAAAAAACGAAAAATACATTTCTGATTTTTTTTGTGTGGATGGACAAACATCTAAACTTAAAAAAAAAAAAATTAAAAAAAGAAAAAAAGTGGCCGGATTTTTGATAAATTGACTTTTTTAACAAATGGAAAATTTCAGAACGGGTTCTGAAAATTTTCTAAAGAAAAAAATTTTATTCGATAGCCCATGCAAAACTATATAAGAATGTAAATTTTTAAGATTGTAGTGCATTCCGTTTTAATGTAATAAATATTTAATCAATGCAACTCGCCACAAATTTGACCATTTTCCAATATTTGACCATGCCTTCTATGCCCAGTTATTGAAAATTAGAAAAACCAAAAACGAAATTTTCTTAGTTCCATATAGGGCTATCCAAACAACCTATTCAGAAATTTACGGGACATATATTTTTCTGTTGCGGGGCATTTGGTGTGGAATGCCTCATATATAGATTAAAAAAAAAAACGTTACATTTTTTCAAAAAACCGTTACATTTCCAATTTCATGATATTTAGCTTTTAAATAGCTAAATTTATTTCCTGTTTTTGAATTTGGTGTTTTCTGGAGATTTTTTTTTCCTGATTTAGCTGGTTTTTGTCAAAAAAAGTTGGCATCAGTGATGTGTTGGTGTATTTCTCAAACAAAGCGATATCAACCAGCTTGTTGTTGTATTTTTATGCTCTTAGTTGTGAATTTTGTTGACATTCGTGTTGAATACATATAAATAGCCGAATGTATTCGGGATCCTTGTGCAATTGATGCCGACCACTGTTTTAAACCATAGGAATTGTTGTATTTTTGAAAAAATATGTTTTTTAAAAAACTTACAAAAAAATTGTATATTTCATTTTCAGATTAGGAGAAAATAATTTTTGAACTGAAACAGTTTAACACAATGGTTCCCAACCTTTTTTGCGTCATGCCCCATTTTTGAGATAAAAAAACTTCAGTGTCCCCCCAACACAGAAGAAAAATTTGTAAATTTTTCAAATTTGTTTTAAAATTCAAAATTTACTTGTGGTTAAGCAATCTTTATGTTAAAGTCATCGTTAAACAAGTTTTTAGAAAAATTTTTCAACAATCAACTAAATAATTTAACTAAAATAATATTTTTTTAGTTTATTTAACAAAAAAAATTTTGAAAATTTGCTCGTTGCCCCCCTGAAGCGTTCAAATTGCCCCCCAGTGGGGCGAGAATCAAAGGTTGGGAACCATTGGTTTAACATTTATTGCATAAACTTGTAACATTTTCTTCAATTGAACTGAAACAAGTGTAATGAAATACGAAATCAAAAAATTCACCGACTTTTTTACATATTTTTTTAAAATACCAAAAAGTTTCGGTTTCGGCTAATATTCGGCCAAAATTTTGCCGAATACCGAATAGAGGCCGAAACCCCATTATTCAGCCGAAACCGAGACCGAAACCGAATATTCGGTCGGACTCTAATGATCATATATGCTTTATATATGGGGCAAAACGCGTCAAAGGTCCACACCAAAAAACAAATGTTGTCCAATTCAAGTATAGGTTTGGCAAAATATTAGGTAAATGATAGGTACTATAAATTACAAATATAAAATTTTTTGATGAAATATTGGTAGAATTACAGGGTTGGAAAGTTTTGATGTTTTTGAAAAGAACATATTTTGGTGAATTTTAATTAAGATTTTGATGAAACAAAAATTATAATTTAAAAAACGACTTTTAAAGTATTTTTGACAGCCTTTAAAATGGCATTTGTAGTTTTTTTTGAAAAAAATAAATTTGACCTTAAAATTCAAGGCTAAAATATTAAATTGTAATTATCTTATAGGGGCGCACTTTTAGATTTTTTTCACTAAACCCACTAGAAAGATGGAATTTTTTTTAATTTCGGTTTTTTTAAAAAAAATTGTATGTATGATACTTTATGAGAAATCAATTTTTTTACTAGTACATAACACCTAAACTGTACTGATATCTTTATTTTTTTATGCGTGAAACTTTTGTTGTGTGTGTTTACAACAAACACTTTTTCTAAGCATTGACTTTGTTATTGTTATTATATGCAAATTAAAGCGATTTTAGTACAATTTGAGTGTTATATACTCCTAAAAAATTGATTTCTCATAAAGTATCATACATACCATTTTTAAAAAAAAAAAAAACGAAATTAAAAAAAACGTCAAGCTTTCTAATGGGCTTAATGAAAAAAATTTAAAAGTGCAACCCTTATAAGATAATTACAATTTAATATTTTGACCTTAAATTTTAAGGTCAAATTTATTTTTTTCAAAAAAAACACAAATGCCATTTTATAGGCCCTCAAAAATGCTTAAAAATTCGACTTTTAAATTACAATTTTTGTTTCATCAAAATGTTGATTAAAATTCACCAAAATATGTTCTTTTCAAAAACATCAAAACTTTCCAACCCTGTAACTCTACCAACATTTCATCAAAAATTTTTATATTTGTAATTTGTAGTACCTATCATTAACCTAATATTTTGCCAAAATTATACTTGAATCGGACAACATTTGTTTTTTGGTGTGGACCGTTGACGCGTTTTGCCCCATATGTACATTAGAGTGTCCCTTATTTTGATTTTTTTGGTTTGTATGGAAAAATGATTTTTTAGGACCCGCTCTTTAAGGCCCCATCGCGTAGGGAAGGCATGGTCGTAGGGGCGTAAAATGTTTCCTAAGCAAGGATGGGTACCAATTCGATAAAAGTATTGGTATTGGTATTGGTTTTTAAAATTATATTAGTATTGGTATAGGTATTGGTTTTCATTTTTTGTTGAATTGGTATAGGTTTCGGTATTGGTTTTGAATTATTTAGGTATTGGGTATTGGTATTGGTTTTAGCCTCGAATTGGTATCGGTTTTTAATAAGTATTGGTATTTATCTTATATCGGTTTTGGTATTTGTATGCAAAAGGTTTTGTCGTTAATATTAATTAATTTAACTAACGTCGTCCTTCTGTCCACCCCACAGTGCACACTGGGGCGTTATGGTAGGTTTTTTGGTCAAAAGTCTCTACAGGTCGTAAATGTTAACCGATTTTTTGGAAATTCAGAAAATAAGCCTATTTTCAGGTAATTAATAAGTGCCTTGAAAGTTTTTGAAATCGGACCTACAAGGAAACTATTTCAGGGTGGACACTTCATTTTTAATCAAATTTACAGATGTTATAGATGAATCAAATGAAGAGACACTTGTCTTTTGAATATGTATTTGAATTAGAGATGGTCTGTGGTCCCGTAATTTGCGTGACTCAAAAAACCACGTGATTCAGGCGTGAGCGATTTTTATTTAAATCACGTGATTATTGAGCGATTTTCATTTAAATTAAGTGACTATATTAGGGTAGGTTAACCTAACGTAACCAATGATAATAAATAAGTGCCTTGAAACTTTTTGGATTCAGACCTACAAGGAAACTTTTTCAAGAATGGACACATCATTTTAAATAACATCTTAAATCACGTGATGTTGAGTTGAAAAATTCTGAGCGAGTGTCTAGAGAGTGGGTCGAATTTTTGCGTGAAGTTTTTTTGAAAAATCCCTTTTGAAAAAAAATAAAAAAAAAATTGTGGAAACCTCATTTTTAAACTCATCGTTATCAAAAATCCGTTTTCAAAAATGGAACTAAAATAAATTTTATAAAAAAATAAAATTTATAAAATGCAATATTATGTTCAATATCCTATTATATTGATGGTGTGTGGGTTAGATTGACCATTGTACAATCGTCAATCTTACCCACACACGATCAATAAAATTGTATATTGTACATAATATTGCGTCGTCTGTAGGTACCTTTAAGCCTGACAATGCTCCATTGTGGAAAAGAAGAGGGAGGGTATAAAAAATAAAAATTTCCTTGATTTTCGATAATCTCAAATGAGTAACAAATTACCTAATTGTTATTGGTCAGTTTTTACTCCATTTAGGTCCACTGTACCAATGCGAGAAGAACTTATTTTTCGCTTCTTTTTTAAATAATAATGATAAAATTAAAGTTAAAGCCAACTAAATCAAAAGTGGTTTACAAAAATATATATTTTAAGGCGAAAATTTTACAAAAATATATATTTTAAGGCGAAAATTTTACAAAAATATATATTTTAAGGCGAAAATTTTTTTAAAAAGAAAATTTTATAAAACTAAAGGCCTATTCACACCTGAGGTGAAATCTCGTTCGAACGAGATTTCGATCATATGGTCTGTATCATTTTATACACAACCATATGATCGAAATCTCGTTCGAACAAGATTTCACCTCAGGTGTGAATTGGGTATAAGATTCAATTTTATTTTTCCTTTTTGGAAAATACTTTTTTAGTGAAATTAGCACCGGCAGATCTTAAAAATCTTGTCAAAAAAAATTTTTAATATTCCGTTATTCCAGAAAAGCCTGCATTTCAACATTTTATGCTTGAAACAATTTCTGTGCTGATTCACATTGCATTTAATGTACATATAAATTGCGGTGGTAAGGGAGATATTTATACCCTACACCACACTATGGTACAGGGTATAATGAGTTTGTGCTGATGTTTGTAACTACCCGAAATATTGGTCCTAGAGCCACCTTTAAGTATACCGATCGACTCAGAATTACTTTTTAAGTCGATTTAGCGATGTCCGTCCGTCCGTCTGTCTGTCCATGTAAACGGTGTAAACACGATACAGGTCGCAATTTTTATTCAATTGACTTGAAATTTTAAACTTAAGCCTCTTTTTGCCCAAGGACGAAGCCTATTGAAATTGTAAAAAATCGGTCCATATTTAGACCTAGCCCCCATACAAAGGTGCTCTTTAATTTGGCTCAAATGACTCTAATAGCCGTATTTTAATAGGTATATTTTCGAAATTTGGCAGGTAGTCATGTTTCATCTACAAAAATCACCATTCCGAATTTTAAAGAAATCGGACCTGTAATTCTTGTTCCCGATTTTCGCATAAATCTCTCAAATTTCATGAAAATAGAAAATATTTAATTAAAATTTTGTTTGTGTATGTTAAACGCGTACTTAAATAACCTTATCAAATCTAATTATCATCGGACCAGTTTTGGACTTAGACTCCTTGTGAAAATTTCGCCCTATATTCAGTTAAAGCAGTTTATTGTCAACAAATAGCCTATTTCACTCAAATTTGATTTGTGAGTGTTTTTTACACGTATTAAAGATTTGACAAAATATAGATCTAAATTTCCGGGAAACTCTAGGTCTTGACCGACTATAATTTTCTTACTTGTTTTTAATTGCAGAAAGATGACACTTAACATTTGTAAAAAAATATACCTGAAATCCATCCTTTCATACATAATTTTTTTTAAAGGTGATTGAAATGGGTTATCGTGCAGGGGCCCCTTTTTCGATTTTAGATCTTTTTGTAATTACACGGACAAATTGTTTTTCTTATATGGAGTTCATACTTTCGACCTTAAACAAGTTGTTTAACAAAACACCAGTAACTGAATAAAAACGTAATGGATAGGTTAGGTTAGGTTAGGTTGTAAGTGGCTGCTGACGTTTTACGTCAACACACGTAGACTCTGAGGTCCATTGTGATACCACGGGATCGTAATAGGTTTCCCTACTAGTCCCTGTCGTTAAACCAGTTTGAGCTTCTTATGAAACTCCTTAGATGTTGAATTTTGACATCCGACAAATCTGAAAGATCGTACAGCTCCCTAGATCCCAGTGAAGCAAGTCGCTGACCAGAAAGTGCCGGGCAATGGCAAATAAAGTGTTCGATAGTTTCCAACTCCTCTTCATCCATGCAACTTCGGCAAAAGTCATTCGACGGCACATTTAACCGCTCTGCGTGCTTCCCTATAAGACAGTGTCCGGTAATTATAGAAACCACCGTTGAAATCTCTCCTCTTGGAAGCGATATC
Organism: Pegoplata infirma; assembly: GCA_963921195.1. Taxonomy (NCBI): domain Eukaryota; kingdom Metazoa; phylum Arthropoda; class Insecta; order Diptera; family Anthomyiidae; genus Pegoplata; species Pegoplata infirma. The sequence continues at coordinate 144,126,192 of OY992538.1, forward strand.
AGCTCACTTGTGCGCCCCTGATTAAGAGAAGGCCAAATCAGTCGTGTTGTCTCACACGTCCATCCATTTGCCCATCTTTGATTAGTCTCCGTCGCAGAACAAAGCCGTAGGTTTTGCTTGCAAGTTTCTAGAGGCGTACCAACACATTCCAATTCTGTTGGAACCTGTAAGGTAGTTCCTAGTCTTGCAAGCTCATCGGCTTTGCAATTCCCTGGAATGTCTCTGTGCCCTGGGACCCATATGAGTCGTATGTTAAACTGCTTGGCCATCTCATTTAAAGACGTGCGGCAGTTAAGGGCAGATCTTGTTTTCAGAAACATTGAATCCAGGGACTTGACCGCGGCTTGACTGTCAGTATAGATGTTGACTGCGGTTGTAGACAAGACATTGCAGCTCAACCAGTCAGCCACTTCTTTTATTGCCAGCATCTCTGCCTGGTAAACACTGCAATGATCTGGCAATCTACGAGCCAGGCTCAACCCAAGCTCTTCCGAATAGACTCCAAAGCCCACTTGTTCGTGCAGCCTCGATCCATCTGTGTAAAAATTTATGGTAGCTCCACTACCCGGAGTATCCCCCATCCAAGACTCCCTGGATGGTATCATAGTGGTAAAGTGGCGCTCAAAGAGGCTCAAGGAGGGAGCACAGTCCACATTTTGTGGTATTGTTATCTTTTTCAAGATTGCGCTATGGCCACAATCACTGCTCCTCCATTGCAGCGTGCTATTAAGTCGAATTGCCGACGCAGCCGCATACTGCCTACCCAATATGTCCAAGGGTATCAGGTGAAGGAGGATTTCTAATGCAGCCGTAGGTGTAGTACGAAGAGCACCAGTGATGCACATTGACGCCATTCTCTGTACCTTCGTGATAAAGACAAAGTTCGCTTTTGTTTCCAAAGCAGGCCACCAGACAATGATTCCATACAGCAAAATTGGACGCACCACTGCTGTATAGATCCAATGAACGACTTGAGGGCTAAAACCCCATCGTTTTCCAATGGCCCTTTTACAGGAATACAAAGCAATCGTTGCTTTTCTCACCCGTTCCTCAATATTACGCCTGAAATTCAGCTTCCTATCTAGAAATACTCCAAGATACTTGGCTCCATCTGAGAAGGTGATTTCAGTACCGTCCAGAGAAATAGGATCAAAAGTAGGAATCTTATTTTTCCTTGTAAACAAAACAAGCTCTGTTTTACTAGGATTAACTCCTAGGCCACAGTCTCTTGCCCATTTAGACAGATCTTTCAGAGAACCCTGAAGAATGTCCCGCAATGTTGGCAGATGCTTCCCCTTTACCGCTATCGCGACATCGTCAGCATATGCGATAACATGACAACCACGTGCTTCTAGAGATAGTAGCATTGAATTCAGTGCCAGGTTCCAAAGAAGCGGCGAAAGAACACCTCCTTGTGGTGTGCCCCTATTGACAAATCGAGATATGACGGACGCTCCCAATTCAGACGTTATACGTCTATTGGCAAGTAGGTTTTCCACCATTAAAACGATTTCACGCTTTACTCCCAGACCAGACAATGCCAATATTATCGATTCTGGAATGACATTATTAAAAGCCCCCTCAATATCAAGAAAGGCCACCATAGTGTACTCCTTTACCGAAAGCGATCTCTCGATGGTACCAACGAGCTCATGAAGAGCTGTTTCCGTTGATCGTCCCTTGCTGTATGCATGTTGCTTTGTCGAAAGCAACCTCGGGTCAATCACTCTACGCAAATATGAGTCTATCATTCGTTCCATTGTCTTTAACAAAAAAGAAGACAGACTAATTGGTCTGAAATCCTTCGGAGCTGTGTGGGAACTTTTCCCAGCCTTCGGGATAAATACGACTCTGGTATCCCTCCATTTTAAAGGAATATACGACCAGTTGATGCATGCTGTGTATAGATTATACAGCAACGGGGCTATATAGTCCAACACTTGCTGCAACTCAGCCGGGATTATACCATCAGGTCCCGGAGATTTATAGGGCCTGAAGCTTTTTATCGCCCAGATTAATGTTGGCATATTTATTATTTCCGAAGCAATTTCAGATGCTTGGGCGTCAGAACGTTCCAAAGCTTGAAACGGCGTCATGGAATTGCCCGGAAAATGCGTGTTTAAAAGGAGATCCAGCGACTCTCCACTGGAGGAAGACCACACCCCATTAGGATCTTTCAGGTATCCTAGGGTGCAAGGAGAAGAAGCCAGAACCTTGCGCAGCCTGGATGCCTCAGAAACGTCTTCTATGTTTCCACAGAAGTTTTTCCAAGAATCACATTTGGCATTTCTGATCATCTTTTTATAACTCTTAAGTTGCAGCCTGTATGCAGACCAGTCCTCGTCCGCTCTTGAAAATTTAGCCTTATTAAAGAGCTTTCTGCAGGAATCTCTGCTCGTCTGCAACTCATTTGACCACCAAGGTGGCTTTTTTTTCCCTCTAGGCTTTGCAGAAGGGCAAGACGCATCCAGGCACCTATTACAAACATTTGTTATATGGTCAACCAGACAGTCAATTTCCGCTAAACTATGCGGTTCAGATAGGGGTACTTCATCCAAAAGCAAAGAAAAAGTCTCCCTATATTTCACCCAGTTTGTTCTTCTCAGATTTCTAGAGACTGTCTCAACCGGGGCACGCTCCCTGAGTAAAAACTCAATGTACCGATGATCTGAGAAAGAATGCTCTTCCAAAACTCTCCAGTCATCAATTCTATCAGACAATGTATCTGATACAAGTGTTACGTCAAGAACCTCTTGCCGCGTACTTGTAACGAAAGTTGGTTCACTACCCTTGTTACAAATATACAGGTTAGTGCTTAACAAAAACTCCAAAAGTGATTCGCCTCTATCATTTGTGTCTGTACTACCCCATATCGAATGATGTGCATTAGCATCACAGCACACTAGTAACTGGTGTCCCCTAGATTCAGACTCCCGAATCAGACCGCCAACCTTCTCCGGGGGTATTGGCCCCGGATTAGGAAAATACGCAGAGGCGAGCCAAATAGATTTCCCATGAAGCTCTAAGCTAGCCGCTGTAACATCCATATCACTAAAAGTTGATAAAAAGAATATATTTAAGCCATTTTTCGCCAAGATGCAGGCTCTTGGTGAGCCCTCACCTTTGGAAACCATCAACTTAAACCCAGGGGTCTTCAATCCGCAAACCCTGCCACCCCGCACCCAGGGCTCTTGGATAAAAACCAAGTCAACTGCTCCTGTCGTCAGGCGCAGCAATAGTGCAGCTGAGGCTGCCTTACAGTGATGGAGGTTTATTTGTAGGAACCGCAACATCTTGCTTTTTTTCCACCATCCTTTCCACCACCGTGTTATTGGCTTCATCCTCCGTGTTATCATAGAGGTCGCATTCGTCCCCAGATTCGGTTTCGAATAAGCCAGATATGTGTCCCATCTGTTCTGAATCGGAGGCAACAGAACTCTCCGAATTCCTCACTGCATGGGCATCGTCCTGAATGTCACCCATAGTGGCATCAGCTTTTTCCTCCGTGCCATCACAGAGGTCGCATTCGTTGCCAGATTCGGTTTCGAAAATGCCAGATGCATCTCCCATCAGCCTAGAATCGGTCAGCTGAATATCAACCTTTTCCAGATTCTCCTCCCCAGCCGACTCTGCCACTGGCTTGTCTGCTTCCAAAATAGGCTTCTGGTCGCCCTTGTAGACATTGACTCTTATATGAAAAAAGCCAAATCTAATAATGCCGTCAGTCCTGGCTAAAAGCGGAAGCGATTCCTCATTAACCAAGACCACTGCTTGACGACGAGCGCCCTCCATCTCACCCAATCTGGCAATTTGCCAATTCTGAGTTGGAAGGTCAGGATTGCAGACTTTTATCATCTTTAGAATCACCGCAGTGTCACTTGTAGCCATTGGGATCCATGCATGAGCTCTGGGTTGCGAGGGGATATCATGTTTTTCCACAACGTCCAGTCTGGCTCCAGGCCATAACTCTCCCACTTGGCTAATGGCAACCTTAAACACGGCTGCGGATCTTTCGTTTCCAAAAGCAACGAGTTTTACTCGCCCCTGATACCAACCTGCGTTGACAGTAGTAGGGAGAAAATCAGGCATACTCTCAAGAAGCCTATAGTAGATTTCATTTAGTTTAGTTTCAACTAAACTCCACTTGTCCCTTGGAATACTACAATCCCCATTTTGCCTGTTTATCACAGCCCTAACGAAGTTACCTTTCACCACTTCACTAAAAGACTGAGTCCAGACGTTGCCGGTCACCTTAGATCTTTTAGGTAAAGGTTTCTCGTCGGGCGAGCGCAACCTTTTACCAGACTTCGATGACGAGGCCGAAACAGCGCTCTGTTTGTCAGATGCGCGCATTGCCGAAAGTTTGTCCTGTTCTTCAATGACTCCTTTCGCCCATGATAGCGACGCCTTCTCACGTTCGGAGAGCTTCGTTCCATCGAGTTGGCTTAGTCTGTTAATTATTTTCAAACAAAGCCTTCTCTGGTTGTGCCTGACCTTTGATGGCTTAAGTTTCTTTTTCTTTTTACCACCAATATTAGGCTGAGCACCCCTACCAGAATCAAGGCCGGACTTCAAGGTCGCAACCCTAAGACCAGTGCTAGGACCAGCACCAGTCGGTGAGGCAGAGCCTCGAACTAAATCGGTATCATTTGTATCCATATTTTCATTTTCCTTGATGTGGTAATGAAAATATCACAAAAATACCTATTACGAACAAACCTATTACGAACAATTTTAGTAATTCAATTTATAGCACGGAGTTAAAATAAAACACGTCCACACTCGTCAACAGTTGAAACGTAATGGATACAGAACAAATAATTTTTTAAACACGTAACCCTTAAACACTCAAAAATAGCAAGTGTGAACCGCACATTATGCGTTCTTAAATCCTTTTATAATATGACTGTGCCTCTAATAAAACAAACAAAATTTTTTTTCTGGATTCTGGTGTTGTGACATATAATTTTGTAACGAGTGCTTGATTAAAATTTTGGGATTTCCAAAAAAGGACATTAGTATTTTTTTTTACAACGCAAAGAACAGTGCAGTGACATTCAATACATGTGTATCACATATTAATAATGTTTGCAAAAGAAAAAATTTCATTACAGAAAAGGTCTAAATTTTTTAAGATCTAATTTTATTAGAGGTCATAAAAATCACGTAACGTGACAAAAAAATATTTGTTTTATGTTTTTATGGCTTTTAAAATTCAAGTAGCTAACTCCTTTTTGTTATATGACTTTGCATGCAAACGAGTACTGATCGATGTAACATCTTTTGTGAACATCTGTAGCAATTCGTTACTCAGGTAAAACCTAATAATGTGATGGAAAGAAAATGTTTGACGTCACAATTAAAACAAACGAAAATAAGAATTCAAAAAACCGAAACAAAACCGATACGAAAGTAGAAAAAAATGAATTGGTATTGGTTTTTTATTGGTATTGGTTTTGAAGAATAAAAGTATTGGTTTTTAATTGGTATTGGTAGTGGGGAATCAGTATTGGTTTTTTATCGGTATTGGTATCGCACAAATAAAGGTATTGGTTTTTAATTGGTATTGGTTTTCAATTTGAATTGGTATTAACGGGTATTGGTATCGAAAAGGTATTGGTACCCATCATTGTTCCTAAGTTATTTTTAAGTCAAATGGAAAAAAATTATCGGGTACCGTCTCAACATTTCCAAAATAAGGGACACTCTAATGTACATGTATGCCATATATTTACATATGGGTTCACTTTACGTATATGGACGTATATGATTCATACATAATTATGTATGACCAAACACATGTTCATATATGTACATATGTGCCCATATATGGTTCATATATGGTTATATATCTTCATATATGTATCCATATATCCTCGTATATGTTTCCATATACGAACATTTTTCACCGGGTAGGTAGGATCTTACTTTGGCGTTGAAAGGTCCTCTGCCAACTCTATTCTGACGTTATTCTGATTGCATTTTTCTGTCTGAGAACTTACGAAATAAATATTTATTAAATTGTTTATGGCTTTCATCTTGTTCTGAAAAACAATTTTTGTAAATGGCGTCCATTAATCATTTTTATTATAGCGGATTTGTTTCGGCCAATAAACATTTTAACACTGTTTTTAATTTTAGTTTTTTCCTTTTAAGGTGGCTTCAGACTATAATATTTGTAATAATATCTGTCAAAATTTTGAGTAAAACCTATAAAATAATATGGTGTAAACACAAATCGGTATAAAACCAAGAGAAATACGGATTGAAAAATGACAAGCGGATACGTATTCTCATTTTTAGAAATTTCTCTAAAAATGAGAAAACGTATACGCTTTTCATAAGATCAGGGTTGTATTTTTTTGATAATATTTAAGATGTGATGGTGTAAATACGCAAAGGATTTTTTGAACGATTTTTTGACAAGCGGAGAAAGTTTCGTATTATTTAAGATACGTATTTTCTTACTACTCAGTATTATGGTCTGAAGTGGGCTTTAGTAACATATATCTTATATTATTTTCTCCCGCATATATATTATTTTTATCAATTTGCTGGTTCACTGTTTGTTTTTGCATGAATGCTTGTGTTTGTATTTTGAGACTTTTTTATGCCCTCCAACCACAGTATGGGGTATACTCACTTTGTCATTCCATGTGTAACACATCGAAATATCGGTCGGGGACCCTACAAAGTATATATAATATTGATCCATGATAGAATCTAAGACATTATAGCGATGTCCGTCCGTCCGTCTGTAGAAATAACGATGCAGTCCAAACCAAAAGAGCTAGACTCCTGAGATTGGGCAAGAATATCTCTTATTTTACTGGTAAGGTTAAGTTCGAAGATGTGCAAAATCGGACCAGGGGGAAAAAAGTTCCCCCTTGAAGAACTAAAACGACCCCTGAAAAATACGATATTTTTACGAAAATTTTTTAATTTTTGCTCAACAAATGTAACATTTGTAAGCCATATTATGTTTATAGGCCTGCGCTTGGTCCAAGGGGGTTAGAAAATTCAATTTTTTTCAGGCCGCCGTGGTAATAGAAATTAATTAAAAATAACGAGACAAATTTATTATTTAAGCGTAAATATCATAAACAAATAATTTGTAAACATATATAGCGGGGGTACAGGTGTCCCCCACCAACTTCGCCCCCCCCACCAAAAAAATACGACCCTGCGATTTTTTTTTTAAATTTTAAACGTGTTGGAGGGTATAAACGATTCGAATTTAACACTCTTACTTGTTCACATTGTATTTGTGAAAAATTCCCAATTGGGAGTTTTTTTTGGTAATATAGTGCTGCTTTACAATAGACAAAAAAGGAAAAGTTTATTGCATTAAATGTACATTACCATTTGTTATGCTAAAAAATAATAGTTTTTTTACCTAAGGTTTGCATTATGTAATTTAAACATTATCTAGATAAATTTTAACAAGCCGCGTATGTATTCATTAAACTCCATATAAAAAAACTAGCTGTTTTGCACCCGGCGCACAGAGGGTTGAAATGTACCAAAAGTGAGGATTAATTCAAAAGCTGAACTTTATCCTACACATTCGTGTGTGGTACTGGGTGAAAGGTAATTAAATTCTACATCACTATTTGCCAAAAACTTTTGTTTTGAGTTAATTACTCTATCGACTGTGAGCTGTCAAAGTCAAATAATTTTTCAAAAATTTTCGTGCCGTGCCTAAAACTGAAAATTAAGATATTTTGGGTGCTGATAATTCTTATGAAGCGTTCTAAAAGTAATTTTATTAAAATAGAACCATTAACTTTAGGAATTTGGTTACATAATTGCATTAATGTTTTTTAGATAAATGTTTTGCAAATATTTTTAATATTTTTTTAAAAAGTGCTCCATATTTGGGGTATTTTCGATATATACACAGAGTTTCAACAAATTTCTTGCTGCGATCCAGCAAATTTTATTAAGTGATATTTTAATATAGTATTTTAGCTTATATATTCCACACCAAACTTTTGCAGAGGCACCGCGTTTTTTTACTTATTAAAATTTTTGTGAAAGAATTCCAGTTGCTAAAAAAAAGTTGAAAAACATATGAAAGAGGGCATTATGGGAGCCCCCTTAGTTAGAGGAGATACGGGGTGCGTATGTTGAAAAAAAAGTTGGGGGGGGGGGAAATAATGATAGTTGATCCACATTTCACCCTCTAGGAGCTGGCATGGAGCGGCAGCAACAGATTCCATTAAAAAAAAAAATTATATGGGGACCACCTTAAGGGTTAAATGTACAGGGTTGGTATATTCTAAGAAAATGTTTGGGTTAAAAACATATTGGGGGTCGGTCGGCAGATTTTATTAAAATGACATTTTGTATGGGAGCCCCATTATTGAGTGGAGATACGGTATAAGTATGTTCCAAAAGAATGTTGGGGGGTAAAAATTAATGGGGGTCGGCCTTAGTGGAAACCACTCTAAGATACACCATGGGAGCGGTAGGAGCTAATTTCATAAAACAAATTTATAAAAAATAAAAATAAATTGTATGGGGACCACCTTAAGGGTTAAAGATAGAGGGTAGGTATATTCTAAAATAATGTTGGGGTTGAAAAAATATTGGGGGTCGGTCACACATTTGCATTTCTAGGGGCACTCTTGGAGCAGTTAGAGCTGTAGGAGCAGATTTTTTAAAAATGGCATTTTGTATCGAGTGGAGATACGGTATAAGTATGTTCCAAAAATGTTGGGAGGTTAAAATTAATGGGGGTTGGTCTTATTGATTAATACTCTAAGACGCACCGTGGGAGCGGTAGGAGCTGATTTCATAAAATTAATTTTAAAAAAAAAAAAAACAATTGTATGGGGACCACCTTAAGGGTTAAAGATAGAGGGTAGGTATATTCTAAGAAAATGTTGGGATTGAAAATATATTTGGGGCCGGTCACACATTTGACATCTCTTGGGGCATTATTGGAGCAGTTAGAGCGGTAGGAGCCAATTTTAATAAAAAGGTTATATCTTCTTTTTTAATAAAAAAATATATTCTATAATTTTTTTTTCTGTAAAACATTTTTTTTTACTAAATAATGTATAGTTAGTCTAAAAAAATATAAATATTAATAATAAAGGGCTTTTCTGAATTAATCCCCAGTTTACATATGTTTCAACCCACTGTGCGGCGTTGCCCGCGGTGAAAAAATATTATATAATGAATGAGTTTTTTATTACCATACTGCTTAATGACTTTTCACTGGGTTTATAATAGGGATTGCAATGCGGGTTTAATCGTAACCGTAAACGTGGTTAACCGCACTATTTAACCGTAATTGTAACCGCATAAAAACCCATGCGGTTACGGTTAGTTTAATTAATATAAGATTTGTAAGACAAAATAGGTTTTTTTATAAAAAAAAATAAAAAAAGGAAAAAAGAATATAGAGTCCGACCGAATATTCGGTTTCGGTCTCGGTTTCGGCCGAATAATGGGTTTTCGACCTCTATTCGGTATTCGGCAAAATTTTGGCCGAATATTAGCCGAAACCGAAACTTTTTGGTATTTTAAAAAATATGTAAAAAAGTCGCTGAATTTTTTGATTTCGTATTTCATTACACTTGTTTCAGTTCAATTAAAGAAAATGTTTATGCAATAAATGTAAAACTGTTTCAGTTCAAAAATTATTTTCTCCTAATCTACAAACGAAATATACATTTTTTTGTTTTTTAAAAAACATATTTTTTTTTTTTAAAATACAACAATTCCTATGGTTTAAAAGCATTACACAGAAAAAAATAACAAGGAACATTTTTTAATTAAAAGTTTTAATAGAATTCAAAATTTGATATAATTAAAATGTTTAATTGTTTTGTATGTAAACATCTCTGATTTTTTTGCATGCTTCTTCTTACACATGCAATACAAAACAGAAAAAGTGAAAATTTATTTTTATAAGATTAAATTAATGAAAATGCGTTTTTATCAAATTTATATCTGAATCGGTATTAATTTAAAAAGAACGAGAACAATTGAAATTGAATAAATAAATGAAAAAAGTGAATATTAGTATAAAAATAAAACAAAGAAGCTCCACAAGAAGATCTTGGTAAACGGCAAACAACAACGGAGGAAAATGACACAAAAATCTAATCAAACACATTTTTGATGCTTTAAATATTTATTTATTATATTTAATAAGTTTTTATTTTGTTAATAATAAACACATTTTTGTTTTTAATTCATATTTGTTTTTTTTTTAAGTGGTCGTAATTTTGTACTGATTTTGAGCAATAATTTTTATTAATTTGTTTAATACTATTAATTACTTTTTTAATTATTTTCAGTTTAAAATTTTTATTAAATTTTTTAATAACTATTATCATTTTTTTAATTAGAGCAAATCTAATTAACATTTTAATCGATATGAGCAATTTTTAATCAAAACTCATTTTTTATTTTTTTGAGTGTATATGCTGTATATTTATCTTTAACAACTTTTTAATAATTTTATTAATGCCAAGCGGTAATTTTTTAAAAGTTTCGGTTTCGGTTCGGTTTCGGCCGAATATTCGGTTCGGTTTCGGTTCGGCCTCGAAAACTGGTTTCGGTCGGACTAAAGAATAATAAAAAATTTTAAATTTATAGATACAAAAAATGCTTCAGAAAATGAAACTTTTTCATTTGCAAAAATATTTTAGAACCAGAAAAATTTACTGTAGAATAAATGTCTCAGATTCTAAGACAGTTTCTTTAGAAAATATGCCTCCGAGCCTGAAAATTTTTTCTTAGAAATATGCCTCAGAGTCTGAAATACATATGTTTCAGTCTGAAAAAAATTCTATTAAAAAAATGTCTCAGAGTTCTGTAGTATAAATGTCTCAGATTCTGAGACAGTTTCTAATGAAAATATTCTCCCTAGAATCCAATATTCTTGTTTAACAAAAAAAGGCTATAAATCTGAAAATTTTTGAAGTGTAAAATTTCTCAGAATCTTAAAATTGTTTAATCGATAAAATGTCTCAGAACTTTGTCTACAGAAAAAAAGTCTCAGAAGCTGATACTTTTTCACTTTTTTTTAAAAAATAATTAATTTCATTTCAAATTAAATTATAAAATAGAGGAGGAGAAACTTTTTTTATAACTTTTTCCCAATGAAACCCAAAAGCTATACCCTCCACTGTCTACCTTTTACATAAAATCAGTAAATCTATTATACATTTTTATTAATCAAAAAAATAATTAATTTAAAATTATTTTAAGTCTGGGGTTAACCGTTAACCGCGGTTAATCGCTTGAATTTTAACCGTAACCGGGGTTAAGGAAAACTGCGGTTATTTGCAAACCGTAGTTTAAGGGTTGAGCGATTTTTTCGATTTCGCTTAGCGTCGGGGTTTAAAACAGTTACCATTTAACGTAAATATTAGCACGACAAAAATTGGACTTTTGGGTATTTTTTCTTTTGAGTTCCTGTTTTGGATTGAAAGGCGGAAAGATCCGAACAAAGTGAAAAAAAACGTTTTATTTTTTACTGACGATGTAAGCTGTAAGTTGTTCATCGGTAAAAAATGTTTCGAAACATCAATTAATTTATAGCGAAATTTGACAGTCATAAGTTTGGTTATGTTTCGCTCATCAGCAAACAAAAAAAACAGGAAGAAAAAACTTTCAGTACACCTCGTTGTACGAACGCCTGTTGATACAGACTTAAGTTCCCGCCTAGGTTAGTACTATCTATGTATAAAGTTTTGTTAAAATCGGTGTAGTCGTTTAAGAGTGATGACGGAACAGGCAGAAAAACCATGGCATATAGTTCCGCATCTTATATGGCATAAAATTGCGAAACAGGAAAAAATATTTTTTAATTTAATACAAAGGGTTGCGGCATTTTAAGCCCCTTTGCCCGATCGCCCCGGTTAGTACTACCTGTGGCGAAAATTTAATGAAAATCGGTTCAGCCGTTTTTCCCTGATTGCGGAAAAGAATGTGTCTGTGGTGAAAGTTTTTTTAAAATCTGTTTGGTCGTTTAAGCATGATTACGGAACATGAAGAAAAAACTTTCAGTATAGTACAAAGGAGAGTATCAATATATTCCCCTTTGTCCAAACGCGATCTATTGTGGCTCATAGTTTTCGCCTATGTTAAAACTATCTGTTGTGAAAATTTCATGAAAATCGGTTCAGCCGTTTAAGCGTGATTTCGGAAAAGGAAGAAATAACGTTCAATACAAAAGGGGCCTGGCATTTTCCGCCCCTTTGTCCAAACGCGATCTATTGTGGTTCATAATTTCCGCCTCGGTCAGTACTATGTGCGGTAAAAATTTTATTCAAATTAGTTCAGCCGTTTATGCTGGAATACAAAACGGGCAGAAATTAATTTTAATTTAATACAAAGTGGCGTGGCATTTTACGCCCCATTTTTCCATCGCCCTCTTTGGTGGCTCATAGTTTTCGCCTCGGTTAATACTATTTGTGGTGAAAATTTCATGAAAATCGGTTAAGCCGTTTAAGCGTGATTGCGGAAAATGCAGAAATAGCTTTCAACGTAATACAAAGGGGCGTGACATTTTACGCCCCTTTTGTCGAGCTCCCTCTATGCGCCATAGTTTTAGCCTCGGTCAGTACTGTCTGTGGTAAAAATTTCATTAAAATCGGTTTAGCCGTTTATGCATTATTACGGAAAAGGCAAAAAAAGTTCCATAAAACAAAAAGGGGCGTGGCATTTTACGCCCCTTTGTCCGATCGCGGTCTCTTATGGAATATAGTCCCGCCTAGGTTAGTACTATCTGTGGTGAAAATTTCATGAAAATCGGTTCAGCCGTTCTCCCCTGATTGCGGAACAGACAGACAGACAAACCAACACTCAGATTTATAATATTAATAAGGATTACCAAGTTCGATTGGATATTTTTACACGCGAATTACGTACTTTTAATTTATTAAGTACTATTATTAATTTATTAATTACAATAAAAACACGGTAATTTAATTTTTAAAATATAGTCCGATTTTGACCTTATTTATTCAAAATGATATTATTCACTAAAAGCTAATTCTTACAAACTATTATAATTTGGTGTTTCTTAAAATGCTTAAGACTAAGATTATTGAAATATCGGAAAGAGAAATAAGATTAAAAGTATTGAGTAAGAGTTAAATAAATTATAAGAAATGGGATAAAACAATGATAAAATATAATAAGTAGGAAATGTTAAAATAGAGTAGGAAGAAAATGTTAATGATAACAAAAGGTTATCATAACTCGCGCCTTTTTTTGTGCGGATATCTTTACAAAAGTATTTTACAAATCAATTTGGTTTGATATAATTTAATTTAACTTTGGTGTATTTATTTAACAATGAATTAATTTATGAATTTATTTTATTCAGAGAATTTACTTCAGAAATTTTTGGCTCTTGTCTTTTACATGATGCGTTGTTGCAAGAAAAGATTCGATATTTATTTCAATAGTAATAGGTGTGTTCCAGAACTTTCCGGGTAAAGTTCGGTAAAATGAGAGAAAATAAAAAAAACTCTCACAATACCACAAAAGTACGGGAACGCAAAAAACCACATTTCAAGCCCAAAATAATAAAAAATGTAAACAAAGGGGTTATGTATGCTAAAATATTTTCGTAAGAAAAAGAACTTTAACCAAGGAAAAAAAGTTGTAAAAGTTAGTTTTAGTAACCAAATATATTTTTTTGTTTTGAATTTACATATTTCTCTTGTTAAGTTCTTTGTTTAATTAAAATTTTCAATTTTGTTTCACTAAAAAAACAGCTGTTTTCTAAACATCTGACTGTTACCAGTTTACACGAAAAAAAAGTACGGGTAAGTTCGGTAAAATGAGAAACAAATTTACTCTCTCAAAATCTCTCTCATTTACCCAATTTTTGCGTACGGGAACGCTTTTCGGGCTGGTTTGGGTCACGGTTGGGAAATGTGGCACAATAGTGCCATTTTTGGCACTATTGAATGGTCAGTGGCACCACAAATGACAGTTTTGGCCCTTTTTCATTCTTTCCGAATATTGTCAAAATTTATTTAAAATTTAATTAATTTAATTAATTATGTAATACAAACACGAAAAAAGGATCAGTTGTTCCTATTTTAAGAATCCTACCATTTTTTGTAACAATGTAAGTTTTTTTCTTCTTTAAATTAAGATTTAAAAGTTAGTGGTAACACGAGTGTTTAGTCCCTGAAGGTAATTGATTGGTCTTACAGGAAAAGTGATTTGAAAAACCTATCTATGCCTGATTCAACACGGACTAGTAATAGAATACTAGTGCTAAGGCCTGTAAAAATATGTCAAGTGATTAATAACACAGTGACACAAAATCGAACTCTCGGAATCGGAATGGGATGAAACCAAAAGCAAATGAAAGCTGACGTTTTCCATAACAAAACCCTCACGGCATTTTTTTTAGGTCAGAGCTAGATTTTATTTTACACGCATTTAAAGTTGGTGATTTTAAAGCATTTAAAGTTTTTGTGTACTAAACATGTCCTACTTTAAAGGCCCCTGGTTGTGCCCTTATTGAACATGTAGGGTCCAGTTTCCAAACTTAAGCTCAAAATTACTTCAGCTATGACTGGTATGAATTTTGCTGCAATCGGTCCAGTACCTATTTACTGAATAGCCAAATTATTAAAATAAGCCACTGTACACCGTTGCGTATGATTGTTATTTAAAGGCAATTATTAATATAAACCACTGGACACCGTTGCGTATGATTGTTATTTAAAGGCAATTACAATATTAATCATTCGCTACTAATACAATTTTCAAGCATTTATTATTTTAATAATAATAAAAGTGCACTAACTTCAAATGCGTGTAAAAAAAATCTAGCTCTGAACTGGAAAAAAGCCTTGAGGGGTTTGTTATGGAATATGTCAACTTTCATTTGCTTTTGGTGACAGGTCTTTTTCGTACAAAAGTACCACTTTATGACCGGTCCTCGACTGGTCACCTTTCCCGCAGGGATGATTTTACTGTCAAAACTGGCAGTATGCTGTAGTAAAAAGTACTAAAAACTTAAAAATATTTAAAAAACAAATTTGTTGGCTCTTTTCAACCTATTTTGGCCCTTTTTAGCCTTCAACTTGGCACTAATTAAAAATTCTCAAATACCAACACTGGTTTGGGTACCCGCGGGCACCCGCGGTAACGTTGTGGAACAAAGCTAATATAATTGCTTCTATTTACAAAGTTACTAGCAAATAAAGATGCAATTTTGACATTTCGCAATTTTGCAAGAAATAAAAGAATAAACCTACTCCAAATATTAAAGGATATTATTTTTTTTAGGGAAGGTGTTGTAAATCGAATAACCATTTAGTTTTAACATCACTATTATTACAACTGTATTCATAGAATGAGAGAAATAATGAATACTTTTTAGTTTAATTATTTTGCAACGTTCACGCAATACACTGCGTTTCACTCTTAATTACAACAGATTTCAAATATCAATATTGATTAACTTTTAATTTGTATACTTTATAGACGACAAAGCAAAGCTGATATTTTGAATTGTTTAAAACTTGAAGAGGATGGTGATTTTTATCGTTGCGTTAAATACGAACATCTTAATTTAGAGATGGCTTTCTATTGGCAATGTCTTACCGAATATCTGCAAAACGAAATGGCTGAAGAATTGGACCTAATCATACCCGAACTAAGCATTTTTTGTACTTACATTGAGTCTTATTGTCAGACACGTAAATCAGAAATGGATAAATTTGAGGCCATGGAATTCCAATATATTCTCCTCTCTTTAATGGAAATTCTCTATACATATGATTTGGGCGATGAAATTGGTCGAGGTAATTTGCAAAAACTACTAAATCATCTTTTGAGAAATTTCACCCTTGATGAAAAAGTCATTGAAGTAATTGTAAAATGTTCAGAAAATTTAATAACTGATCAAAATTTAAGACATCAGGTAAGGTCAGTGGACATATTTTTAGTTATAATTCCAATTATTTTCTCTTATCATCATGCAGTTCTTCTTGGATATAATCTATGATATATGTGGCCTTAATGCCAAACAACAAGATTTGGTGCACGATCGTAATCTTATCAGCGAGTTGCTGGCCAACTCAACAGATGCTGATCTCAATTTAAAACTGTCATCGCTTAAAGTAAAACTTATGGATTTAGAAGAACAAGAAATGAACTATGTTCAGACGAAAGATTATGTTCGTGCTCAACAAATAATTGAAGAGAAAAACAATGCCACCGAAGAATTTGCACATTTGCTTAGACCCTTGTTAGAAAAGCGAAGTGGCACATCTGGAGATGCGGCTCAACCACAGTTTTCTAAAGTCGTTAAACAAGATTGTATATTACGTAGCTTACAGATTACGTACTATATGGTAGTCTCTAAACGTGTCAAGACATTGGGACATGCAACGTGTCGTTTGTATAATGTAAGTTTTAAATACATACCCAGGCAGACGGCTAGTACTGCTAAAGTACCTGGCACGGTAGTACAAGTACTGTCAGCTGTCTTATATAAGTACTGCGTAAGTGCGAGATTTATAACACCGTTGCAATAAAGTGCCGTAGGTTCTCAAGCTCTGGCAAAGTACCTTAAAACCAAATATATATCGTTGTGGCAGCGCTTCAAAAACAAAAATAGGAGTGGTTTCCCGGCACTTAAAAAAAAATCTAGATAATTTTTAGAAGAATTTGTGTTAGAAGCCAACGATTAGATTTAGAGAAGATATTAATCTATGAACTTGATTTTTTTTTTTAAGGTAAAATTATATTGATAGCCCTATATGGAACTAAGAAAATTGCGTTTTTGGATTTTCAGTTTTTCAAAAACTGAGCAAAGTAGTCGTGGGTTAAATATTGGAAAACCAGAAACCTACACCCAAAAAATTACATAGTTACTGATTACTAGGGATGAGATTTTCATGCACTAAAAAAATCGAAAATATGCGCCTAAAATATGCGCTAAAAAATTCAGAATATGCACTAAAAAACTTAAAAATATGCACTAAAAAATAAAATGTGTTCAATAAAAATCTCGTTTTCATAGGAAAAACTTTTAAAATACAAAAAATAACGCTTTAAATAGTAACATTTAAGCAAGCTTTTTTTTTAGAAATTAAAAATATCTATTAAAAAAATTTAAAAGAAAAAAAAATATTTTTCTTATTTTCAAAATAAAATTTTAAAATTTAAACTAGTTTTTAAAACAAATAAATCTCAATTTGTGTTTTTGCTAATTTATGCTAAAATATGCAAAAATATGCACTTAAAAGTTGGAAATATGCACAAAATATGCATTTAAAACCAAAATATGCATTTAAAACCAAAATATGCATTTAAAACCAAAATATGCAAAAATATGCAAAAACATTGTTTTTAATCAAAATCAGGCATGGTTAATATTTACTATCTAATTCCAGAAGTAGTAATTAAAAATGACCTACGATTTTTTTTATAAAAATGCAATATTTTGGTTTATATTTTATAAATTGATTTATTAAAATTGCACAATAAATGTCGTAAGCTTATACCATACGATACGTTCGATGTCCATTAAATATAATTTTTTGAAAATACTATTTGAAGTTTGACGCAAATTTATTTTACCATTTTATTTCCTCTTCCATGGTTATTAAACTGGATTCTAATACTTTTTAAAATTATAATTATTTCAATGATTTTTTTTACTTCTGACACATTTTCTGTTTTTTTAATATAATTTTTTTACATTTTTAATATTTTGTTCTTTTTGAACTGTTTGACACTTTCAAATTTTAAATAAATCGCTGTGATCAACTTTGTCCATAGTTGTTATTGATTATAAATAGTTAATTTGAAACTTTTTTAAAACAACTATGGATTTCGTTAACTATGCTACTATGTAATTTTTTGGGTTCATAGGCTATGGGAAAAAAAAATATTGTTCAATTCTATTTTTATTTATTTTATTATTTCAATTTTATTTTTTTTTTTTATTTTATTTTTATTTATTTTTATTATTTTATTTATTTACAATTTTCTATTTTTAAAAATTTATATGTTTTTTTTAACTTATTTCCACCGAGATTCGAACATAGAACCTGTTGTTCGTAAAGCTTAGTCTCTAGCCACTTATCTAAAATATATAAACAACTAACAACACTTAAAATCAATTTTGATTAATATTCTTCTAACATATTGAGTTTGTGTCTATGCTCTGTCACAATGCTCTGCCAAAAGCTGTGTGTGTGTTTGTAGAAAACAAATATTTTGTGTATTTACAAAAATGAAGCGTTAGTTGGCGAGATTTTTCTTCTTTGGTGGCGCTGATAGCTAAGGCGTCGACAATTACCACTTCAGCCGGTAGGTCTTGGGTTCGAGCCCCGGTCAGGGCAGCAATGATATTTTTTTTAATTTTTTTTTAATAAATTTATTCAACTATTTTAATTATTGTAACGTTATTTTAATTAAAGAATGGCCCGGTTATAATCTGGACGTTTTATGTGCCTTATAACTTTTGAATGAAAAGTCACATTTTTATAATTTATGTATCAAATTAACCAATTCCTGCCTAATGGGTATTTAAATACCCAAAAAAGTGGTGATACTTAAAAAATTTTATTGCGGGCTAGATGGAAGATTCTTTTTTCATAAAAAAGAGAAGAGATTGGGCTAAATGTGAACATTTAACAAGATTTTTTTTTTGTTTTGTTTAACTTTTGTTTTTCACTGATAAAAATCGAATATTTTTCTTAATCGAAAATACTCAGGAAAAGTGCACCTAAAACGTGATGCGGGGGGGGGGGGGGGGGGTAAGGACAATTTTGGTTTTCACGAAAATTTATTGGAGTTATTTTGACACCCAATAGAAACATTTTAGACCCCTTTCAGCTCAAACAAAAAATAAAAGTAAAAAATTACACGGCCTAATAACCATGTCATATCTCAGGTCGGAGCTGAGGTAAATTTTTTTTTATTTTTTCTAGCAACTTCTGTGGTCTTCCAGGTACACATGTCAAAATTTCATCAAAATCGTACGAGCCGATCTATGGGCAGGCAGTAATGGGTTAAAGGAAATTTTTCCACTTTTTTTTGGTACAGGTTTCAAGTTTGTAGGTTAAATATTCTTTAGTACAGACGTAATTAACCGAAAAAAAGATGAAGAAATTTTGCACATCCTTCGGTGCTACCTCTGCATCAAACTTAACATTAAATTCAACAGTTTTATACATTTTTTGCTTCTTTATACTCTCCTTCAAATTATTTTTTTTTACATTTGGCAAATTTTTTTCGATTTGTTAAAATTGTAGGCAAAATTCATTTTTTATTCCAGATGATTTCTAACATCAAATTTGACGCAGGTTTCATATGGCAACCTTTAAACTTCGTTTAAACATTGGTGTTTAAAAAGCGAAATCATGTTTTGGCATCGAACTTCGATTTTCTCTTGCTGGTTTAGTCATTTATCGCTCCGCAGAACTTTAATCCTACAGGATTCATTCGAGGGAGGTATGTTTTTTCAATTTGATACGTTTTTTTTTTCAAACTTGGGCTAAAACGATATTTTTTAAGCGTTTATGGTTTTAAATTTATGCTTGATATAGCCCCGTAAGGATTCAAAACACTAAGCACTGTAAATTTTAGAATTTTAAAAGTTTAAGCAATTTCTGAACAGCTGTATTTCTTAAAAAACATGAAAGTGTGCAAAATTTCTTAATCTTAATTTTGCTTAATGGCGTCTGTACGAAAAAATATTTAACATACAAACTTGAAACCTGTACAAAAAAAATGGAAAAATTTCCTTTAATTTGATACATAAATTATAAAAATGTGACTTTTCATTCAAAAGTTATAAGGCACATAAGTCGTCCAGATTATAACCGGGCTATCTTTATTAAAAAAATTAAAAGGCATATTGATGGCATTTTCTTCTATGAATGACATTCATTAATTCTATGAATTTTTTCTTTGAATTTAATAAAATCTATGAATAAAATTCTATGAAATATTTCAGAATACTAATGAATATTCATTCAGCCAATGAATTGAAATTTGTTCATAGATAAAATGAACAATAATTCTTTCAGTGCATGTATTAGGATAATGATTAGAGGCGTCCTCAATTGTTCTTAAGTATCTAAAAATGAGTGAGCCAAAATTTGGGGACAATCGGCAAAAAATAACTCGTGCCGAAAATAAATTTTAAAATTTTGATAATTTTTGGACAAAAATATAAAAATGATGATCATATTGAAAACATGCTTACGATTAAAAATAGCAGATATGGTAGTCAAGCTGTTTTTTTATTTGGCGCCGGGGTAGTAAAATGCGTTTTCTACAATAATTTAGCAAATATGGGAATTTTTTCTATATTATACGGCACGAAGTGTAAAGCGTAAATTCTGTAACTTTTGAGAAATCGGATATATGCAGATATTTTGTATTATAGAAAGGGGTTAAAGATGCCCGATTTCTCAAATAATTTAGAGAATTTATGTTCTACACTTCGTATAGAACAATACAGAAAACATTTTTCCCATATTTTCTAAATTATTTTAGAAAATCACATTTTCTTTGGAATCCGCGGAAATTATATCACCACGCCAAATGAAAAAAAGCTAGACTACCATAACTGTTAGTTTTTATCTATAGGTTAGGTTAGGTTGTAAGTGGCTGCTGACGTTTTACGTCAACACACGTAGACTCTGAGGTCCATTGTGATACCACGGGACCGTAATAGGTTTCCCTACTAGTCCCTGTCGTTAAACCAGTTTGAGCTTATAAAACTCCTTAGATGTTGAATTTTGACATCCGACAAATCAGAAAGATCGTACAGCTCCCTAGATCCCAGTGAAGCAAGTCTGTGACCAGAAAGTGCCGGGCAATGGCAAATAAAGTGTTCGATAGTTTCCAACTCCTCTTCATCCATGCAACTTCGGCAAAAGTCATTCGACGGCACGTTTAACCGCTCTGCGTGCTTCCCTATAAGACAGTGTCCGGTAATTATAGAAACCACCGTCGAAATCTCTCCTCTTGGAAGCGATGTCAGCTCACTTGTGCGCCACTGATTAAGAGAAGGCCAAATCAGTCGTATTGTCTCACACGTCCATCCATTTGCCCATCTTTGATTAGTCTCCGTCGCAGAACAAAGCCGTAGGTTTTGCTTGCAAGTTTCTAGAGGCATACCAACACATTCCAATTCTGTTGGAACCTGTAAGGTAGTTCCTAGTCTTGCAAGCTCATCGGCTTTGCAATTCCCTGGAATGTTTCTGTGCTCTGGGACCCATATGAGTCGTATGTTAAACTGCTTGGCCATCTCATTTAAAGACGTGCGGCAGTTAAGGGCAGATCTTGTTTTCAGAAACATTGAATCCAGGGACTTGACCGCGGCTTGACTGTCAGTATAGATGTTGACTGCGGTTGTAGACAAGACATTGCAGCTCAACCAGTCAGCCACTTCCTTTATTGCCAGCATCTCTGCCTGGTAAACACTGCAATGATCTGGCAATCTACGAGCCAGGCTCAACCCAAGCTCTTCCGAATAGACTCCAAAGCCCACTTGTTCGTGCAGGCTCGATCCATCTGTGTAAAAATTTATGGTAGCTCCACCACCCGGAGTGTCCCCCAAGACTCCCTGGATGGTATCATAGTGGTAAAGTGGCGCTCAAAGAGGCTCAAAGATGGAGCACAGTCCACATTTTGTGGTATTGTTATCTTCTTCAAGATCGCGCTATGGCCACAATCGCTGCTCCTCCATTGCAGCGTGCTATTAAGTCGAATTGCCGACGCAGCCGCATACTGCCTACCCAATATGTCCAATGGTATCAGGTGAAGGAGGATTTCTAATGCAGCCGTAGGTGTAGTACGAAGAGCACCAGTGATGCACATCGACGCCATTCTCTGTACCTTCGTGATAAAGACACAGTTCGCTTTTGTTTCTAAAGCAGGCCACCAGACAATGATTCCATACAGCAAAATTGGACGCACCACTGCAGTATAGATCCAATGAACGACTTGAGGGCTAAAACCCCATCGTTTTCCAATGGCCCTTTTACAGGAATATAAAGCAATCGTTGCTTTTCTCAACCGTTCCTCAATGTTACGCCTGAAATTCAACTTCCTATCTAGAAATACTCCAAGATACTTGGCTCCATCTGAGAAGGTGATTTCAGTGCCGTCCTGAGAAATAGGATCAAAAGCAGGAATCTTATTTTTCCTTGTAAACAAAACAAGCTCTGTTTTACTTGGATTAACTCCTAGACCACAGTCTCTTGCCCATTTAGACAGATCTTTCAGAGAACCCTGAAGAATGTCCCTCAATGTTGGCAGATGCTTCCACTTTACCGCTATCGCGACATCATCAGCATATGCGACAACATGACAACCACGTGCTTCTAGCGATAAGACCGGCGAAAGAACACCTCCTTGTGGTGTGCCCCTATTAACAAATCGAGATATGATGGACGCTCCCAATTCAGACGTTATACGTCTATTGGCAAGTAGGTTTTCCACCATTAAAAAGATCCCACGCTTTACTCCTAGACCAGACAATGCCAAAATTATCGTGTCTGTGATGACATTATTAAAAGCCCCCTCTATATCAAGAAAGGCCACCATAGTGTACTCCTTTACCGAAAGCGATCGCTCGATGGTACCAACGAGCTCATGCAGAGCTGTTTCCGTTGATCTACCCTTGCTGAATGCATGTTGCTTTGTCGAAAGCAACCTCGGGTCAATCACTCTACGCAAATATGAGTCTATCATTCGTTCCATTTTCTTTAACAAAAAGAAGACAGACTAATTGGTCTGAAATCCTTCGGAGCTGTGTGGGAACTTTTCCCAGCCTTCGGGATAAATACGACTCTGGTATCCCTCCATTTTAAAGGAATATACGACCAGTTGATGCATGCTGTGTATAGATTATACAGCAACGGGGCTATATAGTCCGACACTTGCTGCAACTCAGCCGGGATTATACCATCAGGTCCCGGGGATTTATAGGGCCTGAAGCTTTTTATCGCCCAGATTAATGTTGGCATATTTATTATTTCCGAAGCAATTTCAGATGCTTGGGCGTCAGAACGTTCCAAAGCTTGAAACTGCGTCATGGAATTGCCCGGAAAATGCGTGTTTAAAAGGAGATCCAGCGACTCTCCACTGGAGGAAGGCCACACCCCATTAGGATCTTTCAGATATCCCAGAGTGCAAGGTGAAGAAGCCAGAACCTTGCGCAGCCTGGATGCCTCAGAAACGTCTTCTATGTTTCCGCAGAAGTTTTTCCAAGAATCACATTTTGCATTTCTGATCATCTTCTTATAACTCCTAAGTTGCAGCCTGTATGCAGACCAGTCCTCGTCCGCTTTTGAAAATTTAGCCTTATTAAAGAGCTTTCTACAGGAATCTCTGCTCGTCTGCAACTCATTTGACCACCAAGGTGGTTTTTTTTTCCCTCTATGCTTTGCAGAAGGGCAAGACGCATCCAGGCACCTATTACAAACATTTGTTATATGGTCAACCAGACAGTCAATTTCCGCTAAACTATGCGGTTCAGATAAGGGTACTTCACCCAAAAGCAAAGAAAAAGTTTCCCTATATTTAACCCAGTTTGTTCTCCTTAGATTTCTAGAGACTGTCTCAATCGGGGCACGCTCCCTGAGTAAAAACTCAATGTAGCGTTGATCTGAGAAAGAATGGTCTTCCAAAACTCTCCAGTCATCAATTCTATCAGACAATGTATCTGATACAAGTGTTACGTCAAGAACCTCTTGCCGCGTACTTGTAACGAAAGTTGGTTCACTACCCTTGTTACAAATATACAGGTTAGTGCTTAACAAAAACTCCAAAAGTGATTCGCCTCTATCATTTGTGTCTGTACTTCCCCATATCGAATGATGTGCATTAGCATCACAGCACACTAGTAACTGGTGTCCCCTAGATTCAGACTCCCGAATCAGACCGCCAACCTTCTCCGGGGGTATTGGCCCCGGATTAGGAAAATACGCAGAGGCGAGCCAAATAGACTTCCCATGAAGCTCTAAGCTAGCCGCTGTAACATCCATATCACTAAAAGTTGATAAAAATAATATATTTAAGCCATTTTTCGCCAAGATGCAGGCTCTTGGTGAGCCCTCACCTTTGGCAACGATCAACTTAAACCCAGGGGTCTTCAATCCGCAAACCCTGCCACCCTGCACCCAGGGCTCTTGGATAAAAACCAAGTCAACTGCTCCTGACGTCAGGCGCAGCAAGAGTGCAACTGAGGCTGCCTTACAGTGATGGAGGTTTATTTGTAGGAACCGCAACATCTTGCTTTTTTTCCACTATCCTTTCCACCACCGTGTTATTGGCTTCATCCTCCGTGTTATCATAGAGGTCGCATTCGTCCCCAGATTCGGTTTCGAATAAGCCAGATGTGTGTCCCATCTGTTCTGAATCGGAGGCAACAGAACTCTCCGAATTCCTCACTGCATGGGCCTCGTCCTGAATGTCACCCATCGTGGCATCAGCTTTATCCTCCGTGCCATCACAGAGGTCGCATTCGTTACCAGATTCGGTTTCGAAAATGCTTTTCCAGATTCTCCTCCCCAGCCGACTCTGCCACTGGCTTGTCTGCGTCCAAAATAGGCTTCTGGTCGCCCTTGTAGACATTGACTCTTATATGAAAAAAGCCAAATCTAATAATGCCGTCAGTCCTGGCTAAAAGCGGAAGCGATTCCTCATTAACCAAGACCACTGCTTGACGACGAGCACCCTCCATCTCACCCAATCTGGCAATTTGCCAATTCTGAGTTGGAAGGTCAGGATTATAGACTTTTATCATCTTTAGAATCACCGCAGTGTCACTTGTAGCCATTGGAATCCATGCATGAGCTCTGGGTTGCGAGGGGATATCATGTTTTTCCACAACGTCCAGTCTGGCTCCAGGCCATAACTCTCCCACTTGGCTAATGGCAACCTTAAACACGGCTGCGGATCTTTCGTTCCCAAAAGCAACGAGTTTTACTCGCCCCTGATACCAACCTGCGTTGACAGTAGTGGGGAGAAAATCAGGCATTCTCTCAAGGAGCCTAAAGTAGATTTCATTTAATTTAGTTTCAATTAAACTCCTTTTGTCCCTTGGAATACTACAATCCCCATTTTGCCTGTTTATCACAGCCCTAACGAAGTTACCTTTCACCACTTCACTAAAAGACTGAGTCCAGACGTTGCTGGTCACCTTAGATCTCTTAGGTAAAGGTTTCTCGTCGGGCGAGCGCAACCTTTTACCAGACTTCGATGACGAGGCCGAAACAGCGCTCTGTTTGTCAGATGCGCGCATTGCCGAAAGTTTGTCCTGTTCTTCAATGACTCCTTTCGCCCTCTCGCGTTCGGAGAGCTTCGTTCCATCGAGTTGGCTTAGTCTGTTAATTATTTTCAAACAAAGCCTTCTCTGGTTGTGCCTGACCTTTGATGGCTTAAGTTTCTTTTTCTTTTTACCACCAATATTAGGCTGAGCACCCCTAACAGAATCAAGGCCGGGCTTCAAGGTCGCAGCCCTAAGACCAGTGCTAGGACCAGCATCAGTCGGTGAGGCAGAGCCTCGAATTAAATGGGTATCATTTGTGTCCATATTTTCATTTTCCTTGATGTGGTAATGAAAATATCACAAAAATACCTATTACGAACAAATTAAATTAAAACACGTCCACACTTGTCAACAGTTGAACGATTTATCTACAACATGTATTTAAAAAGATTATAAAGTAAAAATTAATTGTTTTTATTTTTATGCCTAAAAATTTTAAAAATTTTCAAATTTTACCTTTAAAAACCATGCAATGGTCTGGGGCAAGTATGCGTAAAATGCTTATTTTTATCCGATTTGAATTTCTTTAAGCTTTTTGGAAAGGTAATTTGTAGTGTCCGACCGAACGTTCGGGTTCGATTACGGAGTTCGGCAAAAAGTGACGTTCCGCCACTGTTCGGTGTTCGGCCAAATTTTGGCCGAACTTTACCGAACACCGAACTTTTGTATGTATTGCTTTTTATCGTCTTAAAATTAAGCCATATTATCAGTGCAACTACTTTACACCTCGAATCGGGCTATTGTTAAAAAGAAATATATATTTTTTTCCAATAAAATCAACTTGAGCTATATTTTTCCACTTTTTTTAAGTATACAAAAGTAAAAAATATTTATTTTTTAACTATAAAATAGTACAACTAATAAAAATACTTTTTTAGTTGTTTTTTTTTCATAATTAAAAAAATAAAAAAAAGTTCGGGTACGGGTTCGGGTTTTTTATTTTTATTTTATTTATTTAAAAGTCTATGGAAAATTAATCCTTGCAGACTTTATATTAAAAGAAAACAATATACAAATATACATATATACAATTCATAAAAAAAATAAATTTATAGAAATATTAAATATTATGTAATTGGTTCAACAGCATAATAAGATTTCTCTTTATGACATCCGGACTATACGAAAGATCAATGTAGGCGTATAAGTTGTTAAATTCATCACACATTCTGCGAATGGGATCGAAGTTTGCATAATTTGTTCGGAAGTATTGGAATTTTATGGGAATGAAGTATCTTGTCGGACGGTTGGGAACAATGAAATCTAGTTTACCCAGCAGGAATTCGGAGTTTGTTGCACCATTTAATAAATTTACCATAAAAGATATATTTAACACCAACCTCCTACTTTTGAGAGTAGGGAGCTTAATAAGTGCCAAGCGACTCTCATATGAAGGCAAATTGATATTCGGATTCCATGGAAGAGATCGAAGACAAAACAGTAAGAATTGTTTCTGCACAGATTCGATTTTGTTTATATGGATTTCATATTGTGGATCCCATACGACGGAAGCGTATTCTAAAATGGGTCTAACGAGAGTAGTAAACAATTGCTTAATTACATATGGATCATTGAATTCTTTTCCCCAACGTTTAATAAAGCCTAGAACGCCTTTTGCTTTGTTCACAGTTTGCTATATATGTGAATTAAATGTAAGTTTATTATCCAGTAATACTCCAAGATCAAGGAATGTATCTACATTTTCCAGTTGATAACCATCTAATGTGTAACTGCGGATTATTGGACTTCTTCTATAAAACACCATATGCTTGCATTTTAATAAATTTAGTCCGGCCGAACTTTGCAAAATTTACCGAAGTTCGGGTACGGGTTCGGTCTGAAAAAGCGCGTTCGGTCGGACACTAGTAATTTGTTACCATTTTCATATTATTTAACAAAAACTAACATATACCAATATTTTTCAAAAAAAAAAACTAGAAAAAATTATGTTTTTCATCACATAAGAGTATCTCAAAACTTCAATCCATTTTCGGCACGAGTTATTTTTATCCGAATTTTGGCTCACTCATTTTTAGGTACTAAACTACAATTTAGGACCCTACCAGATATTAAAAAGTGATTTTGAAAAATTACCTTAGTCGTTAGGACACCTTTAATAATGATGGGTAGTCTATATTTCAAACATAAAATTTTTTGATGAAATATTGGCAGAGTTACAGGGTTACGAAGTTTTGATGTTTTTGAAAAGAACATATTTTGGTGAATTTTAATTAACATTTTAGTGAAATAAAAATTATAATTTAAAAAACGACTTTTAAAGTATTTTTGACAGCCTTTAAAATGGCATTTATGTTTTTTTTTTTAAATAAATTTGACCTTAAAATTCAAGGTCAAAGTATTAAATTGGAATTATCTTATAAGGGCCGCACTTCTAGACTTTTTTTACCAACAAGGAAGGGGTTTCACAGGGCACCCACCGATTGTCCCGAAACTTGCATATGAGAATGAAGGGAAAAAATAAGAGTTAACTGTTTTTTTTTTATCTGCCCAATCTCAAATTGGACCGATTAGGTCTATATTTTGTCAAACCTTTAATTAGTGTAAAAAACACATATAATGCGGTTATTAGAGTCATTTGAGCCAAAACTAAAGAGGGGGCTAGGTCTAAATATGGACCGATTTTTTCCAATTTCAATAGGCTTTGTCCTTGGGCCAAGAGAGGTTTAAGTTTTAAAATCGACTCAAAAAGTGATTATGAGTCGATCGGTATACTTAAAGGTGGGTCTAGGACCAATATTTCGGGTAGTTACAAACATCAGCTCATTATACCCTGTACCACAGTGTGGTATAGGGTATAAAAAGGTTTGCAATGCTAATGCTTCTTTTTATGGAACTATACACCTTTTATCACTACACTCAAAAAAGTATGTCGGTAAAATCTACTACAAAAGACAGTTGTTTTGACTACATTTTGTCGTTGAAAAGGCGTCCACTACATAAACGGTAAAAACAACTGAACATGTTGTTGTTTTTAACTATTGATTTTCAACTACAAAATGTAGTAAAAACTACTACAAAACTGTTTAATACAGTTGTTTTTTTCTACAATTGCCTGAAATTTTATTTAAAAAATTTCTTAAACGTTTAAATGATTGATATTTATTTATTTAAAAAGCAATACATTTCAGTTGGTTGTATAGAATTTCGACATGATGACAATTTTTTGATGTATTTATCTGGAATTATAGAAGAAAAAAATTATATTAATAAAATGTTAAACAAAATAAATTGATTGTATTTACCTTTGTTTTTTTAATAGTTCATTTCAAATTTTCACCGCTACTGATCAAAATTTGTCTGGAATAAAAAAAAAAACGAAATGCTTTGGCAAAATTGATTTATAAAAAAAAAGAATTAATTTGAAATGTTTCAAAAAAGTATGTACCTGCTCTGTTGTGTATACAAAGAAAAGAAAGATGGCGCGCTCATAAGAAAACAAAACACTGCACACATTTTATTTTGTTTTTTTCCGATTGGTTTTTACGCACGCTTATGTGAGCGCTATATTATACACACATGTTATCTCATTTATCCACTTATTTTCTTTCGCTCAAGAATATTTTTCCAAAAACATATTTTTTGTTATAATTAAATTTAATAAATTGTAATTTAATTTATTTAGATATTATTTATTTGGTATAAAAATAATTCCTTCCGCATCCCGCACGACCAACTCGCTCGACACATTCGTTTGCAATAAAAATTTCTAGAAAAAAACGAGTTTTAGAAAAAAAACTAAAAACAACTACATAAATCAACTATTGCTACAGTGTAGTATATTTTTTGTAGTTATTTTTTGAAACTACTACAAAAAAAGTTGTTTGAGATTTTTTCATACAAAAACGACCGAAATTGTAGTTAAAAACAACAGCTACTACTTACTACACAAACGACCGTCATGTAGTAACTGCAATAATTTTCTGAGTGTACATCGTGAACCTATTTTCAAAATATGCCAACTCAAATTTGACCGAAATGAGTTTCCGATGGTAAATAGCTCCCCTATGCAATACCCATCTGTGGTAAAAATTTCAGAGCAAAAAAATAATTTGTTGTCGTTTTACATCAATTTTTGTTATTCTGCTAACTCAAAGTACATATTTTTTGGTGAAAATAAATGCCAACTCCCATTAAAAATTTTTCAAAATTTTTTTTAAAAAAAATTTTACCACATATCTTATTGCAATTGCCACGCTGAGCACGAATCAGGTAAATATTATGATATCTAATGACCAGTTTTCGAGATATTGCCATTTTGAAAATATCGGTAAATAGTGTTTGCAAAAAAAAAAATGCTTATATATATGGGGGTTTTCGTGTCAACTGACACAACTTTTGAAACCGATGTCTTCCGATCGGGACGAAATTTGCACCAAGGTTAGTCCTATTGGATAGTAGTTCAGACACAATTTTTCAACGAGATCGGTCAAGAACTCTCTGAGTTAGAGGGGGTCGAAATTTGACATTTTGGCCAAAGAGGTGTTGATTCTCATCCATGTAACTTCTTGCCTATTGTTTTTAGCAAAATGTGTCCCAAAGAGTTTAGATAGCTATTTCTTCAGTCTTTCGAAAAAAAAAATATAAAAAAAATATAAAAAAAATTTTTGATTTTTTTTCTTAAAAATCCAAAACTTTTTTGACTCTTTCCTCAAATTGGGCCCTTTTTTTTTTTTTTTTTTTTTGATTCAAAAGAAAGCTTAGGTGATCTCCTTTAAGAACTGTGGGGTCGCTTAGTGGGATGCGAGTGGGATATCTATGAAAATTTTTTTTTTTTAAATTTGGAACACAAAAAACGGTTCTTCAATTTGCACTATTAGGCGTGGGATAGCTAACCAGTTTTCGATTTCGATCCGCGATACCCTCTAATTTTTTTAGGTTCGAAAAAGAAAGCACGAGCCAAAAAATGGGGGCGGTGGGGCGGGTCCATATGGCCCCTCTTTGGGGTCAAAGTTGGGCGTACAGAGGTATAAATCCTCAAAAAGCCCCAAAACTCCCCTAGAAACGCCCCTGGAGGGGTGCAATGTGAGACCGACCTCCAATAATTTTCTGCCCCCAACATTTTTCTTGAACATACCTTACCCCTATTTCCACTTCCTAAGGGGGCTCCCATACAAAACATTTTTAAAAAATTTGATCATACCATTCTAACTTACCCTAAAGTGCCCCTAGTGGGGCCAAATGTATGACCGACCTCCATTATTTTATTAATTCCAACATTTTTTGCAAACATACCTACAATGTATCTTTAACCCTTAAGGTGGTCCCCATACATTTCTTTTATTTTTTATAAATTCGTTTTATTAAACCAGCTCCTACCGCCCCTATCGTGCCTCCTAGAGAGGCAAAAATTACGACCAACCCCCATTATTTTTAAGTTACCAACATTTTGTCCGAACATCATAACACCCTATCTCCACTCCCTAAGGGGCTCCCATGCATTATAAAAACATGTATTTTTAAAAACTAATAAAAAAATAAAAAAAAATGTATGGGGACCCCCTTAAGAGTTGAAAATAAAGGGTAAGTATATTCTAAGAAAATGTTGGAGTTGAAAAAATATTGGGGGTCGGTCATACATTTTACATCTCTAGGGGCACCCTATGGACAGTTAGAGCGGTAGGAGCAAATTTTATAAAAATGTCATTTTGTATGGGAGCCCCCTTAGGAAGTGGAAATAGGGGTAAGGTATGTTCAAGAAAAATGTTGGGGGCAGAAAATTATTGGA
Organism: Pegoplata infirma; assembly: GCA_963921195.1. NCBI lineage: Eukaryota > Metazoa > Arthropoda > Insecta > Diptera > Anthomyiidae > Pegoplata > Pegoplata infirma. Next base: position 144,157,238 of record OY992538.1, read on the forward strand.
GGTCGGTCTCACATTTCACCCCTCCAGGGGCGTTTCTAGGCGAGTTTTGGGGCTTTTTGAGGATTTTTACCTCTTTAAGCCCATCTTTGACCCCAATGAGGGGCCATATGGCCCCTCCCCACCGCCCCATTTTTTGGCTCGTGCTTTCTTTTTCGAACCTAAAAAAATTAGAGGGTATCGCGGATCGAAATCGAAAACTGGTTAGCTATCCCACGCCTAATAGTGCAAATTGAAGAACCGTTTTTTGTGTTCCAAAGTAAAAAAAAATTTTTTTTCATAGATATCCCACTCGCATCCCACTAAGCGACCCCACAGCTCTTAAAGGAAATCACCTAAGCTTTCTTTTGAATCAAAAAAAAAAAAAAAAAAAAAGGGCCCAATTTGAGGAAAAAGTCAAAAAAGTTTTGGATTTTTAAGAAAAACAATCCAAATTTTTTTTTTTATTTTTTTTTATATTTTTTTTCGAAAGACTGAAGAAATAGCTATCTAAACTCTTTGGGACACATTTTGCTAAAAACAAAAGGTAAGAAGTTACATGGATGAGAATCAACACCTCTTTGGCCAAAATGTCAAATTTCGACCCCCTCTAACTCAGACAGTTCTTGACCGATCTCGTTGAAAAATTGTGTCTGAACTACTATCCAATAGGACTAACCTTGGTGCAAATTTCATCCCGATTGGAAGACATCGGTTTCAAAAGTTGTGTCAGTTGACACGAAAACCCCCATATGTAACTTTCAAACTATTTATCAGATTGAAACATTTTGGGTGGGGCGAATAAAGCCAATGATATAAGCTTTCAAAATAGCTAGTTTGGAGTGACACTATTACAATACACCGTGAGTTACAGAGTGCCAAAGTTGACCACCCCGATATTAAAAGGCTTTTGGAGCTAGTAACTTTTAAAAATATGCAACGATTTTTATTTTTTTTTTTAGTTTTTGCAATTACCGTACTAAGGAAAACAAAATCAAAAAAAAAAAAAATTTCAAAAAAAATATATTTTTATTTTCCGACAAAATATGCCAACTCTAAAAAAATATTTGTTTTTCAACATAGTAATAAATGCCATCTCTGAAAAATACGCAAACAAGTGAAAAATATGAAACTTTTGGCATAGGTAAAAATTATTTAGACTATTTTAACCATCTTATGGAAGGAACATTGTTTTTTCTTACAATAATATGCGAAATAACTAGTTTTTTAGCTCTCCTGAACAGTAAGCTTTTTCGAGTTGGCATTTATTGAATATAGTTCGACGACATGTAATGTTTTTCAACAATTAACATTATTCTTAGCTTTGTATCTATATATTTTGACGTAAATTTCGTAATAAAATTATCTCTTTTATTCTTTTATTACGCAATGTCTTGAGCTTTTTTGTTAAAAGTGTTTTCTACAAAAGACCTTTGAAATTTTTAACAAAAACGCAAAAAATTGTGTATATATTTTTTTGCATGACACAAAATTTATTTTGCGCTAATTTATAATTCCTAAGGTCCATACTCTTAAATAGTAAAAAAAATTATAAACATATTATAAGCGTTCTAAAATTACCAAAAAAAAATGGAAAATGTTGATTTTTCTAAAAAAAATAAATTTGCAAATATCTCAAAAACTAAAGCTAACTTTCAAATTTGGTGTACATATTCGTAATCTACGTCCGAAAAACTATAAGAAAAGTTGTGTTGCAAGTCATAACATTTTTTGTGTTCCTCCGTACTATTTTAAATTTTAAAAATTTATTTTGAAAATAGGAAAAATATTTTTTTTTCTTTTTAATTTTTTAATAGATCGTTTTAGTTTAAAAAAAAAAAAATACTTATACAGTCAAACCCGGTTATAACGAACTCCGAGGGACCAGTAAAAATAGTTCGTTATAAGCGTAGTTCGCTATAAGCGGGGTATATTTTTTATTAACCTAGTTTTATTCCCAAAAAAATAGATCCATTTTTGATTTATTTGATGTTTTTTTGTAAATAAACTACTTATTAAGAAGAAAACATTCAAAATATAAATAAATTTCATCAAAATTATACACTCAAAAAATTTCATAGGTAAAATGAACGAAATACTTCGTACATTGTACGAAATATTTCGTGGTTTTGCCGGAACGAAATATTTTGTAATATTTACCTATGGCACTTCGTAAATATTACGAAGTTTTTTTTAGTAATATTTACGAAATAAATACGAAAATATTTTGTAAATTTACGAAATATTTAGTATAACTACGAAACATTTCGTGAAAATACTAAATATTCACGTACATATTACGAAGTTTTTTTTTTTAAATAGGAATTATGTTTATTTTTACGAAAATGTTTCGTGAAGTTACGAAATATTTCGTAAAGTTACGAAATATTTTGTATAATTACCCAGCAAAAAAAGAGCTTACCATTCACTACAAAATTCACCACAACTTATGAACCAGATGTACTTCTTCTTTAACTGAAACATTAATGAATTTAATATGGGCGTGACATACAAAGTATGTTCTTTTTTTCGCCACTTTTCAGTGGCGAAAGATTGACACTTAAGAATAACATATATCACTAGTGTTTATTATGTACATTAGAGTGTCCCTTATTTTGGAAATGTTGGAAATGTTGAGACGGTACCCCCTCATTTTTTTCCTTTTGACTAAAAAATAACTCAGAAAAAATTTTACGCTCCTACGACCACGCCTTCCCTACGCGACGGGGCCGTAAAGAGCGGGGCCTTAAAAATCATTTTTCCATACAAAGCAAAAAAATTTTTTTTTTGATTTTAAAGAAAAAAAAAAATTAGAGCTTTTGGGGTCCTACAGTAAAAATTTTTAAAAAATTTTTTTTTTTTTAGTTTTGACAAGCAACGGTTTTAGTTGTAATGTTGCTTTTAATGATATATATTCATAAAAAAATATTACTCATATCTGTGACATCTTGATCGTGTATCGAAAAACATCAAAAATGCATTTTTTACCCTTTTTTAGATCACGATAAAGATGTCACAGATAGGAATAATATTTTTTTATGAAAATATATCATTAAAAGCAACAATTCAACTAAAACGGTTGCTTGTCAAAACTAAAAAAAAATATTTTTTAAAAAATTTTTACTGTAGGACCCCAAAAGCTCTAAATTTTTTTTTTCGAAAATTTTTTTAGAACTGAAAGCCTCATCCCACCAAAATCAAATTTTTTGTCGTGAATAAGCTAAACAAGCTATATTATAATTAATAACAAAAAAATCAAAAAAAAATTTTTTTGCTTTGTATGGAAAAATGATTTTTAAGGCCCCGCTCTTTACGGCCCCGTCGCGTAGGGAAGGCGTGGTCGTAGGGGCGTAAAATTTTTCCTGAGTTATTTTTTAGTCAAAAGGAAAAAAAATGAGGGGGGGTACCGTCTCAACATTTCCAAAATAAGGGACACTCTAATGTACATATATATTAACATCACAGTCTATAACAAGTGCTCTTTGTATACGGTTGCTTATAGATTACCTCGCTACTTAATAAATTGTTTTGATTTTATACTCAAAATTTTTTTTTTTCTATTCTCTCAATAAAAAAAAATATAGTATTTCTTATTACATTTACGCGCTTTAATTTCCTTTTGTGACTGGTGTAGCTGTCACCATGTCGTCCTCCTCAGGAGACAATTATTACGACATTTTGGACCCGTCACCGAAACGCAAAAAAAACAACACTCAATTCAACATAAACAATACCCAACACTTCCCTAAAATAATACATAAACCAATCAATAACAACAACAAACAACAGTGTCCAAAGTTTATTGTTTTAAAAAGCAAAATACCTGACAAACCGATTCAACATTTTAACATCTTCCTAGTTTCAAAGGCACTTGAAGGTATTTCAAGTGATCCTGCGGATAAAATCTCGTTTACGAGAGATGGTAATTTGCTTATACTGACTAAAAATGAAGCTCAAGCCAACAGGTTTTTAAAGGCAACTAACTTATCAAACCTTTACCCAATTGAATGCTCCTTGCACTCAACATTAAATGTTATTAAATGTGTCATATTTGCTCCGACATTAAGAGACCTTAGTGAAGAAGATATCAAAGATAATCTAAAAGACCAATACGTTGCTGATTGTAAAAAGATAACCAAGTTTATTGATGGGAAAGTAATAAACACACCACTACATATCCTTCACTTAAACCTTTTTAAACTTCCACATGAAGTAAAAATTGGTTTTATAAACTGTAGAGTTGATCCTTATATACCTAGCCCTATCCAATGCAAAAAGTGTTTCAAGCTTGGTCATACTAAAAAACATTGCACAGTTGAAGAAAACTGTGATATTTGTGCCTCAGTTATTCATGATCCCACACCTTGTACAAAAATTCAGTGTATCAATTGCAACCACCCACATAAATCTACAAACAAAAACTGCCCAGTAATAAAAAAAAACGTAAAGAAATACTGAAAATAAAAACAATAAATAACTGTTCTTACAAAGAAGCATCAAATCAAATACCAGACACACAAAATTATGAAATTCCAATTGACAATTTAGAAACAGCAATAGCAGAAAGAAAAAATAAACTTAATAAACCAATAACAAACACTAATCCCGCTAATCCAAATACTCATACTAATCCTACAAACACAACAAATCAAAGTACAACTGACACTAACAAAGAATCAAGTGTATCACCAAAAGAAACAATACAAAAACTCTCATCAACAATTAACAATCTCTTAACCCAACATCAAACCAATCAAACCAAACATCAAACTTCAACATTAAATACATCCAACTTACCAACAACTAACAAACAAGCTACAAACACAAACAACAGCAATCGTAATACCAGAAATAATAAAGATAAACAAACATCAAGAAATTCCTCTAGGGAAAATTCAGCTACTTTAACTCCAAAAACAATTTCGAACAGGAGAAATGAAATAGATTCAATAGATATTGAAATGGATGAGTAACTCATTAAAAAAAAAATTTAATTCCAACTTATATACTCTCAATGACAGTAAAAATTATGCAATGGAACCTAAATGGTTTCTACAACAACCTTCATGAACTACAAATAATTATCCGTGAAAAATCACCTGATATTATTGCACTCCAAGAAACTCATCACTCAACTAATTTAATCCGACTTAACGGTTATACATCCATAATATCTAACAACAGTACCACTCGCGGTGGTACTGCTATATTCATCAAAAATAATATTAAACACAATATTTTGAACTCAACTAACAATTTTTCAGTTTCTTCTGAAATTTATGTTGGCTTTAAACTTAAAGTCGTATCCATCTACCTTAATCCATCGGAACCACTTCCTAGATCTGAACTTGTCTCTCTCTTTACTGATAGTGCTCATAGCTGTATCATATTAGGAGATTTTAATGCCCATTCCACCCTTTGGAGATCACCAACAACAAAAATCAGAGGCAAAGCAGTTGAAGATCTCCTTCAGCAATCAAATATAATCCTACTTAACGACGGTTCGCCCACTCATTTTTCAACAAGATCAACATTCACACATATTGATCTCTGTTTTGTTTCTGCCGATCTAGCACCATTATGCTCTTGGAGCACTGACTCACAATTAAATGGTAGCGATCATTCCAGCCACCACTAATATGCGAACGCGTTTCAACTTGGATAAAGCCAATTGGGCTAAATACCAGCATACTCTTAGCAATATACCTCAAAGAGATATCTCCTCTAATGTCAATAAAGAAGCCGCTTGGATACAAAAAGTAATAAGAACAGCTGCAAATGTTGCTATACCCCATTTTAAAAAACGTCAAAACTCCAAATACACACATTGGTGGAATGATGAGCTAAAAGCCCTACGAGATAATAAACAAAAACTATTTAACTACTTCAAAAAACATCCCACCTCAGCAAACAGAATCACATACAAAAAAGCTAACGCCCTTTTCAAACTTAAAAGTAAATTAGCAAAGAGGGAATCCTTTTTTAATTTTACAAGTGAAATAAACCCAACCACTCCAATTAATAAAATTTGGAATAATATAAAAAAAACTAGAGTCCGACCGAATATTCGGTTTCGGTCTCGGTTTCGGCCGAATAATGGGGTTTCGGCCTCTATTCGGTATTCGGCAAAATTTTTGCCGAATATTAGCCGAAACCGAAACTTTTTGGTATTTTAAAAAATATGTAAAAAAGTCACTGAATTTATTGATTTCGTAATTTATTACACTTGTTTCAGTTCAATTGAAGAAAATGTTACAAGTTTATGCAATAAATGTAAAACTGTTTCAGTTCAAAAATTATTTTCTCCTAATCTACAAACGAAATATACAATTTTTTTGTAAGTTTTTTAAAAAACATGTTTTTTTTCAAAAATACAACTATGGTTTAAAAGCATTATATACTGTATATTTATCTTTAAAACTTTTTAATAATTTTATTCATGCCAGGCGGTAATTTTTTTTTTAGTTTCGGTTTCGGTTCGGTTTCGGCCGAATATTACTTTTTTGGCCGAATATTCGGTTTCGGTTCGGCCTCGAAAACTGGTTTCGGTCGGACTCTAAAAAAAACTCAACGGTAACAAAACGTCAAATTTCATTCGTCACATAGAGCACAACAACCACAACTTAAATGATCCACTACATATCGCTAACCTTTTTGCTGAGACGTGGTCACAACAATCTACTGATGATAATTTTAACAACATATTCAAGCAAAATAAAAATCATAGTAACGTAACCATAAACTATGAACCCAATACGAACACCAAACTTTTGGAGGAAAAAATTACTATGTTTGAAGTATATTCTACACTTAATTCGCTTAAAGGAAAAACCCCTGGATTTGACAAAATATCTTACCCCTTGCTAAGACAACTTACCTCCAACATCAAAGAACTATTGCTTAAATTATTTAACACAATTTTTTCCACAGGCATTATAACAAAACAATGGAAAACCTCTACCATAATACCCATACCAAACCCCCAAAAAATATAACTTTGGTAGACGGATACCGTCCTATATCTCTAATTCCATGCGCAGCTAAACTTCTCGAAAAAGTTATTGCTACAAGAATAACATGGTTTCTTTTAAAAAACAAACTATTGAGCACTCATCAAGTTGCTTTTAAACCTAATAAAGGAACTACTGATGATCTAACATACATAGATCACTTAGCAGCATCTACTCTATCTCATAAGGGTCATGTATCCGTAATATCCATAGATTTTGAAAAAGCATTCGACCGCGTTGGCATACATACGATTATATCCCAACTAAAAGAATGGAAATTCGGGGAGAAAATTATTAACTTCGTATTCGCTTTTCTTACAAATAGAAAAATAAGAGTTAAAGTCAATAACGTTTATTCTAGCACTAAACCACTGCATAATGGTATCCCTCAAGGGTCACCATTATCAGTGGTGCTATTTCAGATTGCCACTGATAAGCTAAACAAAATAATTTCAAAAAACACATACTTCAAACATGTCATATATGCCGACGATTTATATTTGATCTTTAAACACTCCCAAAATTTCGATATGCAAAGTGAAATTAACACACTATTTAACTCTCTAAGTGATTGGAGTAATAACTCTGGTGCAAAAATATATTTTTCAAAAACAAAATGCCTTCACATATGCAAAAAGAAAGCTTGCAACAACAACAACAACATAATAATACAAGGCAACCAAATCGAAACAGTAGAGTCCTTAAGAATACTGGGAGTGATATTCAACAAAAGTTTTTCATGGTCTTCACATAGTGACAGTCTAAAGAAAAATATCTTACAGCGATTAAACATAATAAAATGCTTAGCTTCCAAAAAAAGCGATTCACATCCAACAATCACTCTGAATGTTGTCCGAAGCATTATCTTGTCAAAAATAGACTATGGATTAGTAATTTATGGTAAAACATCTAAAAACCAACTTAAAAAAATAGTTCCTGTATACAACTCGGCAATTAGAATCGCCCTTGGGGCATTCAGAACAACTCCAATAAAAAATTTAATGGCCGAATCTGGATTACCCACCTTACAAGAACGTTTCAAAAATCTGACTTCTAAATTAATAACTAAGATTATATCTGTGGCAAAAACCCATAACAACATAAGTCGAGTTATGTCCAAAACGTGTTTTTGCATTTTCGGAATCTCCTTATACATTTTCGTATTGTATCAAATTTTTATGAAAATCGGACTAAAACTTTCTGAGATATTGATTTCAGAACTCCACAACTCATTTTTTCTTAAAGGAAAAATAAAAATCGTAACAGCATATCTGAGTTATGTTTTTATTCCTTATTTTAAAATCAGCAATCGTTGAAGATGCTAAAATGTATTTTACAGGGATACATAACTGCATATCTCGACATATGCTTAGATTAAAATGTAATTTTGAAAAACGCAATAACAACATCAATGGTTTTCACCCGATATCTCCATAGTCTTTCTATATATCAACTTTTAAAGTAGCGAAGATTGTGTCGATAATAATGCTTGAGATATTTACATGCCCAAAATGTCCAAATTTGTAAACCCAGATTTGGTATTTGAAATTAAAACTTAAAAATGCTCTCCTGAAAAGTAGTATAAAAACACTTATGCACTTATTCCTTTTTGCCACAGATATATCCTGCCGAACAACACCTCCTGAAACGAATATCATACATTCCCACACAACTACCGCTCCGCTACACTTCTACTTTGTGCGTAACTTTTAAACACGCTACAGAAATGGGCATCGACCTTAAACCACAAAAAATCTACTCTCCCTCGGAACCACCTTGGAAATTAAAAAACACCTGCTTTATACGTGATCTTATGAACCTACCCAAAGAATCAACTGCAATTAACGCAATAAACAAGTACAAGAACAAACGTGGAATGTTTTTAATATGCTCTGATTCTAAATCCGCCATCATGGCAATTCAAAATATAAAAAACAAAAATTCAAAATATCTAAGATAAGAGATATATTAATAAAATTCCATACGAAATTTAAAATAATGTGGATTCCTAGCCACATTGGCATTTTGGGAAACACCCTTGCCGACGAAGCTGCTAAATATGCTACTCATGCTCCAGTTTTACAATACAACTCATACAACAAGACTGATATACACAGAATAATCGCTTCACACCTAAAGGGTACTTTTCACTATCACACATTTCCATTATACAAGCGTAATTTCACCATGTTAGCGAAATATTTTTTTAAAAAATTTGGCCAGAAATTGATCACTTATTAGATACGACTAGATTTCAATCAAAAAAGAATCCACAAATCTTTAGGAAGTTGGTAAATTTTGATGTGTATAATGGAAAAGTGTGATAGTGGAAAGTACCCTTTAAGGGTAGACAAAATATGGATGACTGGAATAATCATCAACACCACTACAAATTTTTTAACCCATTAAAAAATACACCAACCTTTCCTCCAGAAGCTCTAAGATTAGACCTTCAAAAATACATAAGACTTAGACTCGGTCACTCTTATATCACAAATCGTCATCACTTTACCAACGCTAGACCAGAAGATTACATATTGTGCGATACGGATATCCTTAACATAAAACATTTAGTTTTTAATTGCAACGTATTAAAACAAGCCCAAATAACTTTATTGGGTTAAGGGGCCTATTCACAAAAAAAGTCATAACCCAATCATAACTCAATTTTTTCCATGTGGTTGTTGTAAACAATCATAAAAAAATCAAATTTTGTTTGAAAATTTCAAAAAAATAATGACCTGCTACCCACATCGTCTCAAAATTGACAAATAATTTTAAATTTTGAGACTTTTTATGATTGTGTTTACAACAAACACAGGGAATATGAAGTTTGAAAATAATAAAATTAGTCATAACCAGTCATAACTGTGAATAGGCCTGTAAATCTGTTTACCCACTTTACTACAAAATGCTGATATAGAAAATATAAAGTCTGTTAGTAATATACTTAAATTTTGTAATATATATCATCTCATTTAAAAGTTTCATATTGGAATTTATATTTAGGTCAAAAACCATAGTCGTTAGTAAATTACACTCAGAAAATTATGTAAGTTACTACATGTTAGTTATTTGTATATTTTACAGTAGTTAGTTGTTTTCAACTACAAAGTCAGTTGTTTTTGTATAAAAAATATCAAACAACTATTTCTGTTAGTTATTTCAAGTCGTTTTTTTGAACAACTAACAAAAAAGTACTGTGATGTAGTAACAGTTATTTAAAGTAGTTAATTTTATTTTTTATCTCTGAAAAATTTTCAAAGTTTTTTTTTCCAAAAAGTAAAAATAAATTTTCGTTTTTTTTATTTTTCATAACTTTTAAAAAAAAAAAAAAACTTGGAAAAAATTTGGTCTTCAATTTTTTTTCTGAAACATTTTTTGAAAATGCCGCAGAGTTTTGTACTCTTGCCCAAAAAATTAAATCATGATAATGTTTTATTTAATAAAAACTTTTTACGAATAACCCTCACATATTTGCAAAAAAAAATATGTAAGGGTTAAAAAAATATTCAGAAAAAAAGAACTCCAAAGAAATTTATCAAATTTATCAATATTTACAAAAAAATTGGAAAACTACACTCAAAATAATAACTCTGGTAAATTATAGAAAAACTCTGCTAATTTAACAGAGTTCACCGTACTTTTCCAGCTAGCAACATTACTTGGTAATTTTACCAAAAAACTATGTAAAATGATTTTTACAAAAAAAAACTGTTAATTTACAGACTTTATAGTAAAATATTGGTTAAATATTAGCGTCTTTTAACAGAAAAAAACTCTATTTTTTTACTATAAAACTCTGTAAAATACTTTGGACAAAAAAACTGTTAATTTACAGAGTCTCTAGTTAAATATTGGTTAAATAAAGCACCATTTAGCAAAGAAAAACTCTGTTAATTTACAAATATTTGTAAAATATATTTGATGCAACCAAAATTTTATAAAAAAAAAACTCTGTAGTTAAATTAAGTTTTTTTGGGAATTTTCTTTTTTAAGTTTTCTGTAAAATTAATGTTTAAAATACAGACAAAACTTAGTTTTTGGTTACATAAATACAAAGTATTTTGCTAAAATCTGTATTTTTGCAGAAATATCTGTTAATTATCTGTAAAATAAAGATTACAAGGTTAAAAGTAATATAACAGAAAAATTCGTTCAACTGTTGACAAGTGTGGACGTGTTTTAATTCATCTCCGTGCTATTAATTGAATTTTTGAAATTGTTCGTAATAGGTATTTTTGTAATATTTTCATGACCACATCCAGGAAAATGAAAATATGGACACAAATGATACCGATTTAATTCGAGGCTCTGCCTCACCGACTGGTGCTGGTCCTAGCACTGGTCTTAGGGTTGCGACCTTGAAGTCCGACCTTGATTCTGGTAGGGGTGCTCAGCCTAATATTGGTGGTAAAAAGAAAAAGAAACTTAAACCATCAAAGGTCAGGCACAACCAGAGACGGCTTTGTTTGAAAATAATTAACAGACTAAGCCAACTTGATGGAACGAAGCTCTCCGAACGTGAGAGGGCGTCGCTATCATGGGCGAAAGGAGTCATTGAAGAACAGGACAAACTTTCGGCAATGCGCGCATCTGACAAACAGAGCGCTGTTTCGGCCTCGTCATCGAAGTCTGGTAAAAGGTTGCGCTCGCCCGACGAGAAACCTTTACCTAAGAGATCTAAGGTGACCGGCAACGTCTGGACTCAGTCTTTTAGTGAAGTGGTTAAAGGTAACTTCGTTAGGGCTGTGATAAACAGGCAAAATGGGGATTGTAGTATTCCAAGGGACAAGTGGAGTTTAGTTGAAACTAAACTAAATGAAATCTACTATAGGCTCCTTGAGAGTATGCCTGATTTTCTACCTACTACTGTCAACGCAGGTTGGTATCAGGGGCGAGTAAAACTCGTTGCTTTTGGGAACGAAAGATCCGCAGCCGTGTTTAAGGTTGCCATTAGCCAAGTGGGAGAGTTATGGCCTGGAGCCAGACTGGACGTTGTGGAAAAACATGATATCCCCTCGCAACCCAGAGCTCATGCATGGATCCCAATGGCTACAAATGACACTGCGGTGATTCTTAAGATGATAAAAGTCTGCAATCCTGACCTTCCAACTCAGAATTGGCAAATTGCCAGATTGGGTGAGATGGAGGGCGCTCGTCGTCAAGCAGTGGTCTTGGTTAATGAGGAATCGCTTCCGCTTTTAGCCAGGACTGACGGCATTATTAGATTTGGATTTTTTCATATAAGAGTCAATGTCTACAAGGGCGACCAGAAGACTATTTTGGACGCAGACAAGCCAGTGGCAGAGTCGGCTGGGGAGGAGAATCTGGAAAAGGTTGATATTCAGCTGGCCGATTCTAGGCTGATGGGAGATGCATCTGGCATTTTTGAAACCGAATCTGGTAACGAATGCGACTTCTGTGATGGCCTGGAGGATAAAGCCGATGCCACGATGGGTGACATCCAGGACGAGGCCCATGCAGTGAGGAATTCGGAGAGTTCTGTTGCCTCCGATTCAGAACAGATGGGATATATATCTGGCTTATTCGAAACCGAATCTGGGGACGAATGCGACCTCTATGATAACACGGAGGATGAAGCCAATAACACGGTGGTGGAAAGGATGGTGGAAAAAAAGCAAGATGTTGCGATTCCTACAAATAAACCTCCATCACTGTAAGGCAGCCTCAGTTGCACTCTTGCTGCGCCTGACGACAGGAGCTGTTGACTTGGTTTTTATCCAAGAGCCCTGGGTGCGGGGTGGCAGGGTTTGCGGATTGAAGACCCCTGGGTTTAAGTTGGTGGTTGCCAAAGGTGAGGGCTCACCAAGAGCCTGCTTCTTGGCAAAAAATGGCTTAAATATATTCTTTTTATCAACTTTTAGTGATAGGGATGTTACAGCGGCTAGCTTAGAGCTTCATGGGAAGTCTATTTGGCTCGCCTCTGCGTATTTTCCTAATCCGGGGTCAATACCCCCGGAGAAGGTTGTCGGTCTAATTCGGGAGTCTGAATCTAGGGGACACCAGTTAGTAGTGTGTTGTGATGCTAATGCACATCATTCGATATGGGGAAGTACAGACACAAATTATAGAGGCGAATCACTTTTGGAGTTTTTGTTAAGCACTAACCTGTATATTTGTAACAAGGGTGGTGAACCAACTTTCGTTACAAGTACGCGGCAAGAGGTTCTTGACGTAACACTTGTATCAGATACATTGTCTGATAGAATTGATGACTGGAGAGTTTTGGAAGAGCATTCTTTCTCAGATCATCGCTGCATTGAGTTTTTACTCAGGGAGCGTGCCCCGGTTGAGACAGTCTCTAGAAATCTGAGGAGAACAAACTGGGTGAAATATAGGGAGACTTTTTCTTTGCTTTTGGATGAAGTACCCTTATCTAAACCACATAGTTTGGCGCAAATTGACTGTCTGGTTGACCATATAACAAATGTTTGTAATAGGTGCCTGGATGCGTCTTGCCCTTCTGCAAAGCCTAGAGGGAAAAAAAAGCCACCTTGGTGGTCAAATGAGTTGCAGACGAGCAGAGATTCCTGCAGAAAGCTCTTTAATAAGGCTAAATTTTCAAGAGCGGACGAGGACTGGTCTGCATACAGGCTGCAACTTAAGAGTTATAAAAAGATGATCAGAAATGCAAAATGTGATTCTTGGAAAAACTTCTGTGGAAACATAGACGACGTTTCTGAGGCATCCAGGCTGCGCAAGGTTCTGGCTTCTTCTCCTTGCACCCTGGGATACCTGAAAGATCCTAATGGGGTGTGGTCTTCCTCCAGTGGAGAGTCGCTGGATCTCCTTTTAAACACGCATTTTCCGGGCAATTCCATGACGCCGTTTCAATCTTTGGAACGTTCTGACGCCCAAGCATCTGAAATTTCTTCGGAAATAATAAATATGCCAACATTAATCTGGGCGATAAAAAGCTTCAGGCCCTATAAATCCCCGGGACCTGATGGTATAATCCCGGCTGAGTTGCAGCAAGTGTCGGACTATATAGCCCTGTTGCTGTATAATCTATACACAGCATGCATCAACTGGTCGTACATTCCTTTAAAATGGAGGGATACCAGAGTCGTATTTATCCCGAAGGTTGGGAAAAGTTTCCACACAGCTCCGAAGGATTTCAGACCAATTAGTCTGTCTTCTTTTTTGTTAAAGACAATGGAACGAATGATAGACTCATATTTGCGTAGAGTGATTGACCCGAGGTTGCTTTCGACAAAGCAACATGCATACAGCAAGGGACGATCAACGGAAACAGCTCTTCATGAGCTCGTTGGTACCATCGAGAGATCGCTTTCGGTAAAGGAGTACACTATGGTGGCCTTTCTTGATATTGAGGGGGCTTTTAATAATGTCATCCCAGAATCGATAATATTGGCATTGTCTGGTCTGGGAGTAAAGCGTGAAATCGTTTTAATGGTGGAAAGCCTACTTGCCAGTAGACGTATAACGTCTGAATTGGGAGCGTCCGTCATATCTCGATTTGTCAATAGGGGCACACCACAAGGAGGTGTTCTTTCGCCGCTTCTTTGGAACCTGGCACTGAATTCAATGCTACTATCTCTAGAAGCACGTGGTTGTCATGTTGTCGCATATGCTGACGATGTCGCGATAGCGGTAAAGGGGAAGCATCTGCCAACATTGCGGGACATTCTTCAGGGTTCTCTGAAAGATCTGTCTAAATGGGCAAGAGACTGTGGTCTAGGAGTTAATCCTAGTAAAACAGAGCTTGTTTTATTTACAAGGAAAAATTAGATTCCTGCTTTTGATCCTATTTCTCTGGACGGTACTGAAATCACCTTCTCAGATGGAGCCAAGTATCTTGGAGTATTTCTAGATAGGAAGCTGAATTTCAGGCGTAATATTGAGGAACGGGTGAGAAAAGCAACGATTGCTTTGTATTCCTGTAAAAGGGCCATTGGAAAACGATGGGGTTTTAGCCCTCAAGTCGTTCATTGGATCTATACAGCAGTGGTGCGTCCAATTTTGCTGTATGGAATCATTGTCTGGTGGCCTGCTTTAGAAACAAAATCGAACTGTGTCTTTATCACGAAGGTACAGAGAATGGCGTCAATGTGCATCACTGGTGCTCTTCGTACTACACCTACGGCTGCATTAGAAATCCTCCTTCACCTGATACCCTTGGACATATTGGGTAGGCAGTATGCAGCTGCGTCGGCAATTCGACTTAATAGCACGCTGCAATGGAGGAGCAGCGATTGTGGCCATAGCGCGATCTTAAAAAAGATAACAATACCACAAAATGTGGATTGTGCTCCCTCTTTGAGCCTCTTTGAGCGCCACTTTACCACTATGATACCATCCAGGGAGTCTTGGATGGGGGATACTCCGGGAAGTGGAGCTACCATAAATTTTATAGATGGATCGAGGCTGCACGAACAAGTGGGCTTTGGGGTCTATTCGGAAGAGCTTGGATTGAGCCTGGCTCGTAGACTGCCAGATCATTGCAGTGTTTACCAGGCAGAGATGCTGGCAATAAAGGAAGTGGCTGACTGGTTGAGCTGCAATGTCTTGTCTACAACCGCAGTCAACATCTATACTGACAGTCAAGCCGCGGTCAAGTCCCTGGATTCAATGTTTCTGAAAACAAGATCTGCCCTTAACTGCCGCACGTCTTTAAATGAGATGGCCAAGCAGTTTAACATACGACTCATATGGGTCCCAGGGCACAGAGACATTCCAGGGAATTGCAAAGCCGATGAGCTTGCAAGACTAGGAACTACCTTACAGGTTCCAACAGAATTGGAATGTGTTGGTATGCCTCTAGAAACTTGCAAGCAAAACCTACGGCTTTGTTCTGCGACGGAGACTAATCAAAGATGGGCAAATGGATGGACGTGTGAGACAACACGACTGACTTGGCCTTCTCTTAATCAGGGGCGCACAAGTGAGCTGATATCGCTTCCAAGAGGAGAGATTTCAACGGTGGTTTCTATAATTACCGGACACTGTCTTATAGGGAAGCACGCAGAGCGGTTAAATGTGCCGTCGAATGACTTTTGCCGAAGTTGCATGGATGAAGAGGAGTTGGAAACTATCGAACACTTTATTTGCCATTGCCCGGCACTTTCTGGTCAGCGACTTGCTTCACTGGGATCTAGGGAGCTGTACGATCTTTCAGATTTGTCGGATGTCAAAATTCAACATCTAAGGAGTTTCATAAGAAGCTCAAACTGGTTTAACGACAGGGACTAGTAGGGAAACCTATTACGATCCCGTGGTATCACAATGGACCTCAGAGTCTACGTGTGTTGACGTAAAACGTCAGCAGCCACCTACAACCTAACCTAATATAACAGATAAAACTTTGTTTTTTGTCACAAAAAATTCCAAGTATTTTCTTTAAATCTGTATTTTGACAGAAAACTCTGTCAAACATCTGTTGAATTGAGATTACTGTCATTTTACAATGTATTTTACAGAGTTATTATTTTGCTAAAATCTGTATTCTTGCAGTGTAAGAACAAATCAGAAAATACAAAAAATAAGTCAGAAAAATGCAGATATATTTAGAAAAAATCACAAAATTCAGAAAGAAAATCAACTAGAAAATTTAGAAAAATCTGAATATATAAATTTTTTTTATACCCTACACCACTCTGTGGTACAGGGTATATTGAGTTTGTGCTGATGTTTGTAACTACCCGAAATATTTGTCCTAGACCTACCTTCAAGTATACCGATCGACTCAGAATAACTTTTTGAGTCGATTTAGCGATGTCCGTCCGTCCGTCTGTCCGTCCGTCCGTCCGTCTGTCCATCTATCGGTTTAAGCACGATACAGGTCGCAATTTTCAATCAATTGACTTGAAATTTGAAACTTAAGCATCTTTTGGCCCAAGGACGAAGCCTATTGAAATTGGAGAAAATCGGTCCATGTTAAGACCTAGCCCCCATACAAACGCCCCCTTTGGATTCGGCTTTAATGACTCTAATAACCGTATTATAATAGATATCGCTTTGAAATTCAGCAAGTAATCAAATTTTGTATGCACAAATCACCATTCCAAATTTCAAAGGAATCGGGTCAGTCCTTCTGGTAGTCCCCATACAAACCACCTTCCCGATATTCACATAACTCCCTCAAAATTCATAAAAATGGAAATATTTGATAAAAAATTTATTTTTAGGTGCTAAACGTGTACTTTAGCAACCTTATCAAATCGGAATATAATTGGACCATTTTTGGACTTAGTCCCTCATATAAAAATTTCGACCCATATTCAGTTAAATTGTTCTATTGACAAAAAAAAATAAACCAATTCCACTTAAAATAGATCTGTGTGTGTTTTCTACACTAAATAAAGATCTAACAAAAGACAGATACAATCGGTCCATGTTTGGACTTGGGACCCATTTTCCGGAAAATACTGGTGTAGGGTATCATATGGTCGTTCTTGACCGACTATAACTTTCTTACTTGTTTTATTTATAATTAAATAAAAAAGTAAAAAGAATTAATGCAAACAAATTTTTCCCTAACAAAAAGAAATGTACAAGCTAAAAAAAAACTAAATAAAAAAAAAAGTTGACAAATCACGGGATTCGATCACCGGACCTTCCGTTTTCCAGTCTGGCTCACCTCAGCTAGGCCACCGTAGCTTATCCAAATATTGATTTAAATTTTGTTATGTTTATCCTGTTTGGAGATACATATTCGATTTTCAAATATACTGGTTAGTATTGTCATATCGTAATTTTTTATTGGAAAAAATTTGCGGTGATGGTAACAAATCTAATTGGAAATGCGATATTTGGTATGGCAATACTGCGTTAATCGAGTGACACCTAGCGGCGCTACCAAAACTGTGTGTTTTTTTTATTTTATTTATTAATTTTAAATTATTGTCGAAGTTTACGTTTGTAATAAAATGAAAACTATAATTCTCATTTTCTTTTTCGTTTAATCGTTAGCTTATATAGCCAAACTGAGGTGGCGTCCTGCAACTTTTTTAAAATTAGACCCCAGCCTAAAAACATTATCATGTTAAAAAAAAAAAATTTATATTAATTACTACTATTTTATTTTTACTACATTTTAGTTGTTTTGACTAAAAGTAAGTAGTTTTTGTAAGTAGTTTTTACTACATAAGTCAGTTGTTTTTTGTCAGTTAAAATAATTAACATTGTTAGTTGATTTAACTGAAAAAGTAGTTGACCCCAAAACAACTTACAAAGTAGTTATTTTAACTGACATTTTCAGTTGATTTTACTAACATAAGTTTTTGAGTGTAGAAGTGATTTTTTCACTTCTTTTTGTAAGAGAAATTGAAGGGTACGTTTTGTAATATTTACACTAAAAACACTGTTCGACAGCAAAAACCTCCCAGTGAAATTTCTAACTGGTCCTTATAGATTTTGGTCTCCTGCTTCCAAATCTACCGTCCAAATTTTTATAGATATTCGTTGTTAAAAAGTATAAAAAAAAACAATATTTTAGCACTTTTAGGGGTCCACTGTTACGTATTCTTACGTTGCTTCCACCAAATAGGACTTGATTTCATATAAAATGGATCTCCTGACTCCAAAACTGCAATCGAAATTTTTCAAGCATGTTCTGTTTTTGTGATATTCGCGTTTAAAAATGTTAGTGTGATTTATAAAGAATATAAGTGCGCAACAGTGAAGTTTAGATTTTTAAACGCCAATATTTCAAAAACAGTACGCGATAGAAAAATTTGGATACCAGATTTGTAATAAAGATGTCTTATTTTTACTAAATCGAGTACTATTGTGTTTGAGCAACTTAAAAATACGTTACAGAGGAGACCCAAATATATCAATATTCAAACGCGAATATCTTAAAAACCTTACGTGATAGAAAAATTAATTTCAATGATAATCAAACGTATATACTTCGAATTAAAAATAGGAGTAATTATAAAGATCACACAACTATAAAAATTCACGGCGAATCGATTCACCAGTTTGTTCTGACCACAAGCCTAAACCGCAATTTTCTAAAAAGCCTAAACAATCTTTAATAATGTGATGGAGAAACATTCGCTTTAGTTCGTAAATGTATTTATTTAATTTAGGACCAACTTTTTTCGATAAAAGATATAGAATGGTAGTTAAACGTCAAATTGCTTGTATGAAATTTAAAAAATTTATCAATAATCGATTTTTGTCTTTTCGATTTTTTAAGCCTTAAATAAAGAGAAATAAAATGCCATTATCAAATTTTGTCACGATTTTTGCAAAACCTAAATCCATTCGAAGCTGGACGTAGAAAAAAGTGCATACTTCGTGTATCACCCCCATTCTAAGTATTTCAGTTCAAAAAAAGTTCATATGTTGTGGTGATTTGATTTAATTCCTAAGAACATACAAAAGAGGTACTTTAAAATCCTTAAGTAAAGAAGTGGTAAAATATGTTTTTATTGTTATTTTGTAGCATTTTTGGAAGTGATTTTAAAAGTACTTCCTACGGAATATGAAGTTCGGCACCTATCGCTACTTTGTATGTAGTGAAACCACTAATTCTTTTTGAATCACTTCGTTTATTTTTTGCTGGGTACGAAATATTTCGTGAAATTACAAAATATTTTTGTACATATTACGAAGTTTTTTTTGTAAAAACGAATTAAGTTTATTTTTACAAAATATTTCGTATAATAACGAAATTTTTCGTGAAAAAAAATATTTTTGTATATTTTACGAAGTTTTTTTGTAAATACGAATTAACTTTCGTTAAGGTACGAAATATTACGTAGAATTACGAAATATTAAATAATTTTACGAAACAAATTTCGTGAATTTACAAAGTATTGTTCACATATACGAAATTTAGATTTATTACTAATAACACTACGTGACAGTTTTTTGACCAAATGTATCTGACACCTCATCTTTATGTACAATTGTCCGCTGAATCCGAATATGAAGTCAGAATGGTCAAAAGTAGAACAGTTTTCGAGATATTCGAAAATAAGCGTTTTTTGTGTTTTTAAAAAAGATGATGTCACTTAAATGCAAATATCTTCAAAGCTATTCGTCGATTTATGTATTTCTTTTTTTTTAACGAAAGATAATAAAATTACTAAAATAACCATGGGTCGCTTGTGAAGATTCGTTAAGAAATGACAGAGTTACAGTGGACAAAAGTTCAAACTTCATGAAAAATTTGATGATTTTTTGCAATTTTGCTCTTTTCAAGTTATTGTTTTTAAACCAAACAATTAAAAATTATGTTTTATTACATAGGACATTATTTTATTTCAATACGAACATTTTGCGCTCAACAAGACCCAGATTGGTGCAAAAATGACAAAGCTACAGAAGATTTAGTAAATTAATCCACATTTCATTACTAACATTTAGCTTTGTATATGAGTCATTCCACACCAACTGTTCCACTACAGAAAAACCATGGTGGTTTCAATAGGATATCATTTGCAAAGTATTCGCCCTTAGGGCACTATTAAATAACAAAAATAAAATTTTAGATTTTTCAAAAAGTGGGCCTTGGAGGCATGGTCAAAAATTGAAAATTTCAGCATTTTTTGCCTAAGTGTCTTTATTTCAATATTTATGCCAATAAAATGAAACACAGTGATGTCTTTAAAATAAATGTTTTTTAAAGATTTTTGTATGGGCTATCGATTAAAAAAATAAAAATTTGAAAATTTTCAGAAGAAGTTCTGAATACCCGGTGAAAAATGTTCATATATGCACATACATGTTTCATATGTGATCACATATGAAAAATATGTGATCATATATGCTCCATATGAATACATATATGAAGCAATATTTCTTGATTTTTTTTCATATATGCTGATGTATGAAAACACATATGCACACATCTGCACGTACATGTGTCTGGGACTTATAAAATTTTTAAAAAAAAAATTTCAAAAGCATTTGAACTGAAATTTTGAAATGAAATTTTTTACTCCAAAACGCATAAAAAAATTTTCAAAAAAAAACTTTGAAAATTTTCAAAAAAAAATTTCAGATATGTACACATTTGCACATATATGACATGTACTTCCATATGTGTCCCGATACAAGATGTTTGAATTTTTCTCAGGACTTAGAAAATTTTTCAAAATTTATTTTCTAAAAACATTTTTTAATGATTTTTTTACTACAAACACTTGGTACTTCAAAAATTAAAAAAAAAATCGGATGTCCCGACTTCGAAAATTTTTCAAATTTTTTTTTTTTTTTCTTAAAATATTTTTTTGTTAAAAACCGAAAAAAAGTTGCCAAAAAAAAATTTTGTGTCTGGGACTTAAAAACCAAAAATTTTGGAACTTTGAAAATTAAAAAAAAAAAACATAAAAAAGGGGTTTTTCTGAATTTTAAAAAAATGTTTAAAACTTCAAAAATTTTTCAAAAATAGTGAAACAATTTTAATGAAATTCTTAACACCAAAATGCAAAACGGAATTAAAAAATATATGTTACATATGTGACCATATATGTCCATATATTTACATATGCCGCCAATTTTCGCATTTGCTTCATATATGTAATATATATGGGCGAGCATATATGAATAATATATGAATAACATCTGACATTTTTCACCGGGTATTTTAAATTTAAATTTAAACTTTTTATATCAAAAAACATGCCACAATTTTATTTTTTTTTTACATGTTTAAAAAATAGTTAAGGTGTATATCTATCTGTTCTGAAATTTTCAGAGATGCATTTTTCCTTGTTTTCGAGAAAAAAAATGTTGAACATTGCACTATGCTAATAATTTACAATAATGGGGTATATTACATATGCGAATGAGTAATATTAACTCTTAAAAAAAATTTAAAATAGAGATGTGATCGTGGGTAAGTTTTTTTTTACCATCACGCACTCTCACCAAGGAAATTATTTTTATCACGCATGATAATTTATTTTTCTCACGATTAGTCACGCTCACGTGAGTATCGTGCCCGTGACAACATTTTTTCCACTCACGTGAGCGTGCGTGAACGTGAGGAAAATTAAAAATCGTGCGTGATAAAAACTTTTCCTTCGTGAGCGTGCGTGAACGTCAAGAAAAACTCACCCACGAAAACATCTCTATTTTAAATGTTTTTTAAGAGTTAATATTACTCATTCGCATACGTAATATACCCCATTATTGTAAATTATAAGCATAGTGCAATGTTCAACATTTTTTTTCTCGAAAACAAGGAAAAATGCATCTCTGAAAATTTCAGAACAGATAGACATACACCTTAACTAATTTTTTAACATTTAAAAAAGAAATAAAATTGTGGCATGTTTTTTGATAAATAAAGTTTAAGTTTAAATTTAAAAAATTCAGAACTTCTTCTGAAAATTTTCCAATTTTTATTTTTTTAATCGATAGCCCATACAAAAATCTATAAAAAACTTTTATTTTAAAGACATCACTGTGTTTCATTTTATTGGCATAAATATTGAAATAAAGATACTAAGGCAAAAAATGCTGAAATTTTCAATTTTTGACCATGCCTACAAAGCCCACTTTTTGAAAAAACTGAAATTTTATTTGTGTTATTTAATAGTGACCTAAGGGCGAATACTCTGCAATTGATTTCATATTGACATGACATCACTTTTTTTTTGCTGAACATTTGGTGTGGAATGCCTCATATTTACTTGTGTTTTAAAAAAAAAAATCGAAAAGTGGGATAATTCAATTAATCTACTGTAACTTTGTCATTTTTGCACCGATCTGGATCCTATTGGGCACAAAATGTTCGTATTGAAATAAACTAACGTTTTAAGTGATAAAATTTAAAAAAAATTTATTGTTTGGTTTTAAAAAAATAAGTTGAAAAGAGCAAATAACGGTAATTTTCTCGGTTTTCTCGTAAATATCTCGAAAACTGTTCTACTTTTGACCATTCTGACTTCATATTCGGATTCAGCGTTCGGATTTACATAAAGATTAGGTGTCAGATTCATTTGGTCACGACTTTGTTGAAAATTTGTGACACAGTGTAATGTGCTCGATTCGGTAGTACACTTTCACCATTCACCTACTTTTTAATAATTTAAGTAATTTAAAGTGGTTTCTTTACGAAAAAAAAAAATAGTTTACGTTTCCTGAGCAAAATTCAATTCCATTTTCAAACGGAATTGACTTGGTGACATGCCCCTATAACTTCTCACCAAGGATGGGTACCAATTCGATAAAAGTATTGGTATTGGTATTGGTTTTTAAAATTATATTAGTATTGGTATAGGTATTGGTTTTCATTTTTTGTTGAATTGGTATAGGTTTCGGTATTGGTTTTGAATTATTTAGGTATTGGGTATTGGTATTGGTTTTAGCCTCGAATTGGTATCGGTTTTTAATAAGTATTGGTATTTATATTATATCGGTTTTGGTATTTGTATGCAAAAGGTTTTGTCGTTAATATTAATTTATTTAACGTACGTCGTCCTTCTGTCCGCCCACAGTGCACACTGGGGCGTGATGGTAGGTTTTCTGGCCAAAAGTCTCTACAGGTCGTAAATGTTAACCGATCTTTTTGAAATTCAGAAATTAAGCCTATATTAAGGTAATTAATAAGTGCCTTGAAAGTTTTTGAAATCGGACCTACAAGGAAACTATTTCAGGGTGGACACTTTATTTTTAATCAAATTCACAGATGTTATAGATGAATCAAATGAAGAGACACTTGTCTTTTGTTTATGAATTTGAATTAGAGATGGTCTGTGGTCCCGTTATTTGCGTGATTTAAAAAACCACGTGATTAAGGCGTGAGCGATTTTTATTTAAATCACGTGATTATTGAGCGATTTTCATTTAAATTAAGTGACTATATTAGGGTAGGTTAACCTAACGTAACCTAGGGTAATATATAAGTGCCTTGAAACTTTTTAGATTCAGACCTACAAGGAAATTTTTTCAAGGGTGGACACTTCATTTTAATTAAAATTTACAGATGTTATAGATTAAACAAATGAAGAGACACTTGTCTCTTGTTTATGTATTTGAATTGGAGATGGTCGCTGATCCCGTGATTTGCGTGACTCAAAAAAGTGATTTTCATTTAAATCACGTGATGTTGAGTTGGAAAATTCTAAGTGAGTGCCTAGAGAGTGGGTCGAATTTTTGCGTGAAGGATTTTTTTTTTTTGAAAAACCCCTTTAAAAAAAATAAATAAAAAAAAAATTGTGGAAACCTCATTTTTAAAATCATCGTTATCAAAAGTTCTACGCCTTTTCAAAAAACTGTCTGGGCCAGAATTATCCTTTCTATCCCAACTTTCCAAAAAATTTGCCCGCTTGTGTCCGTTTTCAAAAATGGAATTAAAATAAATTTTATAAAAAAATAAAATTTATAAAAAAATTCGGATTTTTTTTTTTTTTTTTTTTGAAAACTCCCTTTTAAAAACTCATCGTTATAGAAAGTTCCACGCCCTTTCAAAAAACTGTTTGGACCAGGATTATCCTTTTTATCCATACTTTACAAAAAACTTCCCCGCTTGTGCCAGTCAACACAAATTGAAATGCCAAAAATTAAAAAAAAAAAATAAAAAAATTTTTGTGAAAACCCTCTTTTTTAAACTCGTCGTAATCAAAAGTACCACACTACTTCAAATCGGTTTTTTGTGTATTCGGGTTTCATTTTACCCAGTATTAATATAGAAATAAATATGTTTGTACTTTTGGAAAAACTTAAAAATTGTTAATTCATAAAATTAATTTATTCAATTATAAAATGCTCATTTTAACAACTTTAGATTTGTTCATCTCCCTTTCTATTAATATTTTAAACGCAGACGAAAAAACGGGAAAAAGGGGCAGGTCAGTCTTAATGGTAGTAAACCAACGAAGATTTTGGCGTCCTAAGTTTTGAATTATGTCGCGGAACATTTTGGAAAAACTATTCAAAATTGAACAATTTAAAAAAATTTAAATAAAAAAAATCACAAAAAACAGAATTAAAAACTGTCCATACCCATTTACAAGTTGTACATCCTTTTGTCTTAATAATGTATAAATTTGTTAGCTTTTTTGATAACGGTATATGGAGATTTAAACATAAATATTTTATTTTTGATTGATCATTCCAAGAGAATGGCTGTACCTATTTTTACAAAAATTACAGACAATGTGGCATCAAGTCATACTTAATACAATAGAGCATTCACTTTTTCTAATTTTCTAATTTTTTTTATCAATTGTAAATAGTTTTTTTTAGGCATTTGTGCCATTTCATTGGCATTATTCAAATTCAGAAATTAAGCCTATATTAAGGTAATTAATAAGTGCCTTGAAAGTTTTTGAAATCGGACCTACAAGGAAACTATTTCAGGGTGGACACTTTATTTTTAATCAAATTCACAGATGTTATAGATGAATCAAATGAAGAGACACTTGTCTTTTGTTTATGAATTTGAATTAGAGATGGTCTGTGGTCCCGTTATTTGCGTGATTTAAAAAACCACGTGATTAAGGCGTGAGCGATTTTTATTTAAATCACGTGATTATTGAGCGATTTTCATTTAAATTAAGTGACTATATTAGGGTAGGTTAACCTAACGTAACCTAGGGTAATATATAAGTGCCTTGAAACTTTTTAGATTCAGACCTACAAGGAAATTTTTTCAAGGGTGGACACTTCATTTTAATTAAAATTTACAGATGTTATAGATTAGACAAATGAAGAGACACTTGTCTCTTGTTTATGTATTTGAATTGGAGATGGTCGCTGATCCCGTGATTTGCGTGACTCAAAAAAGTGATTTTCATTTAAATCACGTGATGTTGAGTTGGAAAATTCTAAGTGAGTGTCTAGAGAGTGGGTCGAATTTTTGCGTGAAGGATTTTTTTTTTTTGAAAAACCCCTTTAAAAAAAATAAATAAAAAAAAAATTGTGGAAACCTCATTTTTAAAATCATCGTTATCAAAAGTTCTACGCCTTTTCAAAAAACTGTCTGGGCCAGAATTATCCTTTCTATCCCAACTTTCCAAAAAATTTGCCCGCTTGTGTCCGTTTTCAAAAATGGAATTAAAAAAAATTTTATAAAAAAATAAAATTTATAAAAAAATTCGAATTTTTTTTTTTTTTTTTTTTGAAAACTCCCTTTTAAAAACTCATCGTTATAGAAAGTTCCACGCCCTTTCAAAAAACTGTTTGGACCAGGATTATCCTTTTTATCCATACTTTACAAAAAACTTCCCCGCTTGTGCCAGTCAACACAAATTGAAATGCCAAAAATTAAAAAAAAAAAATAAAAAATTTTTTGTGAAAACCCTCTTTTTTAAACTCGTCGTAATCAAAAGTACCACACTACTTCAAATCGGTTTTTTGTGTATTCGGGTTTCATTTTCCTAAGTTTTATGTTATGTCCTAAGTTTTGAATTATGTCGCGGAACATTTTGGAAAAACTATTCAAAATTGAACAATTTAAAAAAATTTAAATAAAAAAAATCACAAAAAACAGAATCAAAAACTGTCCATACCCATTTACAAGTTGTACATCCTTTTGTCTTAATAATGTATAAATTTGTTAGCATTTTTGATAACGGTATATGGAGATTTAAACATAAATATTTTATTTTTGATTGATCATTCCAAGAGAATGGCTGTACCTATTTTTACAAAAATTACAGACAATGTGGCATCAAGTCATACTTAATACAATAGAGCATTCACTTTTTCTAATTTTCTAATTTTTTTTATCAATTGTAAATAGTTTTTTTTAGGCATTTGTGCCATTTCATTGGCATTAGTACAAATAATGCCAAAAAATTTCATTGGCAATAAATGCTAATGCTTTTTTTGGCAGTGGCATTAGTTCCAACTAATGCCAATGAAAATTCAATGCCAATTAAAAATTCCCATGTATGGGTTAAATTGACCATTGTACAATCGTCAATATTACCCACACACGATCAATATAAAAGAAGAAGGAGAAGAAGTGCAAAAATCATAATAAATCTATTTGACAGCATTCATCGCGCGGAGGAAAAATTAAAAAAATCCCTAACATTTTTTTATATATTTATATTTTGGAGAGTATAAAAAATAAAAATGCGTAACAAATTACCTAATTTTTATTGGTCAGTTTTTACTCCATTTATGTCCACTGTACCAATGCGAGAAGAACTTATTTTTCGCTTCTTTTTTAAATAATAATGATAAAATTAAAGTTAAAGCCAACTAAATCAAAAGTGGTTTACAAAAATATATATTTTAAGGCGTTTTATTTTATCTCTTTTGAGAAAAATTCAAAAAAGGAAATTTTATAAAACTAAAGGCCTATTCACACCTGAGGTGAAATCTCGTTCGAACGAGATTTCGATCATATGGTCTGTATCATTTTATACACAATCATATGATCGAAATCTCGTTCGAACGAGATTCACCTCAGGTGTGAATTGGGTATAAGATTCAATTTTATTTTTCCTTTTTTGGAAAAAGGTACTTTTTTAGTGAAATTAGCACCGGCAGATCTTAAAAATCTTGTCAAAAAAAAATGTTTAATATTCCGTTATTCCAGAAAAGCCATATAAATTGCGGTGGTAAGGGTAGATATTTTTTAATTGCAGAAAGATGACACTTAACATTTGTAACAAAATATACCTGAAATTCATCCTTTCATACATATTTTTTTAAGTGATTGAAATGGGTTATCGTGCAGGGGCCCCTTTTTCGATTTTAGATCTTTTTGTAATTACACGGGCAAATTTTTTTTCTTATATGGAGTTCACAAGTTGTTTAACAAAACACCAATAACTGAATAAAAACGTAATGGATACAGAACAAATAATTTTTTAAACACGTAGCCCTTAAACTCTCAAAAATAGCAAGTGTGAACCGCACATTATGCATTCTTAAATTCTTTTACAATATGACTGTGCCTCTAATAAAACAAACAAAATTTTTTTTTCTGGATTCTGGTGTTGTGACATATAATTTTGTAACGACTGCTTGGTTAAAATTTTGGGATTTCCAAAAAAGGACATTAGTATTTTTTTTACAACGCAAAGAACAGTGCAGTGACATTCAATATATGTGCATCACATATTAATAATGTTTGCAAAAGAAAAAAATTCATTACAGAAAAGGTCTAAATTTTTTAAGATATACTTTTATTAGGGGTCATAAAAATCACGTAACGTGACAAAAATATTTGTTTTATGTTTTTATGGCTTTTAAAATTCAAGTAGCTAAATCCGTTTTGTTATATGACTTTGCATGCAAACGATTACTGATCGATGTAACATCTTTTGTAAACATCTGTAGCAATTCGTTAGTCAGGTAAAATCTAGTAATGTGATGGAAAGAAAATGTTTGACGTCACAATTAAAACAAACGAAAATAAGAATACAAAAAAACCGAAACAAAACCGATACAAAAGTAGAAAAAAATGAATTGGTATTGGTTTTTTATTGGTATTGGTTTTGAAGAATAAAAGTATTGGTTTTTAATTGGTATTGGTAGTGGGGAATCAGTATTGGTTTTTTATCGGTATTGGTATCGCACAAATAAAGGTATTGGTTTTTAATTGGTATTGGTTTTCAATTTGAATTGGTATTAACGGGTATTGGTATCGAAAAGGTATTGGTACCCATCATTGCTTCTCACTAATGTCGCACCACTTAACAGACTGCATTGAAAAATATATCTGGGGTGAATTGACTTTGTGTTATGCTGGAAATAATTTAAAATTAGAAACCGTAAACAAAAATTAAAAAAAAAGAAGGAACTAATTTTTGTTATTTCATTTTTTTAATTGAACAGTTCATGCGAATAAAGACGAATAGACCATTTGTAGAATTTTACAAGGGTTTAGCTTAAAGATTTAAGTCACATCTACCTATATACAAAATTTTAGTACACTCAAAAAAGTATGTCGGTAAAATCAACTACAAAAGACAGTTGTTTTGACTACATTTTGTTGTTGAAAAGGCGTCCACTACATATTACGGTAAAAACAACTGAACATGTTGTTGTTTTTAACTATTGATTTTCAACTACAAAATGTAGTAAAAACTACTACAAAACTGTTTAATACAGTTGTTTTTACAACAATTGCCTGAAATTTTATTTAAAAAATTTCTTAAACGTTTAAATGATTGATATTTATTTATTTAAAAAGCAATACAATTCAGTTAGTTGTATAGAATTTCGACATGATGACAATTTTTTGGTGTATTTATCTGGAATTATAGAAGAAAAAATATATATTAATAAAATGTTAAACAAAATAAATTGATTGTATTTACTTTTGTTTTTTTAATAGTTTGTTTCAAATTTCCACCGCTTCTGATCAAAATTTGTCTGGAATAAAAAAAAAAAGAAATGCTTTGGTAGAATTGATTTATAAAAAAAAAATAATTAATTTGCAATGTTTCAAAACGTATGTACCTGTTTTGTTGTGTATACAAAGAAAAGAAAGATGGCACGCAGGCAACCAAGCCGACAAGAAATTTTTTGTTTTTTTCCGATTGCTTTTTACGCACGCTTATGTGAGCGCTATATTATACACACTTGCTATCTCATTTATCCACTTATTTTCTTTCGCTCAAGAATATTTTTCCAAAAACATATTTTTTGTTATAATTAAATTTAATAAATTGTAATTTAATTTATTTAGATATTTTTTATTTGGTATAAAAATAATTCCTTCCGCATCCCGCACGACCAACTCGTTTGACACATTCGTTTGGAATAAAAATTTCTAGAAAAAAACGAGTTTTTAGAAAAAAACTAAAAACAACTACATAAATCAACTATTGCTACAGTGTAGTATATTTTTTGTAGTTATTTTTTGAAACTACTACAAAAAAAAGTTGTTTGAGATTTTTTCATACAAAAACGACCGAAATTGTAGTTAAAAACAACAGTTACTACTTACTACATAAACGACCGTCATGTAGTAACTGCAATAATTTTCTGAGTGTAAGGTATTCGAAAGAGAACTGCCAAAAATTGGACTTAAATTTTTGCTTAAATGGAAAAAGGGCGAATATCCAAAAAAAATGTATTGAAATTTTTAAAAATGTCTTATTTTGCAGCAGATTTTGGCTACATTTTCATGAGACTTGCAAAACTTGACGAACTATGGTTGGTATTTGTTTGTAACACTTTAAAGACTTCAAGGACATGCAAAAACATTTTTTTGTTAGCTTTTTTTTAATAATTCTTCCATTTGATGCAGTAGTAATTCTTTATGACACTAAATACATTTTTAGGAATTATAATATATATTAACCCTTGACTGCATATTACGACGTAGCATAAAAGGACATTTACATACTTTATATCAAAACAACATTACCAAATATTTGTAGGTAGGGTATCGAAGGAAAGTAACTATAAAATATGTTTAAAGATTTGATTTCTGAAATAAAATAATTCAAAAGGCGGTTAAAATATGCTTATACCATGTATTCGTGGTTATATGATCTTAATTACGCAGTAACACTGAAGATTTTTTTTCGCAAATTTTTTTAATTTGTTTGTATGTGCTAAGATTGTTTTTTTTTTTTGTGTACAATTTCAAATTTTAGCTAATATTAATTTTAAACTCGCAGCTAAATAATTGTTATATAATATTTTGTTAAGGATGGATCAGTGTTGCCACCATTAGAACTGGAAATTACACACAAAATTATCCAAAATCACACAAATTACACAAAAAAAATAAATTTTAACCAAAAAAATGTCTTTTCACTAAAAAAGCGATAAACTTTTTTTTTTTGTAATTTAATAGATCGTAGTTTTTGTATTGTTATACTTAAAAATAAGAAATTAAATAAATTAATTTATTTCTATTAATTTTCTTTCTAGTTTTTTCTTAAACTTCAATAGTACGTCCAAATTTAGCTCCTCAATTTTTTTCAATTCCAGTATTTGTAAAAAGTATTGATGCAGTTGTATTTGTCGAACCGCTTGTGAAATAGTTTTCGAAATAATTTCAGATGAGGAAGGCCATTCGTATTTCAAATTACATAAATTTATTCAGAAAATTTTGACAGATCGACTCACTAATCTGCTCTTCTGAAAATTCTTTTAACTGGAGAATGGGAGAATAGTAATATTAAAAGACCCTTAAGAACTATTTTCAGGTTTTGGGATACGCATTCTCCAAAAATTTTTTTAATTTCAAAAACTTAAGACTAGGTTTTTATGGTCCGAAAATGTATTTTCGTCAATATTGTAAATTGATTTGTTTAAGCCAAAAATGTCGATAAAATTATAAAAAAAAACTTAAATATGATCAAAGTTAGTTGAAACTTTGTTGAGGTGAAATTACACAAAAATTACACAAAAAATTTCATTATCCAAAAATTATCCAAGGATTTTGAAATTGTCCCACTTTTGGATAATTATCCAGAAAGTGGCAACACTGGGATGGATATTCGCCCTTTTTGCTTTCCACACTTTAAAGTCTTATAACTCAAGAACGGTAAAATTGTTTGCCAATATAATAAGTGTGGTTTGTTCCTGTTGTTAATAAAGTTAGAAAAGAACAGCCATTTTATTAAAACTTCAAATTATACAATGACATATGATAGTGATATAAACTTACTGACTACTTTGTATAAATAGGTTATTCAAGTATTCACAACATTCCACCTGAATAAATTATTTATACATTTAAATATAATATATAAAAAATTATCCTAAACCAGATCTACTAGCTACCATATTAAGCTTATCGGCACTAATAGCCTTAGTGAGAAAGTCAGCCACCATGTTGTTGGTATCCACCCAGGTAGAAAAATACAACCGTTAAAACGCTTTAAAAGCGCTTTGTATGGTAGTACGAATGCTCTCAGACCATACTGAAAACCATCATCAGAGCGCTTTCAGACTGTCCTAATGATAACACCGTTAGACGGTTTATTTGAAGCGTTTTTAAAGACATTTATAATAATGATTTTAGAACGCTTCGTTATAGCGCTTTTAAAGCATTGCAAAAACCAAAAATGTATCACTTTTAAAACGGTATGTAAAGCAATTTTAAAGTGCTTTATATACAAAAAAAAGCAATTTACAAGCATTTCAGATACAAAACCTTTTAAGAAAAGATAAATATATTATTTTTTTTATAAAAAATAACTGTTTTTTTATACCAAAAACTAAATAGAATTTCGTTTAGTTATTCTCTCTTCTGCTGCCGCTAGCCAGCGGCTTCTTTTGGTCACGATAGACTTGTCGGACTCATTTTCAAATTGTAGAAGAAGGTGTTCTGCAACGGGAAAACAAAATGAGTTTATTAATATAATAGGTATAAAGCATTTCTGATCTGACGAAAACTGCGATGTGTTTTTTTTAAATCTTTTGAAAAGATCTAGAAATTTGCTTAATTTGATGCTTTCGCGGTAAGGCAAACTTCACAAATATCAAAAAAAAAGTTTCTATTAACATAAATTTTACTTTAAAAATATAACGCGAAGGGACGAAATTAGGTTGATACCTAAAATTGTTTTGTGAAAAACACATAAATGTTTTGGTCAAAGATATATAGTTGTTGGCCAGCATAATATTACCTTTCAATTCATTAAAAACTTAAATGGTGCTAAAAAATTTTTTTCGAAACTCCTTTAGTCGGTTTTCCAACGCCGCTAAACATTTGCTGTAAACCTGGGAACATTATAACGGAAAGGATACTTCCAATGGCCTTATATCATACATGGGAATTTTTAATTGGCATTGAATTTTCATTGGCATTAGTTGGAACTAATGCCAATGCCAAAAAAAAGCATTAAAATTTATTGCCAATCAAATTTTTTGGCATTGGCATTATTTGTACTAATGCCAATGAAACGGCACAAATGCCTAAAAAAACTATTTACAATTGAAAAAAAAAGCATTTTTTTACAATAAATATATATTTTTTAAAAACTTAAAATGGCGATATATCGAGAACTAAGACAGATAGAGCAAAATGGAGGGCATTTTTGGTTCTTTGAATCTCCATACTTTCGCGGGTCCTCTTTACATATGTTTACCTAAATGGGTCCTAACTGTGAATCCAAAAAATTTGGGATTCCGGAAAATTTAAAAATGCTTATGTCTCGGTAAATATTGGTGACACAACAAAAAGTCTAAAAGCATTTTTGTAGCTCTTGGTTTCTAGAACTCGTCTGCCAATACTAGAAAACCCTCAGAGCAATAGTTTTTTAGTTATTCAGTTTCTAAAATTCTCAAGACCCTATTGGGCCCCTAAATTGCAGTACCTGGAAAAATAAGCAAGATAATGCTAAAGGTATGTGAATTTTTAAACTTTCGGGACTGCCAATTTTTTAGATTTTAAATTTTGACCTATTAGGGTCCACACATGTGAAGAGGACCGGCGAAACTATGGGGATTCTAAGAACCAAAAATGCCCTCCATTTTGCTCTGTCTAACTTAGTTTTCGAGATATTACGCCTGTTCGTTTACCTTACTACAATCATCTCATTTTTACTACTTTTAATAAAGCTGGAAATTTGTAATACAAAAAGTAAACAAAACTTTCCAGTTGTAGTAAAAAAAGTAAGAAATTTGGGTAAACAAAGAGACCTATAGCCATTTTAAGTTTTAACCAAAAAAAAAATTTTCACAACTGGTTGACGGAAATACGACTTTTAATATTGCTAATGCTTTGTTTTCACTAAGACATTTATTAATGCCAATGAAATTTTTCATAATTGGCATTACTAATGCTACTAATTCCTTAACGGACATTGGCATTGATTGAAACAATGCTAATGCTAAAAATTTCATTGGAATTAGTTTCAATATAATGCCAATGAAATCGTCAATTAATTGGTCCATTTATTTAAATAGTCCTATGTATGCCTCATATAATGAGTCGGCCTTACATTTTAACCGCATCAGGTCACGCTGAATAACAAAATAAAAATTAGTAATTTATAGAATATAGAAAAATACATACCAGTGAATTGCAAAATTGCTGATCAGTTTTAACCTTGTTGTCAAACTCCTCAAACTTAACTAAATCTGTTATGGGGTCGTCTAGAGTTAATTCGCTTTTAATGTCGGCTTTTTGGTCGTCGTAAACCATATTTAAAAAGTAGTGTAAAAAAATGTTGTAAAAAAATTGTATTCCTAAACCAACATAAAGTTGGCGAAAAAGTAATCTCAAAAAGCTTTTTCAAAACGTTCATAAAGCGTTATGAAATAATCATTGGCGTAGGAAGCCAACATTTCTGGCTTCCTAGATTTTTTTAAATTTTTTTTTTTTATAGAAAAACTCAGTCCTATTCCTCAAGCGTTCCCTTTAACATGGGTCTAGGTGTCCTAGAAACGAATGCCGCCCGAAAGCGGTTAAAAATTCATATTTTTTTTTTAATTTTGATTCTGTAGATTTTTTGGAAATTTAAAACTCCTACATATGTTTTGAGAATGAAAGATTTTTAGTGTTTTTCCTATAGTAAAATCATTACTATGATTTTTTTTCAAGAAAAAGGTTCTGATGATTGCAAATGTTGATGATTATTAGTCAAAATTCTCAGATTCTCTCTTTCAATAACTTTTGTCTATAAAAAAACCCCTTAAGGCCTCTACAGACGATTCAATATTATGCACAATCTGCATGTATTTTTTTCAGTACAATATTTTATACAGTATTTTTATGTATGCCATTTGTGGGTAAACGTCAAAAATATTGTGCATAATATTGCGTCGTCTGTAGGTACCTTTAGAATTTAGAAACTTTTTTAAATCAAAGAAGTTGAAACGTTTTCCTGAAGGTAAAACCCTAATACCCTATTCACACGTACAGTTTTTAACCGTTTTTAGCAATTGTTTTTAGCATTTTCTGTCAATATACTGTAATAGAATAAAGAAGTGCTAAAAATATTGCTGCTAAAAACGATTTAAAACTGTACGTGTGAATAGGGTATAAGATTCGGTAAAGTTTTTATTACTGAAAAAAACTTCAGATTCATATAAAAACTTTTTTTCAATAATCCAGACTATTTTTCAATGGGAAAAACTATTAGATCTTATATAAAAATCATTACGAGTCTTAAGACTCATTGAATAATCATAACGAGTCCTAAAGACTCACATCATATTATTATTTATTGTTGCAAAAATTAATGAAATCATTAAATTATTAAAAAAAAAATTGTGAATGATTAAAATTCTGGGGGGGGGGGGGGCTAAAATTATTCTGGGGGGCTAAGCCCCCCCCCAGACAGGGCTATCTACGCCAATGGAAATAATGCTTTAAAAATGCTTTATTTTTGATAAGTCATGACTTTTTTTTACCGTCATGAATCTATACTTGGAAGTGCTTTAAAAATGCTATTTTTTTATTACCGTCATGAGTTTCTACTTTGGAGTGCTTTAAAAACGCTTTTTTTTTATAACCGTCATGAATTTCTACTTGGGCACGTATTTCAAAAGAATCTCCCTGTTATCCAACTTCTCCTTAACAAATTTAACTTTGAGATCAACATGTTTAGTTCTATTAGAAAACGAGTTGTTTTGCGCTTTTGTTGTCACAGTGTAGTATCATCGGCTCTTGAGGGCCCTGGATGAGTTCACGCTGTAATCGTTGTAACCATATGCACTCTTGCATTGCTGAAACCATTGCCATATACTCTGCCTCAGTTGAGGACAGTGCTACAGTACGCTGGCGCCTAGTACACCATGAAATTGCACCATTTTGCAATGTAAAAAGATAACCAGTGGTGGACCGCCTATCGTCAACGTTGCCTGCCCAGTCTGCGTCACAATAACCAATTAAGTTATTTGGTTCACATACATACGTTAGGCCCTTGTTGATAGTACCTTGAAGATACCTCATTACCCTTTTCACTGCGGCCCAATGAGTTTTACCTTGATTTGCGTTAAAACGACTTAACAAATTTACGGCATAACTAATATCAGGGCGAGTTATTTGAGCTGCAAACAAAAGACATCCCACAGCTTGCATATAGGGTACCTTCGCCATTTCTTGTTTTTCATGCTCGTTGGTAGGACACATTTCCGAGGTTAATTTTTGGCCAACATCCATAGGTGTTGATACCGGCTTACATTCACTCATTGAAAAACGATTTAACACATTCTCGATGTATTTGCTCTGATCAAGTTTGATTGTGCCACTTTGATCATCACGCGTGATTCTAACGCCCAAAAGAGAAAACGCTTCGCCTAGATCTTTCATTTTGAAGTTCGTGGCTAAATCAAGTTTCAGTTGATTGATCATATTCATGTCGTTGCAAAACACCAAAACGTCGTCTACATAAATGGCTACATAAAGTATAATTTCACCATTGATGCAATAGTAGACACATTGGTCGACTTCACTACGTTGCAAACCAAACTTTAAAAGAACTTCGTTTAGTTTTTTGTTCCATAAAGAGATTTTTTTAAGGAACATACTCGACCGCTGCCATCGTCGAAACCCTCAGGTTGTACCATAAAAATCTGCTCCTCTAGTTCACCATTAAGAAACGCTGTTACCGCATCAAGTTGATGTACTATTAATTTTTGTTTTGCTGCCAGAGCAAATAAAAATCGTAGTGTATAACGCATTACAGGAGCGAACGTCACTTCGTAGTCAATGCCCTTTTGTTGACTGCAACCCTTTACAACCAACCTTGCCTTATGACATACTTCATCGCCATTTGCATCAACTTTGGTCTTGTAGACCCATTTACACTTGATGGCCTTTTTTCCTCTTGGCAATTCAGTCAGGCACCAGGTATTGTTTGCTGATAACGATTCCATTTCAGAAATCATTGCCGCTTTCCATAAATCGGCTTGTGATGAAAAAATCGCCTCATCAAACGTTTCGGGGACACCTTGTATGCCACCACGTTGATCTTGTTGAACACATAAATTGTATCTGCGTCGTTGTACCGTTTTGTACCGTTTTGATTTTCAATTGCCTTGTTGATTTGGCAATCACTGCCGATGTTATCATCACTGTTGCTATCGCTGTTGTTGTTGTCATCATCGTTGCTACCATATGCGTCTTCAAACTCGTCTCTTTCGAAGCCAAGAAAATCTTCTCCTTCACCAGTTGACAATTCTACGTCACTTTCCTCCACTGAATTGGCAACTTCATCTTCAATGCCAATGTCAACAACGATAGAATTTCGGTTTTTAATAATATTCTGATTGACACATACCTTGTTGTTGTTGTTCTCAATAAAAACGACATCACGGCTGATGATGATGTTGTGAGTAATCGGATCTTGTAGCCTATACGCCTTACTTTCGCTGCTATACCCCATCAAAACGCATTCTGTTGACTTCGCATCTAATTTATTACGTTTCTGTTTCGGTATATGCACGAATGCTTTGCTGCCGAAAACACGTAAATGTTTCAAATTGGGTTTTCTACCCGACCACATTTCCTCGGGACAGCTTTCATTACCCCGGCACGGCACAAGATTTATTAAATATGCTGATGTCATAGCCGCTTCAGCCCAATACATATCATCTAAGCCTGCATCCAACAGCATACACCTCACACGTTCCATGATTGTGCGATTGATGCGTTCAGCAACGCCATTCTGTTCTGGCGTGTATGGCGTTGTTTTCTGATGCTGTATACCAAAATCTGACAAATACTTTTTAAATTGATTACCAGTATATTCAGTACCATTATCGGTACGCAAAATTTTTATTTTTGCATCACACTGTTTTTCGGCAAAAATTTTAAAACGTTGAAATTCTCCGAAAACATCAGATTTACGTTTTATTGGCACCACAAATACTTTACGTGAGTAGTCGTCGACGAAAGTTAAAAGAAAACGATTACCAGAAAAAGATTCTGTTGGTAGGGGACCCATGAACGTCCGAATGCACAATATGTAACAAACCATCTGCACGATGACCAGGCTCCTTAAATGATGCTCGTGGTTGCTTACCTTTTATACAAACAACACATTTTTCATTTACGGCGCCACCACCACATCGTATACCATTTGATGCACCGATCACCTTTTTCATATTACCAGCACAAATATGTGCAAGTCGCCTGTGCCCAGTGTTACCATATATTTTTTTGAAAAATCTTATTTTTTCTGAAGAAAAATCTTTTTTTTCTAAAAAAAATCTTTTTTTTGAAAAAAATATTAAAATCATTAAAAAAAACTCACAAATTGTATTTTAAATTCAATTTTAACATAAAAAGCACGTAACAGTATAGCGTAGAATGAAAAAATAATATTAAATTTATAAAAAAAAATATATTTCTGAGGTAATTTGAGCATATTTAGAAAATAAATTTTTGTTTTTGTCGTTCCAAAAATCTTTTTTTCAGAAAAAAAATCTTTTTAGCACCTCAAAAAACTTGCAAAAAAAGATAAATCTTGATATATGGCAACACTGCCTGTGCCATAATTCAAAATCGCCTGCAGCCATCATTGCGTTTTCGCTTTTGTTTATATTCACAACACAATGCAATTTGTATAAGTTGTCAAAGGCTTTAGCTGTTGCTAACAATTCACCACGATCATTAAAAATTTTGCAACTATCATTTTCGAAAATTACTTTGTTGCCTTTTAATGTCATCTGCCGTACAGAAAGCAAATTAACCGCCATTTCGGGAACATATTCAACATCTTTTAAAAATGCGTTTGTCTCTTTCTCGCCTGACTGCAACACAACACTAACATCGCCTGCACACTCAATAGACATTTTTTCATTGTTTGCTATTACCACATGTTTATCAACCATTGGCTTTGTGTTTCGCAAAATATTTTTTGAATTTGTCATGTGCGACGTCGCCCCCGAGTCAATGAACCACTCATGGATGTTGTTTTCTGCAGCAAGTAAAGCTGATGATGATGAAAACAACGATGCAGCTAATGACGATTTCTCTACTGTATGCTTCTTCTTGGTTGCGTTTGACTTTGCCTTTTGTGTACAATTTTTGGCAATATGCCCCTCTTGTTTGCATGCATAGCATTTTACGGACTTACGTGGGATAAATTTCTTATTAGAAACCAAAGCCTTTTCTTCCACCTTTGATAAATCAAACTTTACATCCTGTAGAAGCAAATTGTTCACCATGTCCACGCTTAATTTTGCCTTCGAATTTTCGACTGCCATTACAAGGGGTACGAATTCCTCTGGCAATCCAGCTAGCATTAACGACGCCACCAATTCATCGTCGAGTTTAAGGCCAGTTTGTTGAACCTTAAGCGACATCATGATCATCTGGCTTACATACTCCTGTACACTTTGGAAGTCAGATAATTTTAGTTGAACCAATCGCTTTAGGAGTTCCACCTTTCTGGTTAAACCAGTATCTTCAAAGGCATTCAACAGTGCGTCCCAAGCCTCTTTAGCAGTGTTCGCCGTCGCTATATGAGCGAAATTGGCTGGCTTTATCATCAGAGTAATCTCGGCAAGTGCACGTTCGTTCTTCTCAACATCATTAGCATTGAGAGGATTAGCTTCCCCAACTACCACAATATGCCAACAACCTTTCACCACCAAATAAGATTTTGCATGGCGTTTCTATATGTCGAACTTTTCACGTCCACGCAATTTTTCAAATGGAAATGACAAATTATTTGAAGCCATTGTTGTACTTAACGATTTCCGGGAGAAATTCCAATAAAACCACGATCAATACAATTAAATTTAATTATCGCTTTGAAATTTAACCAAAAATGTTCTAAAAAATTCTCGCGCGTCATGCGGCCCATAACCTGTTGTTAATAAAGTTAGAAAAGAACAGCCATTTTATTAAAACTTCAAATTACACAATGACATATGATAGTGATATAAACTTACTGACTACTTTGTATACTTAAATAGGTTATTCAAGTATTCACAACAGTTCCTCGTAATGTTCTTTTAACACATTGTTACCGAAAGTAACATTTTTGTATGTTTTTGTGTTGTATTTAATTAAAATTGTGTGGTAGTTCACTCCCAATTTAAACAAAAATATAAAAATATACGAATTATTGCACTTTCAAAGTCAAAATTTCCCCAACATTTCTGCATAGGATTGTAGGGCTCTGCTAATAAAATGCATTTATGCAAAAAAACGTGTTTGCGAAAAAGTGGTCTATCGTCCTTATTCGCATGAACTGTTCAATTGTTAAATCTAGTAATTCAGATAATTAAATCAAACCCCTTAGGTTGTAGGTTGTAAGTGGCTGCTGACGTTTTACGTCAACACACGTAGACTCTGAGGTCCATTGTGATACCACAAATCAAACCCCTTGATTTTGTGATTTTTTTGGCTACGAAATGTACTTCGTAAAATAAACAAAATTTGTATTTTTACGAAATTCCAAATTTTCGTAAAATTACAAAAATTTCGTAATATGTACAAAATTCGTAATATGTACAAAAAAAATTTTACGAAATAATACTTCGTATTTTTATGCATGAAATTTTTTGAGTGTAGTTAAAACCAAAAATTTCCAACTTTTTGTGAGTTCGATAAACGTGGTTGCCGCACATTAAAAAATATTTATGGCAGTTCGTTATAAAAAATACACATGAAATTGTATTCGTGGGACCTTAATAAGTAGTTCGTTTTAACCGAGGGTTCGTTATAACCGAGTTCGTTATAAAAGAAGTATTTTGTGTGAAAAGTGATGCCAAACTTTAGAATTAGTTCGTTATAACCGAGAATTCGTTATAACCGAGTTTGTTATAACCGAGTTCGACTGTATTAAGTTTTGAATAATACTATTTTAATCCCGCATTATTTTTTGCTTTTTAAGAAGTTTTTCGAATGACAACAATATTTTTATTGCACACATTTTGTTTTTTAGTGCATATTTTTAGGGTTTTTAGTGTATATTTTAAATTTTTTAGCGCATATTTTCGATTTTTTAGTGCATGAAAATCTTATAACTAGTGATTGCCAACAGAGATGCCAACTATTTAAGAGCAAAACGCGTACAAAAAAATTTATAAACGGGTAAAAACGCGTAAATTTGTTTGAAAAAAGGGTAAAAAAAGCACTGGACTGTTTTTGTAAATAGATAAAAAAGTAAAAAAATAATAATTTTAGTCAAACAAAATTTTTGATAAGTTTGTTGGTTAAAATTTTATGCAATCGATATAAATCGTTTTACAATTTTACATGGTCTGCATTTTCCGCATCAAATGCCAAATTTAGCGCGGATTTTACAGTCTAAACTAAGTTCTTACTTCAGTAAAATCTTAGTTAAGATTTATTTAAGTATTTTTTATTACTTAAGTTAAATTCAATTTTTCGGTTTGTACTAGGGTGGGGC
The DNA here is from genome assembly GCA_963921195.1 of Pegoplata infirma. NCBI lineage: Eukaryota > Metazoa > Arthropoda > Insecta > Diptera > Anthomyiidae > Pegoplata > Pegoplata infirma. Next base: position 144,198,414 of record OY992538.1, read on the forward strand.
GATTAGTAAGGAAGGAAAAAAATCTTAATGGGCGCTTCGCGTTTCTGATTCTTGGGATTGTACTGAGCAAAAAAGTCAACTAGACCATACGTCTACGGTGAAAATCGAGCCTCCCGATTTTGACTTGAAGTTTTTTCTCAGACTTTATTTTTTTTGGAAAATTTGCAAATTTTCTTGGGCTCATATTTCGTAAACTATTTGAAATTTTGACTTATTTTCAAAAGTAAAGTTGTAGCCATTGTCTCGGGCTACAATTTCTCTGAACATATGACTTAGAAAAAACTTCGTTTTCATGGTCAAAATGTCGAAAATGTAGAAAATTCACCACTTTTTGTAATTTTTTTTTTTTTGATATTTTGGCCTATAACAGCCAAACCATTGAGATTTTCGATCCAATACTAAGACAAAAATTGTAGCCAAGACAAAAGTTAAGAACTCTCTAATACATTGCAAAAGCATTAGAACGCTCCTTCAGGCAGTTTTGGCCTTGTGAAAGTGCAAATTTTTTGTGAAAATATTGATAAATTTCCATTTTCAGTTGTTCATAGCGCAAAATCATAAAAATGTTCTATTTCATATTTTTATTCTATTTTCTTATTTTTTATTCTTGTATTGTTTTAAGTTCATTTAACGCATTTTTGTTAGTTTATTGTAAACGATCACCAGAGACTTTATAATATAGAGCACTCAAAAAATTATGTTAGTAAAATCAACTGAAAATGTCAGTTAAAATAACTACTTTGTAAGTTGTTTTGGGGTCTACTACTTTTTCAGTTAAATCAACTAACAATGTTAGTTATTTTAACTGACAAAAAACAACTGACTTATGTAGTAAAAACTACTTACATTTGTAGTCAAAACAACTAAAATGTAGTAAAAATAAAAAAATCTATAAATAATTTTTTTTTTTTTCAAAAAAATTTTCAGAAAAAAAATGAAGACCAAATTTTTTCAAAGTTTTTTTTTTTGTAAAAAAGTTGTGAAAAATAAAAAAAAACGAAAATTTATTTTAATTTTTTGGAAAAAAACTTTGAAAATTTTTCAGAGATAAAAAAAATAAAATTAACTACTTTAAATAACTGTTACTACATCACAGTACTTTTTTGTTAGTTATTCAAAAAAAACTACTTAAAATAACTAACAGAAATAGTTGTTTGACATTTTTCATACAAAAACAACTGACTTTTTAGTTGAAAATAACTAACTACTGTAAAATATACAAACAACTAACATGTAGTAACTTACATAATTTTCTGAGTGAGATAAAACAAATTTAGTTCTTCTACTGGCTCCTAGAGAGCGCCAGTCTTTAATATCAGCTGAAGAATATTACTAATATTCTTGAGGTGTTACTAAGACTTATTGAAGGCTCAAATAACTCAGCAAATACTGCTCATATAGCTATGAAATGATCAGTACACTCGTAAGAACTATCCAATCAATATCTTACATACACTCAAAAAATTATGTTAGTAAAATCAACTGAAAATGTCAGTTAAAATAACTACTTTGTAAGTTGTTTTGGGGTCAACTACTTTTTCAGTTAAATCAACTAACAATGTTTGTTATTTTAACTGACAAAAAACAACTGACTTATGAAGTAAAAATTACTAACATTTGTAGTCAAAACAACTAATATGTAGTAAAAATAAAATAAACAATATATCGTGAACCTATATTCAAAATATGCCAACTCAAATTTGACCGAAATGAGTTTCCGATGGAAAATAGCTCCCCTATGCAATACCCATCTGTGGTAAAAATTTCAGAGCAAAAAAATAATTTTTTGTCGTTTTACATCCATTTTTGTTATTCTGCTAACTCAAAGTACATAATTTTTTGGTGAAAATAAATGCCAACTCCCATTGTAAATTTCCAAAAATTTTTCAAAATTTTTTTAAAAAAAAAATAGACCTCATATCTTATTGCATTTGCCTTTCTGAACACGAATCTGGTAAAGATTTTGATATCTAATGTCTAGTTTTCGAGATATTGCCATTTTGAAAATATCGGTAAATAGTGTTTGCAAAAAAAAAATTGCTTATATATATGTAACTTTCAAACTATTTATCAGATTGAAACATTATGAGTGGGGCAAATAAAGCCAATGATATAAGCTTTCAAAATAGCTAGATTGGAGTGAGCCTTCTACAATAAAGCGTGAGTTACAGAGTGCCAAAGTTGACCACCCGAATATTAAAAGGCTTTCGGAGCTAGTAACTTTTAAAAATATGCAAAGATTTTTATTTTTTTTTTAGTTTTTGCAATTACCGCACTAAGGAAAACAAAATCCAAAAAAAAAAAAAATTTATAAAAAATTTTCAAAAAAAAATTTATTTTTAGTTTCCGACAAAATATGCCAACTCTAAAAAAATATTTGTTTTTTGATATAGTAATAAATGCCATCTCAAAAAAATACGCAAACCAGTGCAAAATATGAAATTTTTGGCATAGGTAAAAATTATTTAGAATATTTAAACTATCTTATCGAAGCTACATTGTTTATTTTTACAATAATATGCAAAATAACTAGTTTTTTAGCTCTCCTGAAAAGTAAGCTTTTTCGAGTTGGCATTTATTGAATATAGTTCGACGATATATATTTTTTTTTTTTCAAAAAAATTTTCAAAAAAAAATATTGTGACCAAATTTTTTCCAAGTTTTTTTTTTAAGTTGTGAAAAATAAAAAAACGATATTTTTTTTTTTTTTAAAAAAACTTCTAATCTAATCTAAAACTGCAAATTTTTCAGAGATAAAAAAAATAAAATTAACTACTTTAAATAACTGTTACAACATTACAGTACGTTTTGGTTAGTTATTAAAAAAAAAATGACTTAAAATAACTAACAGAAATAGTTGTTTGATATTTTTCATATAAAATTAACTGACTTCGTAGTTGAAAACAACTAACTACTGTAAAATATACAAACAACTAACGTGTAGTAACTTACATAATTTTCTGAGTGTATACATAAAATAAAATTTGGAAATTTTCCACGCAAAATTTAGTTATAGAGGTTCTAAAATTTAGTGTGCTACTTAGGTCTTACTAGCAAGTAGAGATGCGCGCGTGACACGATTTTTTCGTGATTCACGTGATTCACGCGTGAATCACGCGTGATCGTGAGTGAAATTTATTTTTACTCACGTGATCGTGAGTGCACGTGATTAGAAAAAATAGTTTCGTGCGTGAGCGTGCGTGAGTAACTTTTGTTTCGTGAGTTCTCGTGATTGTTTTGTGCTGTTTGAAACAAAAAAACAACTAAAAAAATCGTCATTATATTGACTTAAGAGGGTAATTAATACAAAATTGTGATTTAAATAAATTTTTATTATTGTTTTAAGGAAAATCAATACTTTTTGTGCAAGAAATCGAAAAACGTAAAATAAAAATTTGTTAATTTTAATTTCGTGAGTCTTCGTTAGCGTGATTATTTCGTGAGCGTGAGAAAAATTTTAGTTACTCACGTGAGCGTGCGTGAACGTGAGCAGCAAAAATAATTTCGTGCGTGAGCGTGCGTGATCACTATTTTTATTTCGTGAGCGTGAGCGTGCGTGAGTCAAAATTCACTCACGCGCCCATCTCTACTAGCAAGTGCTGCCATCTTAATAAACGTAGAAAACTTATTTTCCGGTATTGCCATACACGCAATGCCCTGACGATCACAGTATCAAATACACATAAAATTAAATACGCATTTTAAAATACCAATACAATTACTTTGTACTTTAAATGAATTTTCAAAATAAATATTGAACAAAACAAAAAAAAAACATTATATTTTTGGATAAAAAAAGTGGAAAAAATAAGAAATAGAACATTTTTATGATTTTGCGCTATGAACAACTGAAAATGGTAATTTATCAATATTTTCACAAAAAATTTGCACTTTCACAAGGCCAAAACTGCCTGAAGGAGCGTTCTAATGCTTTTGCAATGTACTAGAGAGTTCTTAACTTTTGTCTTGGCTACAATTTTTGTCTTAGTATTGGATCGAAAATCTCAATGGTTTGGCTGTTATAGGCCAAAATATCCAAAAAAATTACAAAGAGTGGTGAATTTTCTACATTTTCGACATTTTGACCATGAAAACGAAGTTTTTTCTAAGAAATATGTTCAAAAAAAATTGTAGCCCGAGACAATAGCTACAACTTTACTTTTGAAAATAAGTCAAAATTTCAAATAGCTTACGAAATATGAGCCCAAGAAAATTTGCAAATTTTCCAAAGAAATAAAGTCTGAGAAAAAACTTCAAGTCAAAATCGGGAGGCTCGATTTTCACCGTAGACGTATGGTCTAGTTGACTTTTTTGCTCAGTACAATCCCAAGAATCAGAAACGCGAAGCGCCCATTAAGATGTTCAAATCGCCCCACCCTAGTTTGTACTTAAGTAAAAAAGAAAATATGCTAAAAATATGGTAACACAAGGCATTTATTTTGATTTGACAATTCAAAAAGAATACAAAAAAATCAAATATTAAAAATATACAAAACAAAAATTATGTAAATTAACGAAAAATCACACAAATGCTGTTATTTTCCGTTAAAATCTTCCACCGTGGGTATTGTTAGAACCATAACAATTAAGAACGCGGCTAAGGGAATCATTAAAACATACTCAACCCGCTTTACTTCAGATTTACACACCAACAAACGTCTCTATGAAAAGGTTGCTGTTAACAGCAACTCACAGTAACTCAGTAACAACACAGTATTTAACAGTAACTCATTTGTTTGCCTTGTTGTTTAAAGTATACTTTAAACAACAAGGCAAACAAATGAGTTAAATTAATATTTGTAAAACGCCCCAAAATTACTAGAAAAACAATTACAATTTAGAAAAAGCCAATTAAAATTAAAAAAACTTCAATAGAAGTTATGTAAAGACTAATTAAGGCTCATAAATCACTATCAATTTGGTTTTATAAACTTTAATTTGCCTGTTCAGAATTTTAATCAGAATTACTGAATTAAAATTTCTGTTAACGGAGTTTTATTAGAAAAAGTAGAGAAATGTTAATCTTTTTTAAGCTAAATGTGCAAGTTCTTTTTAAATTTTCTTTAGCATTTTTTAATTTAAATAAAAAAAAATTATTAGTATTATTAGTATTTACCAGTAACCGGTTCTGTATGAGGTTATCGGTAACTCATTATTTGTTAATAAAAAGTAACCGGTTCTATATGAGGTTATCGGTAACTCAATATTTGTTAACAAGAAGTAATCGAGCTGGGAACGAGTCCTCATTACATAGAATGCAGGCGGTAATGGGGACTTATTACTAAGTTTTTACTGCACTCAAAAAATTTCATAGGTAAAATGAACGAAATACTTCGTACATTGTACGAAATATTTCGTGGTTTTGCCGGAACGAAATATTTCGTAATATTTACCTATGGCACTTCGTAAATATTACGAAGTTTTTTTTAGTAATATTTACGAAATAAATACGAAAATATTTTGTAAATTTACGAAATATTTAGTATACCTACGAAACATTTCGTGAAAATTCTAAATATTTTCGTACATATTACGAAGTTTTTTTTTTAAATACTAATTATGTTTATTTTTACGAAAATGTTTCGTGAAGTTACGAAATATTTTGTATAATTACAAAATATTTCGCGAAATTACAAAATATTTTTGTACACTCAACCAAAAATCATTGTATTCCCAAAGAAAATCGTTGTAAATTCAACAGAAATCATTGTTGATTTTGACCCTACAAATATTTATGTTGATTTCAATAAAAATTGTTGTCAGTTTTTGTAAAAGTTGATCAACTCGTTTTTTTGTTAATCAACTCGTATTTTATGTAAATTCAACTCATATTTTTGTTCCTATAAGAAATTTTATTATTAAAAAAAAAGCTTGTTGTTATATGTAAATATTCTTTTATTAAGTATAAATCACAATATTTTTTTTATTTCCGGCTTTTTAGCTGCAATATTTGAAGATTTTCACAAAGATTTTCACACAGACTTCGTTTATTCATGTTATGCACCCATTAGCCATTCTCTAGTTATCTGATGATACCAAAACAAAATCCTAAACAAAAACAAAAAACGTTTTAATAAAGTATGAATACATAAAGTGATCAATGTATTTTATTACTTACCAAATATTTACAGATCCTATTTTTATTTATTCTTCTAATATTAAATAATTTTATAAGAAACAAACACATTAAATAATTTTATGAGACAAACACATTGCTACCAACTCACTCGTTCACTCGTTATAATAAAAAAAACCGAACGAACAGGGTTGTTTTTTCTTTTTTGTTTTATCTATTGAATTCTGTATACGCCATTGTAACAGTTGAATCAGCTATACTGATTATTCAACGATATCAACATTAATTTTTGTTGAATACGCCATTATTCTGTAAAACTTGATCTACAATGGGTTTACTAATTTTTCTACTAAGATATTTCTATGAGTGTACATGCTACGAAGTTTTTTTTTTTTGTAAATACGAATTATGTTTATTTTTACAAAAATATTTCGTAAAGCTACGAAATATTTTCGTATTTATTTCGTAAATATTACTAAAAAAACTTCGTAATATTAACGAAGTGCCATAGGTAAGTATTGCGAAATATTTCGTTCCGGCAATATTTTTGTATAATTACGAAATATGAAAATACAAAATATTTTTGTATATATTACGAAGTTTTTTTGTTAATACGAATTTACTTTCTTTAAGTACGAAATATTACGCAGAATTACGAAATATTAAGTAATTTTACGAAACAAATTTCGTGAATTTACAAAGTATTTTGTAAAATTACAAAATATTTTTCACATATTATACGAAATTTCGATTTTTTTACTAATAATGTGCTCGATTCGGGAGTACTCTTTCACCATTCACCATTCACCTACTTTTTAATAATTTTAGTAATTTAAAGTGGTTTCTTTACAGAAAAAAAATAGTTTACGTTTCCCGAGCAAAATTCAATTCCATTTTCAAACGGAATTGACTTGGTGACATGCCCCTATAACTTCTCATTAATGTCGCACCACTTAACAGACTGCATTGAAAAATATATCATGGGTGAATTGAATTTGTGTTATGCTGGAAATAATTTAAAATTAGAAACCGTAAACAAAAATTAAAAAAAGAAGGAACAATTTTTTGTTATTTCATTTTTTTAATTGTTAAATCTAGTAATTCAGATAAATAAATCAAACCCCTTGATTTTGTGATTTTTTTTTCCGAAAAATATTTTTTTAAATTACGAAATATTTCGTTAAGATACGAAATATTTCGTATTTTTTTGGCTACGAAATGTACTTCGTAAAATTAACGAAATTTTTATTTTTACGAAATTCCAAGTTTTCGTAAAATTACAAAAATTTCGAAATATGTACAAAAATTTCGTAATATGTACGAAAAAAATTTTACGAAATAATACTTCGTATTTTTATGCATGAAATTTTTTGAGTATGGGTTAGTGCGTTTTTCTAATTTGGCACTAAGCCAAAAATTTTCGCGTTTTGACACATCAAAAAGCACTAGATATAGCGCGAAAAGCACTAAGTTGGCATCCCTGATTGCCAATTACTAAAGCTATCTGTCAGTTAAATTGTGTACTGTTAAGATTAAAATTTCCTGCTTTAGCCAAAATTTAAACTTTGGGGTCTATGGAGTTGGCGTGGCATTTGTCCAATATTTTTGTAATTTACCACAGTGATTAAATATTTTTTGTTACTTAACTGTAAAAATTGTAGAGTCCGACCGAAACCAGTTTTTCAAGGCCAAACCGAACCGAATATTCGGCCAAAAAATCAATATTCGACTGAAACCGAACCGAACCGAAACTTAAGAACAAAATAATTGCCTGGCTTAAAAAAAATATTAGTGGTATTCATCTAAACGTATAAACACCTTGTATACCATGTATGTCTGGTATATTTATACAATTTATGTCAAACTCCATTTATAAAAATAAGTTTGGTAAGTTTATACGGTATACTTGAAGTATACGAGTTTAAATGAATACGGCCATTATGATTTTTTTTATAGAACTTAATGTTTTTAAACCATAGGAATGGTTGTATTTATTAAAAAAAAATATATTTATTCTAATAAACTTAAAAAAATCATATTTTTATAAACAAAAAAATAATATTTTACATTTTATTAAGATTTTTTTTTTTTTTGAAATATAACAGTTGTATATATATTGGACAACCTTGTTACCTCTTTT